>CM056569.1:20325547-20401360 GCA_029721515.1 Synanceia verrucosa
GAATGGAATACAGATCAAAGCAGAATAGAATAAAGATCAAAGCAGATCAGAATACAGATCAACACAGGCAGACCTACGTGAGGCTTGAACCAGAGGGAAGACTGTTATGAGTTATGAGTTAAGACTGTTATGAGTTACATAACAGTGCTGACAGAGTTGCTGTCAGTGGGTGTGTATTAAGACTGTTATGAGTTACATAGCAGTGCTGACAGAGTTGTTGTCAGCGGGTGTGTATTAAGACTGTTATGAGTTACATAGCAGTGCTGACAGAGTTGTTGTCAGCGGGTGTGTATTAAGACTGTTATGAGTTACATAGCAGTGCTGACAGAGTTGTTGTCAGCGGGTGTGTATTAAGACTGTTATGAGTTACATAGCAGTGCTGACAGAGTTGTTGTCAGCGGGTGTGTATTAAGACTGTTATGAGTTACATAGCAGTGCTGACAGAGTTGTTGTCAGTGGGTGTGTATTAAGACTGTTATGAGTTACATAGCAGTGCTGACAGAGTTGCTGTCAGTGGGTGTGTATTAAGACTGTTATGAGTTACATAGCAGTGCTGACAGAGTTGTTGTCAGTGGGTGTGTATTAAGACTGTTATGAGTTACATAGCAGTGCTGACAGAGTTGCTGTCAGCGGGTGTGTATTAAGACTGTTATGAGTTACATAGCAGTGCTGACAGAGTTGCTGTCAGCGGGTGTGTATTAAGACTGTTATGCGTTACGTAGCAGTGCTGACAGAGTTGCTGTCAGTGTGATTTCTGACCACTGCTGCTGGAAATTTTAATTGGAGACCTTTGGGGCAGAAGTAACATACATATTGAAGACTTTTAGTTGTTTGTCAGTTTGTCTCAGTGTAAACTAACACAATGGGTAATGAATCGTCCAAAGCTCTGAGTAGTGGTGGATCGAAAGCTGATGTAATTTAATTCTCCAAATAGCAGAAGGAGAGGTCAACCTGTCATTGAAGTCATGTGGTAATACATATTTTGCACACATACCGTACATCTGAGCAAATAACACGTTTATACATGATATGAGACCTTGCCTGTGTAGTCACAGGTAGATAGTCAGCTAGGTGGAGGGCGTCATGGTCACAGGGTCACTTCACTGTAAGAAATGATTCTGTGCTCATGTAGATTTGAATTAATGTATTAGATAAAATACATTCAATATGATTGTGTTTTTGATTTTGAGACAACTATTTAATTAAATTTCAAATAAAATGCACCCATTGTAGTTAATAGAAAATAAAACATAAGGATTATATTTATAAAATCACAAATAGAGAGAACATTGAGTTGATTGAAATTAATATAAACAGGCAGATTTTAATTGAAATGGGTTTTTTTAAAAATTATGTCCGCAATTCCCATCATGCCCCTGCCCCATATTACAGTATTTGCAGTTAGTTTGTTAAGCTAGCTGATTCACCTTTGTAAATGCAGATATTACTTTGTGTTTTAATGCTCCTGTTTTGAACATGGCAGTTTATGGAGTTCACTGTCATGTTTTTGCTCTTTTACAGTTCCACCATCGGTGAGGTGGCTGTAACGTTTCTTGATCCAGGGACTGCAGGACATCATGCAGCGTGGTCCCCTGCCGCGTCAGGCAGGTGCTGTTAGCCAGGGACAGATCACATTTAAGGTAAGATATACAGTAAGTTTAGGTTAAGGATAGATATCATAAAAGTCTTGTCTCAATACCTGCATCAAAAAAGATGTCAGTCAGAGCCAAAAGGATTGGCAGAGTAATCAATGAGTCGATCGGCAACTATTTTGATAATTGATTCATTTTTCATTTTTTAAAGTGGTTCACTGGTTCCAGTATTTAGCCTAGCAAAGATCCTTTATGAACCATTGCTGGTGCTAGCTTCTGGTAGTTGTACAGTAAAGCTACAAGCATCATTTTGTACCATAACCTTGGCCTACTTACCAGCTATTGGTCTGTTCTGATTGCAATTTGCTTGATTACTATGAAAATAAGAGTATAGTTAATATAGCTGAATCATGATTAACAAGTGCTTCATGCTATCAGTTAAGACAGGCTGTATCTATACAGCTACATGTAGACCATATCTTTTTTCATGTGTAGCCTTCATGTCAACTTAGCTGTATAAACACAGATAATAACAATAATTATGTACATATACAATTATATAAATATACACAATTCGCCTTCATGCAGACACAATTTTATCTTTGCATTTATTTGACGCCAGCTATGTGTTCTTATCTCAGTCAGCAGCCTTCAGAAATAATACTTAGCTAACATAGGTCATCTTATCTCAGTGAGAACTGTTAGCAACTGTGACTCGATAATATCATCGAACAGAAGGGTACATGTTGCCAACATCTCCTCAAGCGACAACAATAAAACTATAAAAACCATGTTCAGTTGAAAAAAAACTTGTTAAAGATGTTGCCAACATGTGAATGTTAAGGTTACTTACCCGTCTGTGGCACCACTCTGGAAAATTCCCTCCGCAAGCAGAGATTCAAGCTTTTTCTACAGTTTAACACACTGTAGAGTTCAAATTTACACTGCATGTCTGGATAAAAACTGACCTGCTTAGACTCTCTGTCTGTTGTTAACTGGACTGATCACTGGACACTAGACTGATGTGTGTGTGTGTGTGTGTGTGTGTATATACATGCATTATGCATTAAGATACATTAATGTGTAATAATGCACTTATTGATTTTGTACAATACTTAGTTACTTTATGTTGCCGGGTAACCAAATAAGCAAATGATAATAGAAGGTACAGTACAGATCAAAGCAGATTAGAATACAGATCAAAGCAGATTAGAATACAGATCAAAGCAGGTTAGAACAGAACGGAACACAACTGAAGTGTTTAACAGAAGACACGCTGCTCATTTCACCTGAGAAAGTGAAGACAAAACTTTTGAGCTAGCTGATCCATCAGTTATCGGCATCAAGTAAGTACACAAATACATAAAGTAAAGCACTCATTAACCAGCTATTATTATTATTACCAAAACACATTTCACCAATGGTCCGTTAGCTGTCAATACAACACTGTTCTACAAAATTTCTCAAATTTTAAAGTACCTGCTCCAGTTCATATTGTATCATATATTATATTATTGGAGTATTAATGCTGATACATCAACATGTAAGCTGTATTTGGGGGCTGGAGTCTATCCCAGCTGGGTGATTCTCACGAAATTGTCCTAACTTTTGCAAAAAAAAATTTAGGTCAATTTTGCTAGTTTGTTCTCTCATTAGTAGCAACAAGGGTCTCAACTAACTGTCTCAATTAAAATGAATGATCAATACATGTTTTTTAATACATTTTGGAATGTTTTATTGAGTCACTGACCGAATAAGTTCATTACCGTCTCACATTTTCAATTGATGATTACTGAATATGTATGAAAGGTAGACCTTTTGTTTTTTTCTTGCATGTTCTATTAATAGTTCAGAATAGCCACATAGTGTAAACATTCATGTTTTTTTATTGACAGACTTGACAAATAGCTCCTGTACAGAAATAAAATTTGAAGTTATCACTCATGCCCATCCAAATATTTCCATATACAGCAAATGTGATATCGCTTCGGCCGGGAGAGCATCACACTCTGCCGCAGGAGACTGTGTACGACATGGTGTGAAGAGAAATTACCATCTCATTACAATGTAATAATCTTTAAACCTTGACGTCACTTAACAGCTACACATTCCTACCTGTGTTACAATACCAGGATACAGGCATCCGTCATACTTAACGAGCACCCATTGCCCAACTCCAATAGAGTCCCTATTTTCCGTCTCTTCTTTGAGAATGACTTCTTTTGGAGCATAGCAATCACATGCAGGCTTACAGAAGCATGAGACATCCCTCACTCTGATCTTCCCTGGTTCTGTTGCAATAAGCTGAAAAAAAACAGCAGAAAAATATATGAGTAACGTTGCACATTTATTCAGTGAACATAATGGGAATCATCATAATCTGATTGTTTACTGAGTGATACCTTACCTGATGTACTTTCAGAGTGCCCTGCACTGTCTTCAGTGATGGGGGCACTAACTCTCCAAATGTTTCAATGTCCTCTTCAGTCACCTTGAAGAGTTTCACTGAACTCTGCTCTGACAGGTTGTGCAGCAAGGCTTCAGCATCAGGTATGTCCGTTCCATAGGCTACCAGCCTGTCGGCAAGATTTTTCAGTGCTCCTCCAACGCCGTCTGGAGCACCTTTCCCGTGTGATGCCTCTGTAATGTAGCATATCAGTGAGCATTAAATAATGAACTTAACTCTTCTCATTTCTGAGTATCTCCCCAGGAAATCCATCTGACACTATGTGGCACCTAAGTGCTTAAGGTTTAAGTTTTATGACTGGCAGAATAAACAGATAAGACCAGTTCCTCCTCTCTGACCCAAGAAACTCCAGGACATACACCAGGAGGAGGAGTTTATTGCCCACATTCCTGCTTTAATCCTGCCAGACACATCCAAAGCTTAATGTGGCCTCTTCCTTTCTCCCTGCCTGGAACAGAACATTACATTAAGATTTTAATGGTTAACTATGCTTTCATTCCTCAGCTACTGTCATATAAGTATCACTGTTACAATGTCAAACATCAGTCTCCACACAGATCCTCTTCCTTTTCCTCCTTCTGATAAGGACTAAATGTGACATGTGGGATTGGTTGTGGATTAACTCTACAGACACAATCATACATAGATCTGCCTGTTGTAAAACACCTTCCTACATGCTCTGATACCATGGTTCATCTGTGTGTTTAATTTGTTGATTAATTTCGATTTAATTGGTCAAGTTTTGTTCTGTGGTTTCCTACTATAGGTTGCTTGGTGTCGTTTTACAGCTGAGAGAGGGAGCTTTCACATAGAGAAACTTTATTAAAGTAAAACACAGCAGTATTAACATCAAATAAGTTAAAAGAATATCATCTCAGTTAACTTGGTGGATGGGGAGGGACCAGTGGTCACACCCCCACTGGACCTTCAACAAAGATCATAAAAAGCCTCAGCTTGTCTGAGTGCTCTCTCTACTCTTCTTCAGTCCTTCAGTCAGTCAAGTTTTGGTCTTCATCCTCTCCACTGCATCTCTGTTCTCCCTCTCCCACATGCTGGGAGGGGGAGGGAAACAATGATGACCCAGAGACAGAGACATGCTGTCCCACCGCAGGCCCAGAGCCTCATGGCATGAAGAGCAACCTCTCCAGAATCTTCATTCTGCTCCAGATATGACTGAAAGACTCTGAATGCTGCCTCTGAATGGCCTCCTCAGGACCCAGCACCTCATGGCATGAAGAACAGCCTATCCAGAACCTTCCAACTCTGCATCCTGCCTCAAGACCATCTTGTCTCCTCTGTCTGCTCCTTTGCCCTGAAAATGTGATCCAGCTCCTCTGCTCAGACACAGGCTGCAGAAAATGACTCCAGCCGTCATGAAGAAACTAAAAGAAGAAAAGACTGTCGACACGTTGGTGTGAATCCAGCCGACCTCCCCCACCAACAAAGGGAGGAATTGAAGCAAGGGCACAGAGACTATGCTGTGAAGAGGAGAGACAGACAGAGAGAGACTGAGATGGAGCCATGTCAACTAGAGGACCAGAGATGACCAAAGGCTTCCAGAACTCCCCAGAGATGTCCAGAGATGTCCACTGATGCCCAAAAGAGCCACTGGTGAAGTTCAAGCAGAAGTCGCCTGCAGAGATCCAGCAGATCCAGACAGAACCTGCAGCCACTCCTCACTCCCATCCATCCAGGAACGGTGATATACTGCATATACATCTTACAGATATTAAAGAGTTTGATGATTAGACGCTAAATTAAATGGCCTGAATTTAGGGCTTAATCCAGCAAACTTAATAATATTTGGTAAGATATCAATAGAATACTGAACTTAAATTCAAACTAGAAAATTACTCCACAGTCTTCTCTGATGCCTCTCAAACTCTCAACTGCTGAACGCCACCAAACCTAAACCAAATTTTGGTAACAGCCTAATTCTTAATTTGGTCTAGATAACCACTACTGAATTAAACTGGTCACCTGGAGTCGGCGATGACTAATAACCTCACCCAGATAAAGTCCGAGCTACAGAGTGTGAAAGCCGAGCTAACCGCTAACATGGCGACTATCCGGTCTGAGGTGGATGTGCTTAGGGTGACTGTGAGGGACGTGGAGGGCTCGCTGTCAACATGCACCGACGATGTGGTTTCACTTAGGAGTAAAGTGGACGAACTCTCGGCCCAAGTTGTTAAGCTCGACAGCAAATGCGAGGATCTGGAGGCGAGATCTCGCCGTAACAACATCAGGATCATCGGTTTACCCGAGAAGCATGGCACGATCGATGCGACCACTGTCTCCGCTCTGCTGAAGGAGGCTCTCGACTTGGGAAAGGAGCCAGTTGTGGACCGCGCGCATCGCTCTTCACCGACCCTGCCGGCCATCGGCCAGCGTCAGCGCCCTCGTCCCATAATAGCACGTTTACACTATTATGCCGACTGTGTCGACATCCTCCGACGTGCCAGAGCGCAGCGGCAGATCACGATTAGCGGTGCAACAATCTCCATTTTCCCGGATTTCACCACACGTACCGCCAAAGCCCGTGCAGCTTTCAACGACGTCAGACGCCAACTCAGGGACATCCCAGACATAAAGTTTGGACTGTTACATCCAGCGCGCCTTCGGATCACCAGAGGGGATGACACGCGGGAATTTACATCTCCTCGGGAGGCTGCCGCCTTTGTAAAAACGCTCACATGAACCTGGGTTTGTCATGGCATATAGAACACAACTTTGAAGGAGGGTGCCATTTCAGTTATGTTGTTTTATTTATCTGTTTTATTTTGGATGGAACTCTTCTTAATTAATAACATGGTCTACAAAATAACTTTGACTGATACACCATTACTGTAGCCATGTTTGTTTAATTTTGATAAAAATGGCACCATGACTCCTGCTGCTCTAATGAGCAGTCACTATGCTTTTGTACATATCCTTTGATGGTTCTCAGCCTTGTGTGGTTTATTATTTAGGCCTTATTGTGTGCCAGAAATCTTTTAAATTCTCACTTCCAGGAGCTCCAGGCTTGAGGTGAGGATGAGTGTCCAAAATTGGTCCGAAGCCTGGAGTTTATCCTTTTGGTTTGTGACTCCTTGTGGAGTTAGCACTGGTATCCTGTCGTTTGGGGATGGGATAGTGGTAGGTGCTGTGGGGGGAGGGTGTGGGCTTTGGGGTGAGTTCAACGTGTTAGCTCAGTGTGTGTGTTTGTGTGGTTTGTTTTTGTTTTTGTTTACGCTCCTTTCTCTCTCTTTTTCCTTTCCTTTCTCTTCTTATACCTTCGTGTCCCTGGAGTGCGGGGTTGGGTGCCTGGTTGCCTTCTATTTTAATTCACTTTCCACATGGCTAATGTTTCAGACTCGAATGTAAGGTTCATCAGTTGGAATATTAAGGGTCTAGGGGATGCTGTTAAGCGATGTAGGGTTTTCTCTCATTTAAAGCGGCTAAAACCTGACATTGTGTTCTTGCAGGAAACCCACATGAGGAACAAAGACCAAGTCAGGCTGAAATGTCCCTGGGTTGCAGAGGTATTCCATTCTAGTCTCAACTCGAAGGCCAGAGGGGTAGCCATCTTGATTGGTAAATCTGTCTCATTCACCCTGACCAGTGTCATTTCTGACAGAGATGGCAGGTATCTGATAGTCTCGGGTACTTTGTTTCGTGTGCCCGTCCTGTTAGTCAATGTTTATGCACTAAATTTTGACAACCCTTCTTTTATGAACAAGATGTTTGAGAGTCTGCCTTCTCTGAGTAACCGTTTTTTGATTTTTGGAGGGGACATGAACTGTGCTATTGATCCTCAACTAGATCGCTCAAAACCTGGCTCAACTCAATCACTAATGGCTAAGGCACTACACAATTTCATGTCTAACAATGGCTTTGTTGACCCCTGGAGGCTCCGGTACCCAAGCAGTAGGCAATATTCTTTTTACTCACATGTGCACAAGACCTTCTCTCGAATAGATTACTTTTTCATAGATGCTAAACATATGCCAGAATTGACGAATGTCTCGTACCACCCAATTATTGTTTCTGATCATTCACCTGTGTCTATAGATGTTCGGATTTCCTCTGGTCCCCGCTATCCCACCCAGTGGCGCTTCAATACCTCACTTTTATCTGATGACAAATTTCATAAATTCATTACAAGTGCAATAGATGATTTTATTGGTATTAATCAATCTGACTTGGAACCTATCTCTAAAGCGCTACTATGGGAGTCCTTAAAAGCATATTTGCGGGGCCAGATAATTTCGTACTCTGCACACTTAAAGAAATTGAGGATGTCAACTTTTCAGAAGCTCTCGTCTGATTTAGAATCAGTAGACCAACAACTCGCGGCCACCCCCTCTGACGTTCTCTCAAAGAAGCGTGTGGCCTTACAAACTGAGCTAGATCTTATCACAACTAATGAAGCTGAACGCCTGTTGCTCCACTCCCGCTCCAGATACTACGAACATGGTGACAAATCGGGTAGGTTATTAGCTCACCAACTGCGTCGCCAAGCAGCTGCGCGCCTGATACCTCGTATTAAAGATGGATCAGGAGCATTGCAAGACGACCCAGACGTTATTAACTCTGTTTTCTCGTCTTTTTATGAGTCCCTGTACTCGTCTGAATTCCCATCAGACTCAGCCGATATGCACAGGTTTTTAGACAACCTTCAATTTCCCTCCATAAACCCCGAACTGGTTAGTCAATTGGACTCTGCTCTGACCATTCAAGAATTGAACTCAGCTTTACAAAATATGCAAAATAATAAGGCCCCGGGGCCCGACGGATTTCCGGTCGAATTTTTGAAGGCTTTTCAGACCAAACTTACTCCATTACTTCACTCTGTTTATCTCGAATCTTTATTACTCGGCTCTCTCCCTCCTACATTGAGGCAAGCCTCTATAAGTGTTCTCTTAAAAAAGGACAAAGATGCTGATATTTGTACATCTTATAGGCCAATCTCTTTAATGAACGTTGATACGAAGATTCTTGCAAAGGCCTTAGCCTGTAGACTTGAAAAGGTCCTTCCAGCAATTATTTCTAAGGAACAGACGGGCTTTATAAAGGGGCGTCAACTCTATTACAATGTTCGTACTTTGTTAAACATAATCTACTCAAAAGAAACAAGTGTCACACCTGAAGTAGTGATTTCGATTGACGCAGAGAAGGCGTTCGATCGAGTTGAACTGAGATATTTATTTGCAGTCCTAGTTAAGTTTGGATTTGGCGAAAATTTTATATCATGGTTACGCCTTCTCTACACACTTCCCTGTGTTAGTATTACCACTAATAACACTCAATCTGGCTATTTTCTTCTGAATAGGGGTTGCAGACAGGGCTGCCCTCTATCTCCTCTTCTCTTTGCTCTTGCAATAGAACCCCTGTCTATATACTTGAGGACCTCCCCTACTTTTAATGGAATCACCAGATCTCATGTGGAGTTGAAATTGTCATTGTATGCCGATGACTTGTTGTTATATGTCACGGATCCAGTAAGAGCCTGCCCCTCTATAGTCTCGTTCTTTCACAGATTCGGCCGGTTTTCAGGGTATAAAGTCAATGTTGCCAAGAGTGAATGCTATCCTGTCAATAAGCTAGCAATGCGACTTTCTCAATCAGACATTCCTTTCAGATTGAGCCCTTCGGGATTCAGGTACCTTGGGGTCAACATAGCCAGGTCCTTCAAATCCCTTCACTCTGAAAATTACTCTCCCCTTCTATCTGAGATTAAGGCGGACTTTCAGAAATGGAGATCCCTCCCTCTCTCCTTGATTGGGAGAATAAATACTGTCAAGATGAGTGTCCTGCCAAAACTTCTATTTCTTTTTCAGTGTTTACCTATATTTCTTCCAAAAAGTTTTTTTAAAAAGGTAGACTCGATCATTCGTCATTTTTTGTGGAACGGCAAAACACCTAGAGTTAGACTAAAAACGCTTCAGAATTGTAAGTTCTATGGTGGGCTCTCTCTGCCAAATTTTCAATCTTATTACTGGGCCGCGAATATAACTAAAATCATACTCTGGTCCAAATCAATTGATGCGCCCTGGTACCGTCTAGAAACACGGTCATGCTCCCCAGTCTCTCTTTTAGCTTTAGTAACTGGCTCGGTGGCAATTAACCCCTCTGGCCTTGCCTGCAACCCTGTGGTTAACGCCACGCTCAGGATATGGTTTCAGTTCAGGAAAGAGTTTAAATTTACTGCCCCTACTGCCTTAACTCCCTTGTTAAATAATCCTGTGTTTAAACCCGCGTTTACTGACTCAACTTTCTCCTCATGGCATAATAGGGGACTGAAATGTTTTGGGGATTTCTACAGGGAAGGGATCTTTTGCTCATTCGCAAGTCTAGTTACTGAATTTAACCTTCCACCCTCGCATCTCTTTAGATATCTCCAGGTGAGGAACTGTGCAAAATCCTTATTCGCCAGCTTCCCTCACCTCCCACCTAAGCCACCATGGGATGGGCTCTTACAACTTGACCCTTCACAAAGGTCTCTAATCTCAAAGGTTTACAGTTCCATCCAATCATACGATGATCGTTTACCTACCAACGCGAGGGAGACCTGGGAACGTGAGTTGGGGTTGGTTCTTGAGGAAGGCTGGTGGGAAGCTGCACTGAGGGTCATTCACAAAACTTCTATCTGCACTCGCCTGACCTTGATACAGTTTAAAGTTGTATTCAGATGCCACTATTCAAAGACAAGGTTGGCACAGCTTTTCCCAAATGTGATAGATGTTTGTGACAGATGTGGAGGCTCACCGTGCAATCTAACACATATGTTTTTCTCTTGCCCAACCTTGTCAAACTTCTGGCAAATATATTTCAACACCATATTGAAGGTACTCTCAAGAACTATTGACATTTCTCCACACTCTGGCATTTTTGGTCTTCCGGAAGACTATACCCTATTTTCCACGAAAGAATTGGAAGTAATAGCTTTTACCTCACTAATTGCTAAACGCCATCTCCTTCTGAATTGGAAGTCCACAACAGCTCCATCCAGTAACCAGTGGATTAAGGAAGTTATGTTCTTTTTGAAAGTTGAAAAGATCAGATTCTCAAGAAGGGGAAACGTCGGTAAATTCTTTGACATATGGCGACCGTTTACAGACTTTTTTGCAGCCATGTAACCCCCCAGCCTGCCTCCCCTTACACACTCCCCCTTTTATTTTTTTTGTCCTCTTTTTCCTTTTTTTCTTTCTTTTCCATCCACTCTATCTTTCCTCTCCTTTCTCTCTTTTTCTTTTGCTTTTAGGTATTTCATGTGTCAAGTTTAGTCGGATTGATTTAATTATCTGAGCATTGTTAATTCTGGTTGTTTTGGTGTGATTTGTCTCCTTTTCAAGAAATACGCAACAACAATAAAAATATGAAACAGAAACTGGTCACATTGAATCAATTAATCATTCATCCTTTAAACTTTTGTGTAATCATTCATTCCATTTTGGTCACGATGAGTCAATGTCATGTTTTCACCATTAATCTTCCTTTATTCTAGTTTTTATTTTCTATTTTATTATTTCTGTTAGTAGCCTGGTCATTTAGTTTGTCAAATTAATCATTTATTATTAGTTATTTTCTGTGACAATAGTAGTCTGGTTATAGTTTGTCAAATAAACATCTCATTTATAAAGAACTTGGTTATTTGATTTGTGTGTGTATATAAAGTAATTGAATCACTGTACACTAGGTCAAGAACTCTGTAGCACCCTGAGATTAAGAGACTATTAATTAATGTCAAATTCACAAGTTTTCCCTGTTTTAGCAAAACTGGGTGGCGCCCTGATAATTTCTACTATTAAAGGTAATTTTTGGTTTATGATCAATAACTTAAAGATATTGTTCATAAATGCATAATTTGATATTAATTAATGATTGACTAATCAGCTCTACACTAGTTATGCTACAGTAAAATTCCAGGTCACAGACTTGAAACCCTTTATGAAAGGCACTGTGGATGCCAAATAGAAGGAGACCTGGGGATGGCGGGAGAGAAAGATAGAGAGGTTGAATGTTGAGAGTGAGTCAGAAAGTGAGTGACAGTGAGTGAGTGTAAATATGGGGTATTTTTGTCTTTCTCATGTTTTACTGATGGATTTATAACATTCTGACCAATCAATATCAGTCTAAAAGTTATTGCTCATGACAAACCTTGTTGTGGTATTGGGAAGTTGGCCCATCAGACACCAGGTGGACATGTTTTACTGTGGGGTGACTGGATTTTATATGCTGCCACACTGGATCAAGGTGTGCCCACGTCGCTACAGCATCGTGCTTTAGACTGCTGGATACCGTGGCAAAGGCTTCCGGCTGTCCCTCACTCACATACAGGACACCAGTATGCAAAGTAACCTGTTTGTGACCTCCACCAAAGTGAGTGTCCTTTATTTCCTTGCTCCACTTACAGTTGTAATTTTCACTGTAGTCAAAATGTACAACTCCTTCATCTCCCACCAATCTCTCTTTCAGCTGCCTGATCTCTCTGAACTGGTGTGCTATGTTGAAGAGGTGAACCTTGAAACGTGGCAGGTCGTTCTTTGTTTGCTCCACCAGTTTTTCTAGGCTGGCCGCTTTCGTTTCCAGAGTGGTGTGCTTGCCTTCAACCTCAGTACCATCAGGAGATTTTTTCCAGTATGGTGATGTTTTTGTCACCCACTCATTCCATCTCACCATGTTGTTCTTTGTGGCTGGGTTCATCACAACTGGCAATGGGTTGTCTTTGCAGATGTTGCAACGGTTATACGCGCAGTTGATGTTGCTCAAGTCACACACAGTTAATGTGACCAGGTCTGCCGGCTTATTGGAATCTATTAATCCAAGCTGCTGCAACTTCTTCACTTTGGATGTGAAGTTTTCATGTAGTTTGCAGGCACAAGTCTCCCTTTCCTGTACTTTTGGGCTCACAATCCAGAATGGACGATGCTTGTAGAACTGTGAGCGGGAAATCTTCATAGAGGGATTTTCACTCAGAAAGACCTTGTGGAGATTCTCTAGTGTGTCAGTCAGTGACCTCTTCCTAAAGATTGCACCATTTCTCCTGATTTCTCCAGTTTTTCCATTGATCACGGTCGTGATGTCATCTCTGTGAAGGAATGTATGGATCTGCCTTCTCATGTTGTGGCGTCTGTTCTGTGTAACCTTCCTTTTGTCTGCCAGCTTCCTTTGTGCATTCTTTGCTTCAAGACGTTTTATTTTTTTTCTCAGATTGTCGAGCTCCTTGTTTTTCTTCTCGAGCTTTGTCAGTGTGATCTTCAGTTTTTTAGTTAGCTTGAGTTTTTCCTTTGTGGACATTGTTCTTTTAGGTGTTGATGTCATTGGACCAGAGGGTGATTGTGTTGCATCACTAATGGTCTGAGTTCCTCCGGTTGATGGCGTGTCCTCCTGGAAGAGAGTGAGACAGTGATTGAGTAAGACAAAGTGTGACTGACTGAGTGAGTCAGAGAGTGAGTGAGTGACTGAGTAAGAAAGTGAGTCAGTGAGTGAGTGAAAAAGAAAGGAATGACAGTGATGGAGAGGGCAGCAAGTGAGTGATGGATAGGTTGATTGGGTGAGTGCTGAGATATAAAAGCAATAACACCTTATTATAGGATTGTGCAATCCTGTCATTTTCGTCCCTGGGCTGTAGCACTGGTCTGGGCTGTAGGAGTTTGTCATCTGTGCCGGAGACATCAGATGGGGGGCTGTTGCTCAGAATTGCCTGGAGGCATTTTTTCTTCTTCTTGTATCTCTTTGAGTTTTCATTCCACTTTGCTCTTTTTTTTTTTTTTTGCTGTTTAGCAGTTAGCTCTCCGATAGACTTTAAAAGTCCCTTCTCCTTTCTCTTTTTGTACCTGGATGTATTACAGAATATCAAATAATTCTTCAATTCAATAACACATTCCTTACAATTGAATTGCAACTTTAAGCCATAAAACTGGCTCACAGATGTGAAAACACTCAGATTTTGTGGATGAAGTTCTCTATGTAATGTAAAATAAAAGGTTATGAGTATCTAAACATGATATGAGCTGGATAAAAATTAGTCCTCAAATGAAAAGATGAATTTTGATGCTTTTTTGACCCCTGAAGCAGTATGTGTCACTGAGTTACAAGTGAGTTGTTTTAAGATAAATTCTATCATGGAGCCACGTTGCCATCTAGTGGACAATGAAGGTAAATCTTCCATATAATCTTTTAATCCTGTTTAATCTTGTTTAGTTTGGTAAACTACATAATGAGATGCATTACATCTTAAAGTTATGTGATAATAATCTGCTTATAACATTTACTGAAAACTGGTGATTATCAAATGTCTCATCACGTGCTTAACACTAAGGTAATAATTTGTTTGGTTTATAGTGGGAAGTGAATATGTGATTTATAAGTTAACGAGTAGATTATATTCAATTCACTTACATATGAATTAAAAGTGAAAAGAGAGGAAGGATCGTTTATCTCCTCCCAATTCCACCACTTCTCAAGAATAATAGAAAACCAAAAATCTACAGACTTCAGTTGTCTTTCAGCTGTTGTCTTTCATTTTTCCGGTCTTCATCTATGTCTCATTAGTTCTTTTTTTATTCTCGCTCTCTGTTATTTGGTTATGTCTACGTGTTAATTTTTAACATCTGATCAGTCAAGTTTAGTCTAAAAAGCAACAGTGCTTTCATTTCAATGTTTTCATTTCTTTTATTTGGAGTTAACGTTAAGACGATACCCTTCTGGCCAAACGAGATTTAATGAATGTATTATCTGAATAATTTGTACGACACCATCTGCCATCGAAAGCCAGTCAGCGTCCAGCCATCGCCACCAATGTGCGACCCAAGTCTCTCCGGTGACCAATAGGCCAGCTGATCAGCGACAACCCAGCTCGCTCTCGTTCCACCCTGCCGACAGGCTTAACCTCCAGTCTGGACTGTGAATCCAAGAAGCACCAGAGCCCACTAAGCTGCCTTCTGGACCTGCCTGGAACCAGGAAAACCTGCACAAAGTAGGACGCTTCGGCCCTTTTCTGATTCTTGAGTTGGTGTCAAACTAAAATATCCACTTAATTTTTAACAGTAACAGTGAATTACCTCTAGAAAAGAATTAACTTCTTCCCTTAACACTACACACACACACACACACACACACACACACACACATATATGAAGCAAATGCATAAAATTCCTGATTCAGAGTTTTATGATCTTATGATATCGGACTGATCGATCAAATAAGCTTAAACCTTTGATAAAAAGAGATGGTTCCCCTGATTCAACGAGCAAATCGCTGATTAATAATTAATAGTTAGTTCTGTTAATTATTGGTAATTGATAATTCATTTATTAAAGCTACAATTCATGAGTTGAAAGAGCTAGCAAGATTTGAAAGTAGCACCTCCTCTCAGCCTCCCCTTACCTCCACACTCTCCTCCCATCAGTGCTCCATCCAAAGCTCCACCCCTTCAAACTTGAACAGTAGCATTCAGCAGGGAGAGGAGAGCTGTTATGCTACATCACCACAGCTGTAAAACGTCCCGTTCAAAGCCAATATATCAACGTCATTTTGTCACCTTTATAATGCAGACAGTGATGATTATGACTGTGCAATATGGTCAAAATGTCATATCCTATAACCTCTTCAATACAAGCCACACCTACGACCAGCTTACACCCACAGAGAAGCTAACGTTAGCATCAGGCTAATACGCGCTACAACAGTAGCTAAGTTAGCAAACATTACATATTTCATGAAAATAATAACTCCTCCCTAAGCTAAACAAATAATTACCTGTCCAACAGGACGAAAGTAACTTCTGCATCACTTTTCAGTCCCTTCAGATGTCTCAGTGTCTCCACTGATGTTCACTCTGGTTTGTCCTCTTAGCTTTATCCAGAGTTTTGTCTTTCAGTCTTTTCTTCCTCCCTCTTTCTTCTCTTTGTCTGTTTAGCATGATGAGCCTTGACTTATTTCTTATTTTTGTAGGGTCAGTAAGCTCCCTGCAGAGGGAGCAGCTCAATACTGCAGAAATGACTACAAGAGCAGTGAACAACTAGTCAGTGGAGGCAGACAGGCTGATGAGTGCACAGAAAGAAGCTGACAGGGATCACTGAGCACAAAGACGCTCCCTGTAGCACATGAATAATCAGTCATTCATTTGTATAACATTAGTATTTATAATCAATAACTCTTAAGTTATTGATTCACACAGACACCATCCAGTTTTGTGGAAACAGGGAAAACTTGCAGATTTGATATGATAGGGTCTCTTAACCTAAGGCAGCTCTTGAGATTCTTGGACCTCGTGTCCAGTGATTCAATTTGCTTTATAGACACACACAAATCAAATAACCAACTTCTTTATGTTTATTTGACAAACTACATGACTAAACTATGAACAGAAACTATTTCACTACATTGTAGCATAAATAGTGTAGAGCAGATTAGTCAATCATTAATTAATATCAAATTATGTATTTATGAATAATATCTTTAAGTTATTGATCATAAACCAAAAATTGACTTTAATAGTAGAAATTATCAGGGCGCCACCCAGTTTTGCTAAAACAGGGAAAACTTGTGAATTTGACATTAATTAATAGAGTCTCTTAATCTCAGGGTGCTACAGAGTTCTTGACCTAGTGTACAGTGATTCAATTACTTTATATACACACACAAATCAAATAACCAAGTTCTTTATAAATGAGAAGTTTATTTGACAAACTATAACCAGACTACTACTGTCACAGAAAATAACTAATAATAAATGATTAGTTTGACAAACTAAATGACCAGGCTACTAACAGAAATAATAAAACAGAAAATAAAAACTAGAATAAAGGAAGATTGATGGAAGATACATGACATTGACTCACTGTGACAAAAATGGAATGAATGATTAAACAAAGGCAAAGTTCAAAGGATGAATATCTGATTAATTAATTCAATGTGACCAGTTAAATTCAGTGGTGGTTATCTAGACCAAATTAAGAATTAGGCTGTTACCAAAATTTGGTTTAGGTTTGGTGTACCGTTCAGCAGTTGAGAGTTTGAGAGGCATCAGAGAAGATTGTGAGTAATTTACTATTCAGAATTGGTTTAGCGTTTTACTGATATCTTACTAAATATTATTAAGCTTGCTGGATTAAACCCTAAATTCTGGCCATTTAATTTAGCATCTAATCATCAAACTCTTTAATATCTGTAAGATGTATATGCAGTATATCACCGTTCCTGGATGGATGGGAGTGAGGAGTGGCTGCAGGTTCTGTCTGGATCTGCTGGATCTCTGCTGGACTCACTTCATCACCAGTGACTCTTTTGGACATCTGTGGACATCTTTGGTCATCTCTGGCCATCTCTGGTTGACATGGCTCCATCTCAGTCTCTCTCTGTCTGTCGCTCCTCTTCACAGCATAGTCTCTGTGCCCTTGCAGAGGAGCTGGATCACATTTTCAGGGCAAAGGAGTATAGAGAGGAGACAAGATGGTCTTGAGGCAGGATGCAGAGTTGGAAGGTTCTGGATAGGCTGTTCTTCATGCCATGAGGTGTTGGGTCCTGAGGAGGCCATTCAGAGGCAGCAATCAGAGTCTTTCAGTCATATCTGGAGCAGAATGAAGATTCTGGAGAGGTTGCTCTTCATGCCATGAGGTGCTGGGCCTGCGGTGGGACAGCATGTCTCTGTCTCTGGGTCATCATTGTTTCCCTCCCCCTCCCAGCATGTGGGAGAGGGAGAACAGAGATGCAGTGGAGAGGATGAAGACCAGAACTTGACTGACTGAAAGACTGAAGAAGAGTAGAGAGAGCACTCAGACCAGCTGAGGCTTTTTATGATCTTTGTTGAAGGTCCAGTGGGGGTGTGACCACTGGTCCCTCCCCATCCACCAAGTTAACTGAGATGATATTCTTTTAACTTATTTAATGTTAATACTGCTGTGTTTTACTTTATTAAAGTTTCTCTATGTGAAAGCTCCCTCTCTCAGCTATAAAACGACACCAAACACCCTATAGTAGGAAACCACAGAACAAAACTTGATCAATTGAGTTGAAATTAATCAAAAAAATTAACCAACACAGTTGGCCAGTTGTAAAACTTAAGTCTTTAGCACTTAGGTGCCAGGTAGTGTCAGGGTCCTGGAAAATACTGAGAAAGTTACAGAATGTCTCCATAATAAGAAAGGTCCATTATTTTATACTCAATTTATGCTACAGGTGGGTCTGAAAATTAGCATAAACCAGCCCCTGCTGCTGTAGAGGTATGAATACACTCAGCACACATTACAACTACAGTCTACAGTTAGCCAGTTAGCTGAGTTAGCCGCTGAGTTAGCAGCTGAGTTAGCAACAGAAACTTCTCAGACATAGCGTCCATGTTTCTGGTAAAGGTGGTGACTTTGATTGACAGGTGACACTTGGTAGTGGGCGGGGTTTCACTGAACTCGGCGGGAACGCCCATCGGTTTGGGAGCAGAGGAAAAGCATTAATACCACTCACAGCACACACGAGGCTACCCATCTTTTTTGGGGAAAAACTGGGTTAGAGATTGACATCCTTTCTTTTGTCTTTCATCTCTCTCTTTTCTCTCTTTCCTTTTTTAAAAACCAGATTACACTGCAGCTCTGGCACATAATAAGTGCTACTAAGCACTGTCACTGATAAGGCAGGACCAAACCATTTCATGTAGATATGGGGGGTTGGTCAATATAGATGGGTATTTTTGGTCAATGGGGATATTTAACTTTTACTGCCCAAAACACATAAAAACAAAAAGATAATTAATTTCATTGTTATATTTAAAATGCAGTATATATACTCAATGATGATGGTTTAATAATTTTATATTGGTGTTTGTCTATTTTTTGGGGCCCCTGTCAGTCGTGGGCTCTTGGAATTGTCCTAAATTTTCCCCCCTATACGGCACCCATGGATAGAGCCAGGCGGCTGAGAGTTAAACAGTGCATGCTGCAGCCTTCACTGGGCTGGTGAAGGTGAGGAGAGCCAGGAGAGACCTGAGGAGATCATAACAGCAGATGGAGACAGAGTTACTTCTGCAATAACGTACACCAAAACACATAGTTTAATTTGTCCATTTAACACCACTTTAAGATTTGAAAAGAAATGGAAAAAGTAGAAATTATTCTAGTTTTATATTTGTTTCATAATTGATATCTGTTCTTTAATTTTGATGTGTTTCTAAAAGGTGACTGAAATAGAATGTGTTTGAGATTTATTAATTCTTTATTTAACTTGATCTAATCTACTATTCATAATGTTTGTCATTCGCCTTTGATTTGACATCAGATCCAAGAGTCGAGTTAATGAGTGAATACTTTAATAAATTAATCTTTAGAATGATTGAAAGGGTTTGATAACATTCACATAATATTGAATGAAATAACGTCTGACATCCACCACACCTGTCCACAGTGTCTGCCTGCACACTCGTCTTTTTTGTCCGTCTGTTAGTTTTTCTACTTTCATATGGTTGCAGTAGCTTCAATAGCTTTGACATTTAGCCTCCTACAGCCTCTTAAAGACAGTAATGTTAGCCATGATCTACAACGTCCCTCACCTTCAGTTTCCCAGTGTCCTTGAACGCCTCAGCTGTAATTCTGCTGTGTCACTTCGGAGCTGCTTCACGCTCTGAGTCTTAGAGAGGTAAGTGTTGTCTCTCTCAACAGATAACTTTTTAACAGTAAATAAGTGGTAAAAATGAATTGAAAACACAGGATCAGTGGTTTAAATCAACAAAAATATGTTGTGATAACTGGTGTGCTTCACACCTCAAAGCAGCATTTCTATTCCTACTTTGTTAGCTAATGTTAGCAATGCTGCTAACGGTCGCTAATGATAACGTTTGCTAGGTTAGTCAGCAAAAAAAGAGTGTGAACTTTTTTCCCCACTAAATAAGAACTGTTGTCTTGTTCACTCTCTCACTCAGTTAACTAGGATATGGAAGCAAATCTGTCCCATAATTCAGATAAAATGCGTTAACAGAAATGCCTTTTCATTTATAGCTGCATTTTTTGACTCATCAATAAAATAAATCAGTAATAAATCAATTTGAATTTGCCACAGATGTGAGGGAGGCCACAGCTGCCCTGGAAGGGCAACAAAATCAGCTGCAAAAAGCAGGTTTTGACTCAGGTCTTTCTCCGACCACGTTGTCAACAACAACAAAAACAACAACAACACTTTTACCTTCTGATCGCCATGACGCTCGAGGTAAGATTTCAAGCTTGCAAGCTAACATGCAAGGAGTTGCAGGTCTGATTTATTGTCAATGAAATCATTACAGCTCAAGACACATTTTTCATAGCCACCACAATATTATCATATGCGGCTAAAGGGCGAGAACATACTTGTGAGGCTTTTCTTTGTACACTGTCTTCACTCACACATACATATTCATGTGAAAAATGGGCGTTACTTAAGCCTGAAAATCTGGTCTACGTAGCCTGTTAATGTGAATCATGGGCGCATGTGTGGACATCTCTATGCATTCTGCTGTATACATACTGTATGCTGTTACCAATCCATTTCTGCACTTCTAGCTTTTTAATATATGAACTGGTGCCAACACTTCCTCTTGACCAATATATTATAAAAATTTATAATAATAACAATTATGATAATACAATCGTCATTACAATTTTTAAGTTATACACTTCTCATGCTTGTATAGACAGTTAAAAGTGGCTATCAAACGACCTATTTAAAGGTACCAGAATACAGGAAAAGACATCTACTCTCTTAGAACTCCTCTGGTGAGGACCAATTCCTCCCCCTGAGACCTTGTATACTTTTCATAGATATATTGACAATACTATTAATTCAGCATGATCCTGATCCCACCATCAATGTTATGGGAATACCATAATTTAAATTTCATTATGCTATGTTGCTGTTGTGCCTTCATGTTAATTTCTAAACAAAAACTAGCCAATAATCCAAGGAATTGTTGGGCTGTATGTTTATCTCGCCATTTATGTCTGGATGTTTTTTTATAACTATATCGTCATTTTTGTTTTATTTTTTCATTCTGGTTCTTTGAACATATTCAAAATAAAGTTCAGTTGAATTCAATTTCCCTTTCCTTTTTTTCTTATTTCTTCCAGCTTTGAGGGTTTGAGGCTGTTCAGTCCTTACCCTGCATGAGGTTTACCACAGAGGTCAACCCCACCAGCCATTAATACAAAAAAAAAGAGAAAGACCACATACACACACCTTTTCCTCTGTTTGGCCAAAAGAAAGAACGATGACGTCACAAGTCCATCCGTGAAAAGAGCCCTTGAAAGGGCAGGATTAGGAGAAAGGAAATCACATTCCCAAATAAGTTTATAGTATGCCTTGTATATGTCAGTTGTGCTATTTAAAATGTCAAAGTTTGGTCAGCTAGCTAATTTGATGGATTCTGCATTCATCAACATCTAAGTAGCACAGATCTTCAAGTAGCTACTCATGAAATCTACCCCTGCTTATGACAGTGTGTAAATTTAAAAATACACATAAATGTTGCTTGTCACTGTTGGAAATTACAATTTTTGTATGTACTTCTCCCATGTATATGTACACAATACACTGATGTCTTTGAAACATGTCATGTAAACATGACCAAAGATTAGAAATATTTGGAGCGAGAGAGAGGTTTTAGGGATCGGACATGCATGTATGCATCAAGCTCCATCTAATGATGCGTTTGTATATTATCCGTGAAAACTTTAATTCCATAAATGATCAGCTGATATCCGATACAAAGTGCGTGTTTCTGCATGTTGTGTTGTGGCATGGTGCGACAAACACTTCATCCATGTGCGGTATTGCACATGGATGCACTGCCGATCGGCAACTATCACCGTGGAACTCCACCACTGGTTTTGAATTCCTTCCTTAATGGAGACAGTTTGTCCTTATTATTTTTTGCCCAAAACATAACATGCTTCATTATTACTGGAACAGTCAGCTCAGGTCTTCAAGACCATTTCCAAAGCAAACTATTTCAAATTTTAAAAAGTTTACATGTGAAAACCAGACGTGGTTACAAAAAAGGTTTCCAACTCTTTGCATAAAAGGGATCTGAACAACGGGACTATCGCTTCAAAGCAGCCAAGATAGAAGCTAAACTATTGTGGAGAATGTGGGCATGAATCCCACTACCTCTCACATACTAAGCAAGCACTCTACTATTTGAGTTAATTCCCCTGTATGGAATGCTGCCATGTAGCTCCATGTAGATCATCTCATCCCATACTTTTCCAGACTCTTGAAGGTCTCCTGGATCAGACGTCTACTGTAATTCATCAGATACAGTCGACGAGGTGGCTGAGATCAATTATGCTCTGCAAGTTCAAATTCCATCGTTGTTCCAGACAAGCTTACTTTAGTCTGCAAGTTGACGTGTTGGAGGTGATGAGCTGCCAAACATTGTGCTCCACACAAGTTTACATGGTTGACTCCATGCACTGCTAATCTGTTGTCCTGCTGGACTGCTAATTCAAGGTTCAAGAGTCTTTATTTTCTGTCATGTCAGTCTAGTTAAGTGTGTTTATTATTTCAGTTTTGTCTTTTGGTCGTGTCATTTCCTGTTTTATTTTGATATTTATGGTCTTTCCTTGTGTTTCAGCTTGATTCTTCCTGCCCTTGTGTTTCCCATGTGTGGTGATTGTCTGCCCCGCCCCTGATTGTCTCCAGCTGTTCCCCATTACCTAGTGTATTTATGTCGGTGTCTCCCCCAGTCCTGTGCCAGTACGTCTTGTATCACTGTCAAGCTACCAGCCGTGTTACTTGTGTTGTCAAGTTCAAGTAAGAGATTCTGTCCCTGTGTTGAGGTTTGATTAGTTTCCTTTTGGATTGTTTAATTTGCGTTTGCCACGTGTAGTATTTTGGTTTAGGTTTTCCTCTCTGTTTGAGTGCGCTTTTCGTTTAGTTTTCCCTCTCCTTGGAGAGCGCCCTTAGTTTAGTTACCTTGTTTGTTAGTTCTTCCTCACTATTGTGAGCGTCTTTAGTTTTCCCTCCTTTTCTAGCTGTTTGATTATTCTCTGGTATTGTGTTTAGGTTTTTTCCTTGTATATATCCAGTATAGGTTTTCAGTGTTAGTTTCCCTTGTCTTATTGCTTCTAGTGCCTGAGTATTTCTGTTATTATTCATTATCGTATTCATTGATATCTTCTTATTAAAATTTGTATATTCTAACTCTTTGTTGGTCGTGTTGAGTCGTGCATTTGGGTTCTGTGTATGTCACCTGTTGCCACGTTCTAACAGAACGTACTGGCCAAAGAAATGAACCCAGCCGACTCTAGTCAGTTAAGGGAGCTAGTCACCTCACACAGTGACAGACTCGCGAGGCAGGAGGAGCAGGCAGTTGCTTTGGTGCATGATCTAGCGACGTTGTCCTCAAGACAGGAGGATTTCCGACATTCAATGACGGCTCACGTAGACTCACTTGCGAGCAGTATGCGAGATATTTTGTCATACTTACAGAAGCCACCACCCACTACTACGTCAGCACCGGAAGCAAGCAGCTCTGGTCAGCCAGTTAATTCTCAGGCCATGGTTGTACATGCTCCGCCTCGCCTGGCTCTCCCCGAGAAATTCACCGGAGAATCTGATCTGTGTCGCCCATTCCTCGTGCAGTGTGAGCTCCATTTCCGTATGAACCCAAATGCCTTTCCCACTCCTCAGTCTCGGGTGGCATTTATCACTTCCCATCTGACGGGTAGAGCGGCAGCGTGGGCAACCACTGAATGGTCTCAAGAGTCGGACTTGTGTAATTCTCCAGAGAAGTTCATAGCTGAGCTCCGCCGTGTTTCGATCACGCCAGACCTGGGCGTCAGGCAGCTCGTAAATTAAAGAGACTGAGACAAGGAGGCCGTTCAGTGGCGGATTTCGCCATAGACTTTCGGCCTTTGGCTAAGGACAGTGGATTGGGGAGCCAGCTTTAGTTGATGTTTTTGGATGGACTGAATGACAATGTTGTTGACCAGATGGGCCCACAAGAATTCCCCGACAACCTTGAGGCCGTCATAGAAGCAGCTATACGGACCGATCAGTGGATCCGGGATCGGCGTTATCGGCGTCGAGGAGGAACGGGACGAGTTTTCGAGCCATTGGGGGGCCGTGAGACGCTGCCAGAGACGGGAATCTCCAGCGGTCAGCGAGCCTTTCCTGCATTTAAGGACGAGCCTATGCAGGTTGGCAGGACCAGGATTTCCTCCGAGGAGCGGCAGCGGCGTCTGCAGCAGGGGCTCTGCTTCTACTGTGGTGAGGCAGGGCATCGGCTTCTATCATGCCCGTTAAAAGGGTCAGGCTCATCAGTAAGCCGGAGGGGACTGGTGAGCCTGTTCGCTGCAGCCGAAGGTCCTCCAAGACATTTGACACAGGTAACGTGTACTATGAATAACCATGTTAAGACATTCAACGTATTAATTGATTCAGGAGCGGACGAGAGTTTGATGACCTGGCAGGTGGTTCAGGAGCTTGGACTGCAAACTAAGGCCATACCTCAGCCCCTCACTGCACGGGCACTGAACGGTAGGGAGATTTTTAAAATCACCCACTGCACTGAACCAGTAACACTCTCCATAGGCAGTCACACTGAAAGACTTAGTTTTTATGTTTATGAGTCTGCAGTCTGCAAGGCATGCTATTGTGCTAGGTTTGCCTTGGCTATGTAAGCATTGCCCTATTGTTAACTGGAGAACGGGGGAAATTGAGGGTTGGTCAGAGGACTGTCGGGGTGGATGTCTGGAGGGGGAGGAGCCTGTGACCATGGGGGGGTTGACCGCTCAATCAGGAGGGAATCCTGAACTGACTACTTCATCTTCCGTTGACCACACTGACCTAGCTTCAGTTCCGAGATGTTACCATGATTTAGCAATGGTTTTTAGTAAAGCTAAAGCCACCTCTCTGCCTCCACATAGGGACTATGACTGTGCCATCAATTTGAGAGAGGGAGCGCCTCTGCCCAAGGGCCGGCTCTATGCCATCTCGGGTCCGAGAGGGAGGCGATGGACAATTACATTCAATCCTCTCTCAAAGCCGGTATTATCAGACCGTCGTCTTCCCCTCTAGGAGCAGGATTTTTCTTTGTGGGGAAGAAGGACGGCACTTTGAGACCATGTATTGATTATGCCCCACTAAACGACATCACCATAAAGAATAGGTACCCTCTTCCCCTCATGACATCAGCCTTCGAACTATTGCAGGACGCTAAGGTATTCACTAAGCTGGACCTGCGAAACGCCTATCATCTAGTTCGTATAAAGGAGGGGATGAGTGGAAGACGGGGTTCAACACACCTTCTGGACACTATGAGTATTTAGTCATGCCTTTTGGACTGTCTAATGCCCCGGGGGTTTTCCAGAACCTGGTAAATGACATTCTCAGGGAGTTCATAAATAGGTTTGTCTTTGTGTATATTGACGACATCCTCATTTTCTCTCCCAGTCAGGAAGCCCACGAGGTGCAGGTTCGTCAAGTACTAAGTAAGCTACTGGAGAACCAGTTGTATGTTAAAGCTGAAAAATGTGAGTTTCACGCTGCGACTGTGTCGTTCCTGGGCTTCATAATAGCCCCTGGAGCAATACAGATGGATCCAGCAAAAGTACAAGCTGTGGCAGAGTGGCCAGTTCCGAATAACCGGAAGAAGGTGCAGCAATTCCTCGGGTTTGCTAACTTCTACCGCCGGTTTATTCGGAACTACAGTGCTATTGCAGCGCCTCTGCATACACTCACCTCTTCTAAGTCCATTTTTCAGTGGAACCCAGCAGCAGATGCAGCATTCAAGCAACTCAAGCAACGATTTTCCGCAGCCCCCATTCTCACCATGCCAGACCCCTCCAAGCAGTTTCTAGTAGAGGTGGACGCCTCGGACACTGGCATCGGAGCGGTGCTTTCCCAGCGATCATCCAAGGACGGCAAAGTGCATCCCTGTGCATTTTTGTCCAAGAAGCTGTCAAAGGCGGAACGGAACTATGATGTGGGGAACAGGGAACTGCTGGCAGTAAAGGTAGCCTTAGAGGAGTGGCGTCATTGGCTGGAGGGGGCTCAGGAGCCATTCATGGTTTGGACTGACCATAAGAATTTAGAGTATATTCGCCATGCCAAGCGGTTAAATTCACGTCAGGCCCGGTGGTCCTTGTTTTTTAACCGATTTAACTTTTCTCTTTCCTACAGGCCTGGGTCGCAGAATGTTAAGCCGGATGCTCTCTCGAGGCTGTACGATCCAGAGCCTGTGGCCAAGGAACCTGAGCCCATCCTGCCGCGGGATTGTGTGGTAGGAGCGGTATCTTGGCCAATAGTAGAGGAGGTTAAACAAACAAATGGGCATACCCCGCCACCAAAGGGCTGTCCTCCCGATCGGCTGTTTGTGCCGGAGGGGCTGAGGTCCAAGGTGGTACATTGGGCTCACACTTCTCGACTCACCTGTCACCCTGGAGTAAAACGCACACTTTTCTTTCTACGTCAACAGTTCTGGTGGCCCGCCATGCACTCTATGGTCAAGGAATATGTGGAAGCATGCCCAGTCTGCGCCCGCAACAAGTCGTCTGCGCAAACCCAAGCTGGTCTCCTGCACCCGCTTCCTATTCCGAGCCGACCATGGGCGGAGATAGCTTTGGACTTTGTTACGGGACTTCCTACGTCATGTGGTAATACCGCCGTGCTGACGGTGGTTGACAGATTCTCTAAAATGACACATTTCATTGCATTACCCAAGTTACTGTCAGCTAAAGAAACTGCTGAGGTCATGTTCAACCGTGTTTTCAGCCTTCATGGGTTCCCGAAGGACATTGTCTCTGACAGGGGTCCCCAGTTCGTGTCCAGGTTTTGGAGAGAGTTGTGTGGACTGATCGGAGCCACAGTCAGTCTGTCTTCTGGGTACCACCCTCAGTCCAATGGTCAAACCGAGAGACTGAACCAGGTATTGGGCACCTGCCTGCGGTGTCTCATATCCCAGAATCCTTCTTCTTGGAGCAAACTTCTTCCATGGGTGGAGTTTTCCTACAACTCCTTGCCTTCGGCGGCCTCGGGGCTTTCACCGTTCCATGTGGTTTATGGCTATCAGCCCCCCGTTTTTCCAGATGTGGAGAAAGAGGTCCTGGTTCCATCTGCTCACGCCTTGGTCCGCAGAGCCCACAAGGTCTGGGAGGCTACCCGCCGCGTTCTCCAGCGGAGCTCCGCTCGTATGAAGAAAGCAGCGGACCGCCGTCGTCGTCCGGCCCCGAGCTACCAGGTGGGCCAGCGGGTCTGGCTATCATCTCAGGACCTTCCCCTGCGGGCTACGTCCAAGAAGCTCGCTCCCCGATTCATTGGTCCCTTCCCCATCTCGAAGGTGGTAAATCCAGCATCAGTTCGTCTCGCCTTCCCGCTCCCTCAAGGTCCACCCTACCTTCCATGTCAGCAGGATTAAGCCGGAGAAAGTGAGTCCTTTGGTTCCCGCTTCCCGACCCCCACCTCCCCCCCGTATCATTGATGGTGGTCCAGCATACACTGTCAGGAGACTTCTGGCAGTCCGCAATAGGGGGCGAGGAAGGCAATTTCTGGTGGATTGGGAGGGGTACGGTCCCGAGGAGAGAGAGTGGAAGCCGGCGTCCTTCATCCTGGACAAGACTCTCATCAGGGACTTCTACCGTCGCCACCCGGAGATCCCTGGGCCGTCAGGAGACGACCCTTGAGGGGGGGGTACTGTCATGTCAGTCTAGTTAAGTGTGTTTATTATTTCAGTTTTGTCTTTTGGTCGTGTCATTTCCTGTTTTATTTTGATATTTATGGTCTTTCCTTGTGTTTCAGCTTGATTCTTCCTGCCCTTGTGTTTCCCATGTGTGGTGATTGTCTGCCCCGCCCCTGATTGTCTCCAGCTGTTCCCCATTACCTAGTGTATTTATGTCGGTGTCTCCCCCAGTCCTGTGCCAGTACGTCTTGTATCACTGTCAAGCTACCAGCCGTGTTACTTGTGTTGTCAAGTTCAAGTAAGAGATTCTGTCCCTGTGTTGAGGTTTGATTAGTTTCCTTTTGGATTGTTTAATTTGCGTTTGCCACGTGTAGTATTTTGGTTTAGGTTTTCCTCTCTGTTTGAGTGCGCTTTTCGTTTAGTTTTCCCTCTCCTTGGAGAGCGCCCTTAGTTTAGTTACCTTGTTTGTTAGTTCTTCCTCACTATTGTGAGCGTCTTTAGTTTTCCCTCCTTTTCTAGCTGTTTGATTATTCTCTGGTATTGTGTTTAGGTTTTTTCCTTGTATATATCCAGTATAGGTTTTCAGTGTTAGTTTCCCTTGTCTTATTGCTTCTAGTGCCTGAGTATTTCTGTTATTATTCATTATCGTATTCATTGATATCTTCTTATTAAAATTTGTATATTCTAACTCTTTGTTGGTCGTGTTGAGTCGTGCATTTGGGTTCTGTGTATGTCACCTGTTGCCACGTTCTAACATTTTCATTATGCACGCAGAACAAAATTATTATACATACATATATATACATATATATACGTATACATATATATATACACACACACATATATATATGTGTGTGTGTGTATATATATATATATATATATATATATATATATATATATATATATATATATATATATACAGTCATGGAAAAAATTATTAGACCACCCTTGTTTTCTTCAATTTCTTGTTCATTCTAATATCTGGTACCACTAAACGTATAATACAATGAACACAACAAAAATGCAGCTGGTCACATAATACTTTATGTCCTATTTGACATTCTTAAGCTTAATTGATTCCCAGGGTATATAAGAGGCCATTTCATGTCACAAGCAGCACTGCACATGCAAAGGCCTAGAGTGGTTTCCTGCTTACATTCAAGCCGTAGCACAACTCAGAAGTTGTCAGCTCTCACATAATGCCTAAAACAAAAGAATTATGTGAAGCAACAAAGGCAGCCATCTTGGCACTGCTGGAAATTGGCATGAGTGAGAGACAGGTAAGCGAAAAACTGAAGATCTCCAAGACAGCCGTTCATTACAACAAAAAAACAAGCTGAACATGGCACTACCAAATTGCTACCTGGCCGTGGCAGGAAACGTCTTTCTACCCCACGAGATGACCGTGCACTCATCCGTTCCTGTGTCAGGAATCGTCGTCAGACCTCCAGGGACCTTAAAAATGAGTGGGCACTGTCGAGAAATGTGACTTGCTCGGCAAGGACAGTTCGAAACCGACTTGTTGAAGCTGGTTTGAAGTCACACAGAGCACGCAAGAAGCCCTTCATCAATGAAAGGCAGAGGAAGGCCCGGTTACTCTTTGCTCGAGACCACAAGGATTGGACTGTTGATGATTGGGCTAAGGTTCTCTTCAGTGATGAATCCAATTTTGAATTGATGCCCACTCCGGCCAACTTACTGGTTAGGAGGAAGCCTGGAGAAGCTTACAACCCAGACTGTCTTGCCCCTACAGTAAAACATGGGGGTGGATCAGTCATGATCTGGGGCTGTTTCAGTCTGAGTGGAAGAGGGCAAATGCAATTGTGTGAAGGCCGAATGAACCAGGTCAAGTACAGGACTACCCTTGAAAACAGTCTTCTTCCATCAGCTGGAAAACTCTTTCCTGCCTCGAATGACTGGATTTTCCAACAAGACAATGCCCCTTGCCACACGGCAAGGTCAGTTAAAGCCTGGATGGAGAACCACAACATTCGCACCATGCCTTGGCCTGCTCAATCACCAGATCTTAATCCAATTGAAAACCTGTGGAAAATCATCAAACTCAAAATGGAGAACCACAAGCCCAAAAACAAAGAAAATTTGTTTGAATTTGTCCAACAGGAATGGGCTGCTGTGACAGCAGAACAATGTCAGAAGCTGGTGGAGAGCATGCCAAGACGCATGGCTGCAGTCATCAAAAACAATGGTTATGCAATCAAGTATTAACTCTTGTGTGTATCATGTGTTTAAAGCAAACAGAAAAGAAAACATGGAATGCTTAAAAGTAGTGTTTTTGGCGGTACAATGCCATAGCTATTGATGTAAGAATTTAAGTAATTTTGGTTATTATCAAGAAAACCATGGAAAATGAATAATCCTTAGTTCTTAAATTAAACTCTCATGAGCTATTTTTGTTGTTATCATTATAATTGTCCAAACAAATGTACCTTTGGTTGAACCAGGCATTAAAATTAACAAGAAATTGAAGAAAACAAGGGTGGTCTAATAATTTTTTCCATGACTGTATATATATATATGTACATTATATATACATTAGGCGTCAATATTAATGAAAAATATGCTTGATGTAGTGATCAATATTTTCACAGAACTTCACTGCAAGAAACTAATGTGACTCTTGCCAGCTGGAAGTCGCTCACAGCAAGAAGGTACTGGGTTCGATTCCCGGCCCCAGGGCCTTACTGTGTTCTCCCTGTGTCTGTGTGGGTTCTCTCTGGGTACTCTGACTTCCACCCACCATCCAAAAACATGCATGGGGATTAGGTTAATTGGCTAATTTAAATTGACCGTAGGTGTGAATGTGAGTGTGAGTGGTTGTCTGTCTCTATGTGTCCTGTGATGAACTGGAGACTTGTCCAGGGTGTACCCTGCCTTCCGCCCTAAGACAGCTGGGATAGACTCCAGCCCCCAAATACAGCTTACATGTTGATGTATCAGCATTAATACTCCTACTATGGATCAGCTAGCTCAAAAGTTTTGTCTTCACTTTCTCAGGTGAAATGAGCAGCGTGTCTTCTGTTAAACACTTAAGTTGTGTTCCGATCTGTTCTAATCTACTTTGATCTGTATTCTAATCTGCTTTGATCTGTGTTCTAATCTGCTTTGATCTGTATTCTAATCTGCTTTGATCTGAATTCGAATCTGCTTTGATCTGTATTCTAATCTGCTTTGATCTGTACTGTACCTTCTATTATCATTTGCATATTCGGTTACCCGGGCAACCGCAAAGTAACTAAGTATTGTCAAAAATCAATAAGTGCATTATTACACATTAATGTATCTTAATGCATAATGCATGTATACACACACACACACACACATCAGTCTAGTGTCCAGTGACCAGTCCAGTTAACAACAGACAGAGAGTCTAAGCAGGTCAGTTTTTATCCAGACATGCAGTGTAAATTTGAACTCTACAGCGTGTTAAACTGTAGAAAAAGCTTGAATCTCTGCTTGCAGAGGGAATTTTCCAGAGTGGTGCCACAGACGGGTAAGTAACCTTAACATTCACACGTTGGCAACATCTTGAACAAGTTTTTTTTCAACTGAACATGGTTTTTATAGTTTTATTGTTGTCGGTTGAGGAGATGTTGGCAACATGCACCCTTCTGTTTGATGATATTATCGAGTCACAGTTGCTAACAGTTCTCACTGAGATAAGATGACCTTTGTTAGCTAAGTATTATTTCTGAAGGCTGCTGACTGAGATAAGAATACATAGCTGGCGTCAAATAAATGCAAAGATAAAATTGTCTCTGCATGAAGGTGAATTGTGTATATTTATATAATTGTATATGTAAATAATTATTGTATCTGTGTTTATACAGCTAAGTTGACATGAAGGCTAAACATGAAAAAGACATGGTCTACATGTAGCTGTATAGATACAGTATGTCTTAACTGATAGCATGAAGCATTTGTTAATCATGATTCAGCTATATTAACTATGCTCTTATTTTCATAGTAATCAAGCAAATTGCAATCAGAGCAGACCAATAGCTGGTAAGTAGGCCAAGGTTATGGTACAAAATGATGCTTGTAGCTTTACTGTACAACTAGCAGAAGCTAGCACCAGCAATGGTTCATAAAGTGGCAGCAACAATGCGGAGGGTGGAAAATATTCTACATTGTACTACATCATTTTAGGCTTAAAGACACTGCTGTAATGTCCAATATTGACAATCAAAGCAGTGACAATAAAAATGACAGACTTTTGCAAACTTAAAATGTTTATTCAACGTCCCTCTTAATTACCACCAGACCTGTCAGTGCAGACAGATTTCACAGCCTCTCTTCTGATGACTGTAACTCCTGATCAGTGTGTGCTATTGAAAACCAATGAAAACCAGCCTCATCACCAGACAGATTTCACTGGTGCCCCAGTATTGATCTGCAGTGTCCCAGTAAAAATTTCACCAATAAAAAAAAATCACTTGAGCGTTTTAAGTCTACATAGCATAGACTACACAGTAGTACACATATTACATAGTATGGCAATTCATTGCTACTGTATTCACTCCACATAAACAATGCGCACATGGCTAATTAATATGGTAATTTATTCACGTGTAGCGACTTCTGCTGATAATACTGGTCAACTTGAAGTTGAAAGAGCCAGAGAGAGAGAGCCAGAGAGAGAATCACTGCGTGAGGTAGGTAACGTTAGCCGAAGTTAAATATATTATTTAAATTTTGATTTGACTCGAACTGTAACTCCTAGATGGATATCAGAAAGTTATTCGCCTGCAGTAGGGACAAATCAGCGAGGAATGAGAGAGGTAAGTGAAGTCCTCCTAGCTAGCTAGACAACATAAGTCTGTCTTAAGTTAATGCTAAGTTAGCTAACGCTATTCCTTGTACCAAGACAATGATATTCATTTGCTGTACGAGCTGTGCTGAGAATTTCCAGTGAGTTTCATCAGCATGAAACATCATGTTGGTTGTGGTCTGATGGTTCTGCTCAGGACTTCTGCATCAATGATGATTTTTTTAGGAAGCTTGTGTTAGTTGACAGATACAGCCTATGGATGGTGCAGTGGTTCTCATCTGAAATGGTCAAATTTTAAACCATTAAAGTTTTTTTCACAGAAAAATAGCACAGTAGACTTGTCTTGTTAATCGGTTTGCCTTTGACTAAAATAATCTTGTTTTGTCACCAGAAAAATGGCTACAGCTAAAGCATCTGTATTTGTCACCAGAAACATGGCTACAGATATCGGGTTTTGTTGCCCCAATTAGATTTTTTTATATAGAAATTTCCATGTCTGTCCAGACAAAGTGGAACAGCAGTGTGCAGGAAGAGGTGAGGGAGAGAAAGATGACGAGCAAGAGCAGAGGTGAGTTGACTATCATTGAATGATGTCCCAATCATGTTTTTTTTTCCTTTTTTTGCCTCTGAGTCATTTGATTTTGAATATTGATGGCAGAAATACAAAACTTCCCATATGAGGAAAAAACAGAAAACAGTTTTTTGAAAAACAAAAAACCTGTCAGTTTCTCACAGACAGCTTTTTGGTCAGGTGACTTTTTTGTCACAAGGAAGGGTGGGATAACTTTGTAAACAGAACAGCTTTCACTCTTCTTTTAATCCCATATGAAAACTGAAGACTATAAAAAATGCAGATAGGAAACCTTTAGCAATGTACATATTTGTACAGCAATAAACAGTAATATTTTCATGTTACTTCAGACTAAGTGGAGAGGAGTACAGAGGCAGAGAGATGAGAGGCAACAACATAGTCTGATATGATTGAATAGTTTAAAAAACTGTTTATTTTTTTTTATATATGTAAATAAGTGCTGAATATGTTTTTTTTCTCACGCACTTTGCGCGTGCTCGTGAATTCTTTGTGCCCCAGGTGTGCCCCAGTACAGTATTAGGTCTAGTGACGCCCCTGGTGTCATCGTTTTCATTGTTTGCAGTTTGAGACTAAAAAGATGATCAACAGTGAGTTGAACAAGTTCAAAATTTCCATGTCCTTTGATTTGTTGGAGCGGTACTACATGTTCCTCATTTTCGAGGAAGGGCACATTTCAGTCCTTTTGTTTCTATGTCTTTGCTCTATTGTCACTCAAACAACACATACGGCAACAGAATCACCTTACAGTAGTGAAGCTTCATGAAGCACTTGTGATATTTTTGGACTTTTGAGATGTAATAGAAATGTTGTAATTTTCCATGACACACGCCTCTTTCTTTAAGCCAAGAGGAGTAAAAGAATGTCACAGCTGTTTTATTTGTCCATCAGTCCCCTGCAGAGCAAGGATATAGACAAGTATCATTTTCTGAAAGATTTAACAGGGTTCAAACCTGCGCGGGGAAACCCCATTGGATTTTGAGTCCAAGCCCTTAACCTCTCAGCCACCACAGCTCCTCAGACTTGGTTTCATACTCCATCCATCCATTGTCTACTGCTTATCCTCATAGGGTCGCGGGGGGGCTGGAGCCTATCCCAGCTGTCTTAGGGCGGAAGGCAGGGTACACCCTGGACAAGTCGCCACCTCATCGCAGGACACATAGAGACAGACAACCATTCACACTCACATTCACACCTACGGTCAATTTAAATTAGCCAATTAACCTAATCCCCATGCATGTTTTTGGATGGTGGGAGGAAGTCGGAGTACCCGGAGAGAACCCACGCAGACACGGGGAGAACATGCAAACTCCACACAGAAAGGCCCGGGATTCAAACCCGGTACCTTCTTGCTGTGAGGCGACAGTGCTAACCACTACACCACCGTGCCGCCCGGTTTCATACTCACATGCTGCTAGTTGCTTCGGTATACTGAAAAAAAAAAATGGCAACATGAATTAAAACAGCGTGGATCACACCTCACCATGTCACCCTGGGAGTCACACTGTTCACCTTACCTGACACATTTCTCCATCTTTGCCACAAGTGGGGATTGAACATGTGACCTTTAGCTCACAGCAGATATTCAGGAGTAGAACACTCCTTCCTTTTCTCTCATCACAGAGAGGAATGAAATCACCTGATGTATCTATGGTAAGAATGGTATATTTCATGAGCATATGGATCTGTATGAGGTTATCAGAATATTCTGTGGTTTTACAGTGACATCACTCAGAATGTAGAGATTCCACAGATAATCCAGGAAAATGTTTTTCTATCTTTCTATATCTTTTATGTCTTTATTTACATTTCTTTATTTACGTGTGCCTTTAAGCAGAGAGACTCTCCAAAATCTCATTTTACATGCATAAAAACTAGCAGTCCAACACCTTAACCATGTAAACTTGCCTGCATCAAGATGGGAATCAAATCCATGTGTGTGGGACACCTTGCAGTTGTCTTTACATTGATCTCAAGAGTCTGGAAAAGCATGGGATGAGACGAGCTAGGTGGAGCTACATGGGAGTTATTCCGTATGGGAGAATTAGCTCAAATGGTAGAGTGCTCAAAGGAAGGTGGCCAATTTTTTCGCTCACTCACGCAAAGGAAAGGTGTGCGAAAAGCACAGGGAAATGATTGAATGTAGAACTATCATAGACAGTATCCCTGCCAGCCAAAGCAAAGCTACAGAATAATATGTGATCACTGAAACGGCACTGAGGCTGACAGGAGCTTTTCTTTTACCACAAAGTTTATTGAAGAACATCATTTACTAAACTAGTGGGATAAAGAAAATGTCTGCAGCATTTTTCTGTATTTCACTGTAAATATTGGCAATATTAATAAATACATGGACATTGTAAAAGTAAAAAAAAAAACGCTTCACAAGGAGAGCCCTCTTTGTCACCGGAGAGCCTGTTGGAGAGCCTCACCGAGCGCATAATATATTTTTTTCAAGAAAAAAAAAATATAGTTTTGAACCTTATAATGCTTAGTTAAGGACAGACGATGATATGCCGGGGCTCTGCCTAGTCACACAACAGCATGGTTTGGATAATTGGAAAAAGCTATGATCACATCCAATATGTTTCCTGACGGTGCAGCAAAATATTCCATGATGGTCTTCTTCAATATGACGGGAGCTCATCGACGGGAAATCTTTCCCGTATGTAGCTTGTGTTTTAGCTGTAGTTTGAAAACAAAGTCCTTCCTATGGAAACTTTGCCTTGTAAAACACATTTTAATTCAGAAAGTATCTTCAAATATGACAGTTTACATGGATAATAACAGCAATGCAGCCAAGTTATTTGATTTCAGCCAAAAAACTTTGAAGTCACGTGACATGGCTGCATTCATATAGAAACAATAAGGCAGAATATGGTTATTTTTCTACTGTGCACTGTCCCAATGTATAGTTATGATGAGAGACTGGGTTGAGTCTGGAGACAATCACTGCTCCTCCCTGTGGACAAATGAGGGATTGCAGCTGGTTTTCACCCAGGCTCTTAAAGGGGCGTTACCAGTCAGGGCTGCACTGACTACGTCATTGCGGAGGATACATTATCTTCACGGACCAGTCATGGAAACATGGGAATGGCTCCTACTGTATGTTGTGGAGAGAGTAGTAATTCTGGAAGTGATGTTTTTAGAGGACCAATCGCAGCCCTTGCCATCTCAGTTTTCCCCTGATGGAGTGACGGACAGTTAAAAATTATTTCATGCTCCCGGAGAGAATGGAGAGGCTCTTCGACAGTCTCTCCGGCGACGTAGAGGGCGCTCTGTGTGCACGTACAGCAATTTATGGAGTACTAAAAATTGTCCTTAAAAGTAAGCAGACAGCATTCATGTGAATGCTAATTAATGATGGGAAGTTCCAAATGCATCTCTATGTTCATGTTTACTCACATTATTGAAACAAGTAAAACTCATTTTATATCTCTGTTTGTACTGTTTATATCTGTTATGAATGCTAACAAGATAACATCAACATGTGAAAGATCACATTTCCACTACATTTACATGGTTATGTGTCTATAGGTTAATGTCATGCACCAAGTTACTGAGTTGAATTCCTTGTTCATACAAACTTACTTGGCATCTTTGTATGACATCCATGGTGATGTGTGAAGCTGCTCCACTAATCTGGGGTGTTGTGCAGTCATTCCATGGCTGTCCACAAAACAGCGCCTCTCTGTCTTGTTTGATGAAACATTATGGAAAGTGTTAATGGAGAAAACCAACCAGGTTTCATACTGATGTCCAGTGCGATTGAGACAGTGAGCACAGACACACAATGCTGTATCAGTTGTGATGTCTGAGTGGTTAAGCGGTTTGGTTTGAAATCCCATGGGGTTTCTCGGCGCAGGTTCAAACCCTGCTCACAGCGACCCAGAGTTTGTTGCTGACATTAAGTTTGTTACCTACTCTGGGTGACAAGGGGTGTGGACTTTGTGGTCCACAGCAGTTTGGGTGGAATAAAGCTTTGGCAATGGAAAGAGTTTGTTGGATTTCCCAAATTCCCACAGTTCAGATGGTGTCAAGGCTTCCGGTCTTAGTGAACACACAAAAGACTACAAACATAAAAAGCAGAGACCCTCGAGTCGCTGCCTGTACGTGGGCTGCAGCTACTCGTAAAAGCAGCAGGCTGCAAGGTTGAATTTCTGTCACTTCCCCCACAGGAAAACACATGCTTTTACAACAGGCTTGAGTAAACAACCCAGATAGGACCTTCTGCAGCACTGACCATAAGACACTCTAGGTCACACAGATGAAATTTATAACTACATCCTGCATTCCTGACACAAGAGTTTATGTTTACAAGGAAAACCATCACCTTTGCTTAAGGACAGAACATAACAATTAAGTTTATTATAGTCCACTCTGCTTTAATTCTTCAGTCTTTTGTCATAAGTAAAGTTTATCATGTCAGATCCTCCTCCTTTTTCCTCCTTCTGATAAAGACCAAATGTGAGACATGAGATCTGCCTGCATGGTACACCTACCTACATGCTATGATTTCATGGTTCATCTGTGTTGGTTAATTTGTTGATGGATTTCAATTTAATTAAGTTAAGTTTTGTTCAGTAGAGAATAGAGAGAAATTAATAAAGCAAAACAGTAGTATTAACATTAAAGGAAGAAACAACAAGCTGTAGCTATCTTATTATCCACTCATATACACTTACACTTTTTATGACTTAATTATAATGTATATTATCATTTGTATTCTGTTCATATTTTTAAATGCTTTTTATTTGGTGGGGATGTCTCCAGGAGTGTCCAGGAAACACACATTAACACTGCAGGTCTGCCCAGAAGATGGCCAGCATCAAAACGTCAACCAATGAAGAAGAAGAACTGATGACATCTGATCCAAAGACGACACCCAGATAGTGAAGCTTGTCTAGCAAGGATTGGCGCTATAAATGGGCTCAGGGAACGTTAGGTTTGGTTCTGATTTTGCTTGCACCTTGAAGTTGTTTGTTGCTAACACCGGAGAAATATGGTCTCTTTTTCCTGGTTCTGGTCAGAACACGTGCTGCAGCGTTCTGGACCAGCTGGAGAGTCTTGATAGACTTATTAGGGCAGCCTGATAATAAGGAATTGCAATAGTCCAGCCTAGAAGTTACAAATGCATGGACTAATTTTTCTGCATCATTTTGAGAGAGAATATGCCTGATTTTTGCAATGTTACGCAGATGGAAAAAAACAGTGCTTGCTGTTTGTTTCATGTGAACATTGAAGGACATATCTCGGTCAAAAATTACCCCGAGATTCCTAACAGTGGTGCTCAAGGCTGGTGCAAAGCCATCTAGATTAATTAAGTCTTTAGATTCAATTTATTTCTGAGATTTTCGGGGCCAATTAGAATAACTTCAGTTTTGTCTGAATTTAACAACAAGAAATTGTCCGTCATCCAAGTTTTTATATCCTGAAGACATGTTTGGAGTTTAGCTAAGTGGCTGGATTCGTCTGACTTAAATGACAAATATAGCTGAGTATCATCTGCATAACAGTGAAAGTTTATGGAGTGTTTCCTGATAACATTATCTAAAGGAAGCATATATAAAGTAAATAGAATAGGCCCAAGCACAGAACCTTGAGGAACTCCGTAACTGACTATGGACTGCATGGAGGACTCATCATTAACGTGAACAAACTGTGAGCGATCCAATAAATAGGACTTAAACCAGCTTAAAGCAGTTCCTCTGATGCCAATTAAATGTTCTAATCTCTGGAACAGGATATGGTGGTCGATAGTGTCGAAGGCAGCTGATCTGACGCAATTAGCAGGTCATTAGTAATTTTCACCAGAGCTGTCTCTGTGCTATGATATTTTCTAAATCCTGACTGAAAGTCCTCAAATAGATTATTGTTCTGGAGGAAGTCACACAGCTGACTGCACACTGTTTTCTCAAGGATCTTAGATAGAAAAGGAAGGTTGGATATTGGTCTATAGTTGGCTAAAACTTCAGGATCAAGACCAGGCTTCTTCATAAGAGATTTAATTACAGCTACTTTAAATGACTGAGGTACATAGCCTGACAGCAAAGATAAGTTGATCATGTTTAATAAAGAGGTGCTCAGTAACGGTAAAGCTTCTTTAAGCAGTGAAGTTGGGATGGGATCTAAGAGACAGGTAGGAGGCTTAGATGAGGAAATCATTGAAGTCAGTTTGTGGAGGTCTATGGGAGAAAAGCAGTCCAAGTATACATCAAGTTCTTCAATGGGTTCTAAGCTTCCTGTGTTTAGAGACAAAGCAGTTTCAGTCAAAGGCACAGTGTGACTGATTTTCTCCCTAATAGTGATAATCTTCTCATTAAAGAAGCTCATGAAGTCACTACTACTGAGGGTTATGGGAATAGATGGTTCAGTAGAGCTGTGGCTCTCTGTCAGCGTGGCTACAGTGCTGAAAAGAAACCTGGGGTTGTTTTTATTTTCCTCTATTAATGATGAATAATAAGCTGCTCTGGCCTTACGGAGAGCCTTCCTATAAGCTTTCAGACTATCATGCCAGTCCAGGTGAGACTCTTGCAGACCGGTTAAACATCATTTCCTTTCAAATCTTCTTGCTGCTTGCTTTAAACTGCAGGTGTGAGGGTTATACCATGGAGCCAGCTTTCTGAGCTTCTTTTTTAGAGGAGCAACAGAGTCTAGAGATGCTCGCAGAGAGTCTGCAGCACTATCTACCAAATTATCAATTTGAGTAGGACTGAAGTCTGAGCCCTCAAGTATATTGATATTAGATATTGAATTAAAAGCTAATGGAATTATATCCTTAAACTTGGCTACAGCACCATAAGATAAGCATCTATTGTACATGGATTTACCTGATGGAGTGTAGTCCAGAAGAAAAAAATTCAAAGGTTAACAAGTAATGGTCTGATAGGAAGGAATTCTGTTGGTGGACTGATAAATGTTCTACTTCAATGCCGTAGGTCAGGACCAGGTCGAGGGTATGGTTAAAACAGTAAGTTCGTTCCTGAACATTCTGACAGAAGCCAATTGAATCTAACAGCGCGATAAAGGCAGTACCAAGGCTGTCACTATCAACATCCACATGAATAGTAAAGTCACCTACAATAATGGCTTTATCAGTTCTCAGGACTAAAGTTGATAAAAACTCAGAGAACTCAGATAGAAAGTCAGAATATAGACCTGGACCTGTGTTTTTGTTGATTTTATTCTGTTTTATCAATCACTTATTTGTTTGTATTTAACTTATAATATGTTATTGTTATTTTTATTAATCTAGTTTGCACTTCAAACTGTTAACAGGAGGTCACTGACAACACAAGGAAGTGCAATCAGTGACCAGGTGTGAAGCAAATATTGGTGGAGAAACTGCTGGAAAATGTCTGTGTAAAATCCATGTGTGTGTTTCCTGTTGCCAACAAGGTGATGAAAAAGAGGAGCTGTGTGATGGACAGATTGACTACAGAGACAGAAAGTGACTGAAGCACGGCTGCTTCAGCTCAAGAGGAGGAAGGAGCTCTTAACCTTTCTACCAGTTTTTTACCACATAATCAGAGCTTTTGCACCTCATATGTATTCTTCTCTGCATGTTTACATGTCATACACCAAGTACCAAGCTAAAAACCATGTTTAATTTCAAATTTACTTGGCAACAAAACTTGTTTTTGATTCTGGTTCCATAGAAGAAGACAGATGTCCTCCATGTTGTTGACGTTCACTCTGTACTGATAACAGTAGTAGTAGCTGCTTCAAAACGTCTGCTGCTTGGCGTGTCTTAATTGCCAATATGAACAATAAGTATGGAAATATTTGTGTTTGCTGAAAACAGGCTTCATCATGTCAACAGTGTCCTGTCAGATGAACACAGCGGTCACACCAGGATTAACGTAAGTGGTGTAAATTGTTTGCTTGTGATTTCCTGACAGACCTAACAAAGCATTAATACAGCATTTATAAAGTCAGTATAATTATGTATTACTTAAACATCCTTTTGTTTTTTTGCACTGAATCACAGCAAAAACTGCTCGTCATATTTTCATCAAACTGAGCATTGTAGCAATGCTAATGTTAATTTTCATTTACCGGCTACCAATTCGTCACCTTTCCTCAAATGCGCTCAATATACTACACATACAACATGTAGCAATATTTCTGATTGAGACAGACAAGTAGCTAAACATTTACATTAATATCAAGTTTACATACAACTTATGTTTAAACACACCAAGCAACACAGAGAGGGAAATGCTAACGGCTAACTGCTGCTAATGACCAGAGTGCATTAAGCACCACTGCTAATGTGTGTAAACAACAGGTGTGAGTGCTTTAGAAGAACCAGTCTATGTTTTAATATGCAGGGTTATTAGCCCTACAGCAATAAGCTCCAGATTTGTGCAGAACTGGAAACAAGCTGACCAAGGATGTTTTCACATCTAGTCCCCTTTAAGTGAACTGAACTCAGTCCTCTGTAAGTGGACCAAAAAGTGGACCAACAGAAAAAGAACTCAGTTCTTTTGTGTTCACATTGTGAGTTTATCACAAAGAGGACCAGGTTCTCTTTCAAGTTTATGGAGTGTTTCCTGATAACATTATCTAAAGGAAGCATATATAAAGTAAATAGAATAGGCCCAAGCACAGAACCTTGAGGAACTCCGTAACTGACTATGGACTGCATGGAGGACTCATCATTAACGTGAACAAACTGTGAGCGATCCAATAAATAGGACTTAAACCAGCTTAAAGCAGTTCCTCTGATGCCAATTAAATGTTCTAATCTCTGGAACAGGATATGGTGGTCGATAGTGTCGAAGGCAGCTGATCTGACGCAATTAGCAGGTCATTAGTAATTTTCACCAGAGCTGTCTCTGTGCTATGATATTTTCTAAATCCTGACTGAAAGTCCTCAAATAGATTATTGTTCTGGAGGAAGTCACACAGCTGACTGCACACTGTTTTCTCAAGGATCTTAGATAGAAAAGGAAGGTTGGATATTGGTCTATAGTTGGCTAAAACTTCAGGATCAAGACCAGGCTTCTTCATAAGAGATTTAATTACAGCTACTTTAAATGACTGAGGTACATAGCCTGACAGCAAAGATAAGTTGATCATGTTTAATAAAGAGGTGCTCAGTAACGGTAAAGCTTCTTTAAGCAGTGAAGTTGGGATGGGATCTAAGAGACAGGTAGGAGGCTTAGATGAGGAAATCATTGAAGTCAGTTTGTGGAGGTCTATGGGAGAAAAGCAGTCCAAGTATACATCAAGTTCTTCAATGGGTTCTAAGCTTCCTGTGTTTAGAGACAAAGCAGTTTCAGTCAAAGGCACAGTGTGACTGATTTTCTCCCTAATAGTGATAATCTTCTCATTAAAGAAGCTCATGAAGTCACTACTACTGAGGGTTATGGGAATAGATGGTTCAGTAGAGCTGTGGCTCTCTGTCAGCGTGGCTACAGTGCTGAAAAGAAACCTGGGGTTGTTTTTATTTTCCTCTATTAATGATGAATAATAAGCTGCTCTGGCCTTACGGAGAGCCTTCCTATAAGCTTTCAGACTATCATGCCAGTCCAGGTGAGACTCTTGCAGACCGGTTAAACATCACTTCCTTTCAAATCTTCTTGCTGCTTGCTTTAAACTGCAGGTGTGAGGGTTATACCATGGAGCCAGCTTTCTGAGCTTCTTTTTTAGAGGAGCAACAGAGTCTAGAGATGCTCGCAGAGAGTCTGCAGCACTATCTACCAAATTATCAATTTGAGTAGGACTGAAGTCTGAGCCCTCAAGTATATTGATATTAGATATTGAATTAAAAGCTAATGGAATTATATCCTTAAACTTGGCTACAGCACCATAAGATAAGCATCTATTGTACATGGATTTACCTGATGGAGTGTAGTCCAGAAGAAAAAAATTCAAAGGTTAACAAGTAATGGTCTGATAGGAAGGAATTCTGTTGGTGGACTGATAAATGTTCTACTTCAATGCCGTAGGTCAGGACCAGGTCGAGGGTATGGTTAAAACAGTAAGTTCGTTCCTGAACATTCTGACAGAAGCCAATTGAATCTAACAGCGCGATAAAGGCAGTACCAAGGCTGTCACTATCAACATCCACATGAATAGTAAAGTAAAGGTCCAATTCAGCTTTGATAGGGTCTCAGTCCCCTTTCTGTTCACACCTGGTCCTCTAGAGCTCCCAGACCCCCAATGCACTGAATTCTGGGTAGTTTTCACTTGGAACAAAGTGTCTGCTGCCACGCTTGCCCTCCTGTGTTTTCTGGTTAGTGTTCACATATGCGCAAACAATGCTGAGTCATTGGTCTGAGTTCATTTGAAGGGCTGAAAGGGACAAACACCCCTATTTAAATGACATTACCTGGTTAGTTAAACACATAAACCATCGTCCCTGGGTGGATTCGAACCACCAACCTTTCCGCTAACAGCCAAACGCACTGGACATAAAAAATGCCTGAAGAAATGAAAAAATAGCGTACATTTATTCAAAAGAAAACATGCAGAATAACTTTGGAGTAAGTCAAGAGAGCAGGATTCATCAAATGGACATTACTGCTACATCTGTTACTCGGGGTAACGGGCTCCAAAGATATACTTCTTTAGTTGATGCTCACTTGCTCAAAACTCCTCTGCATTGGCCGGGAATCGGACCCAGGTCTCTCGCGTGGCAGGCGAGAATTCTACCACTGAACCACCAATGCTTAAATTTGCAGCCAAAATGCTACAATTCTCTGAATAGATTGATGTTCAAATATATCAAATGCTGGAAGATACTGCCCTGTACCGTCTAAACAGAGATGCAAAATAACTTTGGAGTAAGTCAAGAGAGGAGGATTCTTCAAATGGACATCACTGCTACATCTGTCCCTCGATCTATTGGGTAGTGACGGACAAATGAAACTTCACGAAGCACTTGTGATATTTTTTGACTCCTCCAGATGTAGCACTTGGTTTAAAGGAAAAGGCTAGTGTCATGGAAATTGACAATTTTTTTGCTTTTTCTTTAAACCAAGAGCGCCATCCAGAGAAGTCAAAAATATCAAAAATACCTCATGAAGCTTCATTAGTTCATCAGTAGTAATGGGCTCCAAAGACATTGTTCTCTATTTTTTACTCACTTAAGTTCAAAAGTGCCTTCCGCCCTAAGACAGCTGGGATAGGCTCCAGCCCCCCCGCGACCCTATGAGGATAAGCGGTAGATAATGGATGGATGGAAGTTCAAAAGTTCCCTGCATTGGCTGGGAATAGGAGCCAGGTCTCCCACGTGGGAGGTGAGAATTCTACTACTGAACCACCAATGCTCAAACTAGCAAACCAAACTCTGCAATTCTCTGAAAAGATTGTTGTTCAAATGTAGCAGATGCTGGAGGATACTGCCCTGTACCGTCTAAACAGAGATGCAGAATAACTTTGGACTAAGTCAAGAGAGGAGGATTCTTCAAATGGACATCACTGCTACATCTGTCCCTCGATCTATTGGGTAGTGACGGACAAATGAAACTTCACGAAGCACTTGTGATATTTTTTGACTCCTCCAGATGTAGCACTTGGTTTAAAGGAAAAGGCTAGTGTCATAGAAATTGACAATTTTTTTGCTTTTTCTTTAAACCAAGATCGCCATCCAGAGGAGTCAAAAATATCAAAAATACCTCATGAAGCTTAATTAGTTCATCAGTAGTAATGGGCTCCAAAGATATTGTTCTCTATTGTTTACTCACTTAAGTTCAAAAGTTTCCTGCATTGGCTGGGAATCGGAGCCAGGTCTGCCGCGTGGGAGGTGAGAATTCTACTACTGAACCACCAATGCTCAAACTAGCAAACCAAACTGCAATTCTCTGAGAAGATTGTTGTTCAAATGTAGCAGATGCTGGATGATACTGCCCTGTACCGTCTAAACAGAGATGCAGAATAACTTTGGAGTAAGTCAAGAGAGCAGGATTCATCAAATGGACGTGACTGCTACATCTGTTACTCGGGGTAACGGGCTCCAAAGATGTACCTCTTTAGTTGATGCGCACTTGTTCAAAACTCCTCTGCATTGGCCGGGAATTGGACCCGGGTCTCCCGCATGGCAAGCGAGAATTCTACCACTGAACCACCAATGCTTAAGTTAGCAGCCAAGATGCTACAATTCTCTGAAAAGATTGATGTTCAAATATAGCAAATGCTGGAAGATACTGCTCTGTACCGTCTAAACAGAGATGCAGAATAACTTTGGAGTAAGTCAAGAGAGGAGGATTCTTCAAATGGACATCACTGCTACATCTGTCCCTCGATCTATTGGGTAGTGACGGACAAATGAAACTTCACGAAGCACTCGTGATATTTTTTGACTCCTCCAGATGTAGCACTTGGTTTAAAGGAAACGGCTAGTGCCATGGAAATTGACAATTTTTTTTGCTTTTTCTTTAAACCAAGAGCGCCATCCAGAGGAGTCAAAAATATCAAAAATACCTCATGAAGCTTCATTAGTTCATCAGTAGTAATGGGCTCCAAACATATTGTTCCCTATTTTTTACTCACTTAAGTTCAAAATTTCCCTACATTGGCTGGGAATCGGAGCCAGGTCTCCCGCGTGGGAGGTGAGAATTCTACTACTGAACCACCAATGCTCAAACTAGCAAACCAAACTGCAATTTTCGGAAAAGATTGCTGTTCAAATGTAGCAGATGCTGGATGATACTGCCCTGTACCGTCTAAACAGAGATGCAGAATAACTTTGGAGTAAGTCAAGAGAGCAGGATTCATCAAATGGACATTACTGCTACATCTGTTACTCGGGGTAACGGGCTTCAAAGATATACTTCTTTAGTTGATGCTCACTTGCTCAAAACTCCTCTGCATTGGCCGGGAATCGGACCCGGGTCTCCCCGGACGGCACTCGGGGAAAGGTTAGCTAAACGGCCCTAAACCGTTTCCCATTCATTTCCAATGGTAGTGCTAAACCACTACGGATGCAATATATGTTTGGCCACTACGCTGTTATAGCGCTGTTAAGAGCTTGATGAAGAGGCAAAGAAGAAGAAGGAGGAGGAGGCTGTCTTTCATCCTTCAGCCTTCATACTACACTATCTTCTACTACATCTGCGGACGAGGCAGCGACTCTCTTGATTTCCACTTGGTGTTTTGTTTTGTGTTGGAGGTAAGATTTCAATTCTAAATGTAAACCACAGGAAAAATAGTTATATCGGCGTGTGCTTTCTTAAGCTTTGCGTTGCTTCGTTTAATATTGACATCGCAGTTTGCTGCTCATCTCGTACTCACTGTTACAAAGCCGACCGGCTTTTCCCTCTGAGATAAGTTTTGTGTCGTAACATGGCAAACTGTGATTGAAGACGAGCTAGTTTATTAATAACGTGTTTAGTTTTCGTGTTGTAGAGTGATAATATCTTGTCAGGGAGATACTGATACAGATGTTTTTTTGTTCGTTGGCTAGCTTCGCCCAAGGGGGGCTTCTTAAAATTAAGGGGCTTTTGTGAAACAACATATACGTCCATAAATAAACATGACTGTATTTTATGTTGAGCTATGTAGTTTTCATTTCAGGATCGGGTGAAACCTTGTCATTATGTTCCTGATGGCATCGCTTGTTCGTAACGCGTCGCTTGGTAAAGCTCCTGATGTTGCGCTGCGTGACCTCAGTTTACCTCAGCATCGCTTGCTTTACATGGCTGGATACTTTGTATCCAAGTAGAAAGTACTTTACAAGTTGATGCTGTATTCTTTCTGACAATGATTGTGCAGTGTCATGTTCATACACCTATATCTAAATCTAATGTATGCCTTTATATGTATATATCCATCCATCCATTCTATTCCGCTTATCCGAGATCGGGTCGCGGGGGTAGCAACAAGCAGGGAAACCCAGACTTCCCTCTCCCCAGCCACTTCGTCCAGCTCTTCTGGAGGGATCCCGAGGCGTTCCCAGGCCAGCCGAGAGACATAGTCTCTCCAGCGTGTCCTGGGTCGTCCCCGGGGTCTCCTACCAGTGGGACGTGCCCGGTACACCTCACCCGGGAGGCGTCCGGGAGGCATCCTTACCAGATGCCCGAGCCACCTCATCTGGCTCCTCTCGATGCGGAGGAGCAGCGGCTCTACTCTGAGCCCCTCCCGGATGGCCGAGCTTCTCACCCTATCTCTAAGGGAGAGTCCGGACACCCTGTGGGGGAAACTTATTTCGGCCGCTTGTATCCATGATCTTGTTCTTTCGGTCACGACCCACAGCTCGTGACCATAGGTGAGGGTAGGAACGTAGATCGACTGGTAAATTGAGAGCTTCGCCTTTCGGCTCAGCTCCCTCTTCACCACGACGGACCGATACAGCGTCCGCATCACTGCAGAAGCTGCACCGACCCGCCTGTCGATCTCCCGCTCCATTTTTCCCTCACTCGTGAACAAGACCCCGAGATACTTGAACTCCTCTACTTGGGGCAGGATCTTCTCCCCGACCTGGAGAGAGCACTCCACCCTTTTCCGACTGAGGACCATGGCCTCGGATTTGGAGGTGCTGACTTTCATCCCAACCGCTTCACACTCGGCTGCGAACCGCTCCAGTGAGAGCTGAAGATCACGGCCTGATGAAGCCAACAGAACCACATCGTCTGCGAAAAGCAGCGATGTGATACTGAGGTCACCAAACCGGACCCCCTCAATGCCTTGGCTGCGCCTAGAAATTCTGTCCATAAAAATTATGAACAGAATCGGTGACAAAGGGCAGCCTTGGCGGAGTCCAACCCTCACTGGAAACAAATCCGACTTACTGCCGGCAATGCGGACCAGACTCTGGCACCGGACCCCCCGTATCAGGGGGTCCGGTACCCCATACTCCCAGAGCACCCCCCACAAGACTCCCCGAGGGACACGGTTGAACGCCTTCTCCAAGTCCACAAAACACATGTAGACTGGTTGGGCGAATTCCCATGCACCCTCCAGGATCCTGCTGAGGGTGTAGAGCTGGTCCACTGTTCCACGGCCGGGTCGAAAACCACATTGCTCCTCCTGAATCCGAGATTCGACTTCCCGACGGACCCTCCTCTCCAGAACCCCTGAATAGACTTTACCAGGGAGGCTGAGGAGTGTGATCCCCCTACAGTTGGAGCACACCCTCCGATCCCCCTTCTTAAAGAGGGGAACCACCACCCCGGTCTGCCAATCCAAAGGTACTGTCCCCGATGTCCACGCGATGCTGCAGAAACGTGTCAGCCACGACACTCCCACAGCATCCAGAGCCTTTAGGAACTCCGGGCGGATCTCATCCACCCCCGGGGCCCTGCCACCGAGGAGCTTTTTAACCACCTCGGCGACCTCAACCCCAGAGATAAGAGAGCCCGCCCCAGAGTCCCCAGTCTCTGCTTCCTCATAGGAAGGCGTGTCGGTGGGATTGAGGAGGTCCTCGAAGTATTCTCCCCACCGATTCACAATGTCCCGAGTCGAGGTCAGCAGCGCACCATCCCCATTATACACAGTGTTGGTGGTGCACTGCTTCCCCCTCCTGAGATGCCGGATGGTGGACCAGAATCTCCTCGAAGCCGTCCGGAAGTCATTCTCCATGGCCTCACCGAACTCCTCCCACACCCGAGTTTTTGCCTCGGCGACGGCCAAAGCCGTATTCCGCTTGGCCAGCCGGTATCTGTCAGCTGCCTCCAGAGTCCCACAGGCCAAAAAGGCCTGATAGGACTCCTTCTTCAGCTTGACGGCATCCAAGGTGTCCACCAACGGGTTCGGGGATTGCCGCCACGACAGGCACCAACCACCTTACGGCCACAGCTCTGGTCGGCTGCCACAACAATGGAGGCACGGAACATGGCCCATTCAGACTCAATGTCCCCCACCTCCCTCGGGATGTGGTCGAAGTTCCGCCGGAGATGGGAGTTGAAACTCCTTCTAACAGGGGACTCTGCCAGACGCTCCCAGCAGACCCTCACAATACGTTTTGGTCTGCCAGATCGAACCGGCATCTTCCCCCACCATCGAAGCCAACTCACCACCAGGTGGTGATCGGTTGACAGCTCTGCCTCTCTCTTCACCCGAGTGTCCAAGACATACGGCCGCAAGTCCGGTGACATGACTACAAAGTCGATCATCGAACTGCGGCCTAGGGTGTCCTGGTGCCAAGTGCACATATGGACACCTTTATGCTTGAACATGGTGTTCGTTATGGACAATCCGTGACGAGCACAGAAGTCCAATAACAGAGCACCACTCGGGTTCCCGTCGGGGGGGCCGTTCCTCCCAATCACACCTCTCCAGGTCTCACTGCCATTGCCCACGTGAGCATTGAAGTCCCCCAGCAGAACGAGGGAATCCCAGAGGGGGCGCTCTCCAGCACCCCCTCCAAGGACTCCAAAAAGGGTGGGTACTCTGAACTGTTGTTTGGTGCATAAGCACACACAACAGTCAGGACCCGTCCCCCCACCCGAAGGCGGAGGGAGGCTACCCTAACGTCTACCGGGGTAAACCCCAATGTACAGGCACCGAGCCACGGGGCAATAAGTATGCTCACACCTGCTCGGCTCCTCTCACCGCGGGCAACTCCAGAGTGGAACAAAGTTCAACCCCTTTCAAGAGGACTGGTACCAGAGCCCAAACTGTGTGTGGAGGTGAGTCCGACTATATCTAGTCGGAACTTCTCCACCTCACACACCAGTTCGGGCTCCTTCCTTGCCAGAGAGGTGACATTCCACGTCCCTAGAGCTAGCTTCTGTAGCCGGGGGTTGGACCGCCAAGGTCCCCGCCTTCGGCAGCCACCCAACTCACAACGCACCCGACCCCCTTGGCCCCTCTCATGGGTGGTGGGCCCATGGGAAGGGTGACCCATGTTGCCTTTTCGGGCTGTGCCCGGCCGGGCCCCATGGGTGTAGGCCCGGCCACCAGGCGCTCGCCCACGGGCCCCACCTCCAGGCCTGGCTCCAGAGGGGGGCCCCGGTAACCCGCGTCCGGGCAAGGGAAAATGTTTGTGCTTGATCTTTTTAACCATAGGGGGTCTTTGAGCCGTGCTTTGTCTGGTCCCTCACCTCGGACCTGTCTGCCTTGGGTGACCCTACCAGGGGCATAAAGCCCCCGACAACATAGCTCCTAGGTTCATTGGGACACACAAACCCCTCCACCACGATAAGGTGACGGTTCAAGGAGGGGTATATGTATATATCTAAATCTATAACACCTGTCCTTAGATAGTTAGGTAGATAAAGAGACAGATAAAGATAGTCTTCTACAAAATACCTCTATATTCATGTATAATTATGGTGGAGAATGAGAATGGAAAGTTGACATCTGACAAGAGCAGACATGTTGTTTGAACATACATTTATTTCTACATGCCCTTCACATCGCTCTCACACACACACACACACACACACACACATCAGTCTAGTGTCCAGTGACCAGTCCAGTTAACAACAGACAAAATTTGAACTCTACAGCGTGTTAAACTGCAGAAAAAGCTTGAATCTCTGCTTGCAGAGGGAATTTTCCAGAGTGGCGCCATAGACGGGTAAGTAACCTTAACATTCACATGTTGGCAACATCTTGAACAAGTTTTTTTTCAACTGAACATGGTTTTTATAGTTTTATTGTTGTCGGTTGAGGAGATGTTGGCAACATGTACCCTTCTGTTCGATGATATTATCGAGTCACAGTTGCTAACAGTTCTCATTGAGATAAGATGACCTATGTTAGCTAAGTATTATTTCTGAAGGCTGCTGACTGAGATAAGAATACATAGCTGGCGTCAAATAAATGCAAAGATAAAATTGTCTCTGCATGAAGGTGAATTGTGTATATTTATATAATTGTATATGTACATAATTATTGTTATTATCTGTGTTTATACAGCTAAGTTGACATGAAGGCTAAACATGAAAAAGACATGGTCTACATGTAGCTGTATAGATACCGTATGTCATAACTGATAGCATGAAGCATTTGTTAATCATGATTCAGCTATATTAACTATGCACTTATTTTCATCGTAATCAAGCAAATTGCAATCAGAGCAGACCAATAGCTGGTAAGTAGGCCAAGGTTATGGTACAAAATGATGCTTGTAGCTTTACTGTACAACTACCAGAAGCTAGCACCAGCAATGGTTCATAAAGGATCTTTAAAAAATGAAAAATGAATCAATTATCAAAATAGTTGCCGATCGACTAATTGATTACTCTGCCAATCCTTTTGGCTCTGACTGACATCTTTCTTGATGCAGGTATTGAGACAAGACTTTTATGATATCTATCCTTAACCTAAACTTACTGTATATCTTACCTTAAATGTGATCTGTCCCTGGCTAACAGCACCTGCCTGACGCGGCAGGGGACCAGGCTGCATGACATCCTGCAGTCCCTGGATCATGATGGGAGCAGCTAGTCCAACATTCAGTGTCTCAGTAGACATGGATGTATTTGGCTGCTTAGAGCTATATGGAGCTGCACCCAGGGTGGTGCACCCAGCATGTGCTCCGCTCACACTTTCATCCAGCTGATGGTGGACAGTGACCTCATGTCCCGGGTTATGAGCACCTGCAGGACTCTTCAGGTGACTTGACTGGTCAGTGACAGGTGGAGCTGGTACCATGGGGCTGCACTGAGTAATTTCTTCACACAGACTCTCCAGAAGTTGTTGATGAACAGAATCATCAATAGGAGCAGAAAGAGGTGAAGTTGATGCACCAAATATATCACAGAGAGTTTCAAGTAGTAATCTGTATTCCTCATCATTGAGAAATTCTGCATCCAGATCCATGCCGTCGGCAGGCATGTTGTCAGCTGTCTCCATACGGTTACTCCAGAGGAATGACTGGTGTTTCACTCTGTCTGAACGTTATGGTACCTGAGACAAACATTAATAAGAAGATGATTTTCAGAATCTGATATTAAAACACCATATGCACATTTTTGGGGGCAGCACAGTGGTGCAGTGGTTAGTACTGTCACCTCACAGCAAGAAGGTTCGATTCCCGGCCCCGGGGCCTTACTGTGTTCTTTCCTGGTACTCTGACTTCCTCCCACCATCCAAAAACATGCATGGGGATTAGGTTAATTGGCTAATTTAAATTGACCGTAGGTGTGAATGTGAGTGGTTGTCTGTCTTGTCCAGAGTGTACCCTGCCTTTCACAATAAGACAGCTGGGATAGGCTCCAGCCCCCAAATACTCCAATGATATAATATATGATACAATATGAAGTGGAACAGGTACTTTAAAATTTGAGAAATTTTGTATAACAGTGTTGTATTGACAGCTAACAGACCATTGGTGAAATGTGTTTTGGTAATAATAATAATAGCTGGTTAATGAGTGCTTTACTTTATGTATTTGTGTACTTACTTGATGCCGATAACTGATGGATCAGCTAGCTCAAAAGTTTTGTCTTCACTTTCTCAGGTGAAATGAGCAGCGTCTTCTGTTAAACACTTCAGTTGTGTTCCGATCTGTTCTAATCTGCTTTGATCTGTATTCTAATCTACTTTGATCTGTACCTTAAATAGTTCCCCACCTCCCAAGATTCTCTCCATAGGGTCCAATGTTAATTTTCAGAGAAAAAATCCTGAAAAATCAGAAAAAACTCATTTGTTTAACCTGCCGCTGTCGGCCTTCTGAGTGGGCTGGAGACATAAAATTTGCACTGCTGCGAGGCTCCTGCCACCTCTCGTCCAAACCCCAAAGCCGTACTCCTTACGGTTTTTGAGTTATTTAGAGGAGTTCGGCATGGTCCGACTCAGCTTGAAAACAGTGGCAGTCAGTGAGAGCCAGCGTGTGAGACAGACCAGGGGCGTGTCTAGACTTTTCCATTGGGGTGCCCTATGGGGTGCTGAAGCCACGCAGGGGTGGCCAGCAGAATTAGGTGATATGCATGAATCTCCATCACCATAGCATCATTCACATGCAAAAATCTAAGCTCTACTCCTTGTAGTTTTTTTATACGAGAGGTGATTCGACAGGTCAGTTTATAATCAGTGGCACAGTGTGACAGAGCAGCTGTTTGTGTGTGGTATTTGAACTGAAGGGACCCTGTCTGTGATATGATACATAGGTCAATGCTGATGATACAGAGAGTGGATGACATCATTGATTCACACACACACACACACACACACACACACACACAGAGGATTAACAACTTTGACTCAGACGTGTTTTTCAAAATAAAAGCCCCAAACTCCGTAGGAGTAACTGTTTCAGGAAGCTGTGACTATGACTTTCCTTTCAAAATAAAAGCCCTGAACTCTTATTTTTTTGCATGCGTCTTCATCACCATAGCATCATTCACATCCAAAAATCTCAGCTCTACTCCTTATAGTTTTTTTATACGAGAGGTGATTGGACAGGTCAGCTTATAATCAGTGGCACAGTGTGACTGGATGTTGGTGTGTGTGTGTCAGGTGGGGGATCCACATCCACACATCTATTGAGATTAGATGATGATATGATACAGGCTTCTGATTGGCCATTACCACAGATACAGAGAGTGCATGACATCATTGATCACACGCACAGACAGGAAGTACTATCTCAGGCTGTTTCTTTCAAAATAAAAGTCTGGTGTTTCAAAATAAAGCCCCAGACTCCAGAGGAGTAACTATGTCCTCACAGGAAGCTGTGACCATGACTGTCCTTTCAAAATAAAAGCCCCGAACTCTGATTTAATCTTCACAGGAAACAAGGTCTGTTTGTTTGCAACACAAATCTGGGACAGCAACACATGCTTCGGTGTGTTTTTTCACAACATGAATCTGGGACAGGCACGCGCAAAGTGCATGCTTCGGTGTGTTTTTTCACAACATGAATTTGGGATAGGCACGCACATAGTGCGTGCTTCAGTGCAGGAGAGGGTCAGCATGCATAAGGCGGGGCCATGTAGACCTGGCATTGCGTGGGTCTGGCGTCATGTGTGCAGGCACATATTAAAATTTCTTCAGGAATTTTTTATAGTTATTAATATTATTATCATTACATTATGATTTATGACGATGTTTTACTGAAGAAATAACTTGGAATTTGCTTGTATTTTGAGCTATCTGTGTTGCCATCGTTGAGTTACGCAACTCTTCCCATTTCTGAGTATCTCCCCAGGAAATCTATCTGACACTATGTGGCACCTAAGTGCTTAAGGCTTAAGTTTTATGACTGGCAGAATAAACAGATAAGACCAGTTCCTCCTCTCTGACCCAAGAAACTCCAGGACATACACCAGGAGGAGGAGTTTTATTGCCCCACATTCCTGCTTTAATCCTGCCAGACACATCCAAAGCTTAATGTGGCCTCTTCCTTTCTCCCTGCCTGGAACAGAACATTACATTAAGATTTTAATGGTTAACTATGCTTTCATTCCTCAGCTACTGTCATATAAGTATCACTGTTACAATGTCAAACATCAGTCTCCACACAGATCCTCTTCCTTTTCCTCCTTCTGATAAGGACTAAATGTGACATGTGGGATTGGTTGTGGATTAAGTCTACAGACACAATCATACATAGATCTGCCTGTTGTAGTACACCTTCCTATATGCTCTGATATCATGGTTCATCTGTGTTGGTTAATTTGATTCAATTGGTCAAGTTTTGTTCTGTGGTTTCCTTCTATAGGTTGCTTGGTGTCATTTTACAGCTGAGAGAGGGAGCTTTCACATAGAGAAACTTTAATAAAGTAAAACACAGCAGTATTAACATTAAATAAGTTAAAAGAATATCATCTCAGTTAACTTGGTGGATGGGGAGGGACCAGTGGTCACACCCCACTGGACCTTCAACAAAGATCATAAAAAGCCTCAGCTGGTCTGAGTGCTCTCTCTACTCTTCTTCAGTCCTTCAGTCAGTCAAGTTCTGGTCTTCATCCTCTCCACTGCATCTCTGTTCTCCCTCTCCCACATGCTGGGAGGGGGAGGGAAACACTTATTATTTCTGTTAGTTACCTGGTCATTTAGTTTGTCAAACTAATCATCTATTATTAGTTATTTTCTGTGACAGTAGTAGTCTGGTTATAGTTTGTCAAATAAACATCTCATTTATAAAGAACTTGGTTATTTGATTTGTGTGTGTATATAAAGTAATTGAATCACTCTACACTAGGTCAAGAACTCTGTAGCACCCTGAGATTAAGAGACTCTATTAATAAGTTTTCCCTGTTTTAGCAAAACTGGGTGGCGCCTTGATAATTTCTACTATTAAAGGTAATTTTTGGTTTATGATCAATAACTTAAAGATACTGTTTATAAATACATAATTTGATATTAATTAATGATTGACTAATCTGCTCTACACTATTTATGCTACAATGTAGTGAAATAGTTTCTGTTCGTAGTTTAGTCATGTAGTTTGTCAAATAAACATAAAGAACTTGGTTATTTGATTTGTGTGTGTCTATAAAGCAAATTGAATCACTGGACAAGAGGTCCAAGAATCTCAAGAGCTGCCTTAGGTTAAGAGACCCTATCATATCAAATCTGCAAGTTTTCCCTGTTTCCACAAAACTGGATGGTGTCTGTGTGAATCAATAACTTAAGAGTTATTGATTATAAATACTGATGTTATACAAATGAATGACTGATTATTCATGTGCTACAGGGAGCGTCTTTGTGCTCAGTGATCCCTGTCAGCTTCTTTCTGTGCACTCATCAGCCTGTCTGCCTCCACTGACTAGTTGTTCACTGCTCTTGTAGTCATTTCTGCAGTATTGAGCTGCTCCCTCTGCAGGGAGCTTACTGACCCTACAAAAATAAGAAAGAAGTCAAGGCTGCATTGTGTGAACATTTATTTGAGTTTGCATGCAAAGTGTAATTGTACTCTCATTCCATGTTAGCTGGTTGGACTAGCTACCCTTCCTGTTAGCGCTGCCCGCCATGGTAGTGGAGGTTTGACTGAGCAGAGTTATAAGTGCTTCAGAAGTACTTATTTGTGCTGAAAGAAATTCTGATTCTGGTTCTGATTGTCCCACCGAGGAGACGATACACTCCACTCTTTGTAAGACTGCAGCTGTCATACAGGGACAAGTTTCCTTCTCCGTACTGGTTGTGAGACTGAACAAAGCTCACCTGAATTGTGAAGGTCATTCTGAGAGGCGTGACTAACTACGTCACTCCTGATCCACCCACTCCTGGTCCACCTACTCCTGATCCACCTACTCCTGATCCACCCACTCCTGTTCCACCTATTCATGATCCACCCACTCATACTCCAGGTACTCCTGCTCCACCCACTCCTGCTCCACCTACTCTTGCTCCACCTACTCATGATCCACCCACTCATGCTCCACCTACTCCTGGTCCATCCATTCATGCTCCACCTACTCCTGGTCCACCCACTCCTGCTCCATCTACTCCTGCTCCACCCACTCCTGGTCCACCCACTCATGCTCTACCTACTCATGATCCACCCACTCATGCTCCACCTACTCCTGGTCCACCCACTCATGCTCCACCTACTCATGCTCCACGTACTCCTGCTCCACCCACTCATGCTCCACCCACTCATGCTCCGCCTACTCCTGCTCCACCCACTCATGCTCCACCTACTCATGATCCACCCACTCATGCTCCACCTACTCATGATCCACCCACTCATGCTCCACCCACTCCTGCTCCACCTACTCATGATCCACCCACTCATGCGCCACGTACTCCTGCTCCACCTACTCATGATCCACCCACTCATGCTCCACCTACTCCTGGTCCATCCATTCATGCTCCACCTACTCCTGGTCCACCCACTCCTGCTCCATCTACTCCTGCTCCACCCACTCCTGGTCCACCCACTCATGCTCTACCTACTCATGATCCACCCACTCATGCTCCACCTACTCCTGGTCCACCCACTCATGCTCCACCTACTCATGCTCCACGTACTCCTGCTCCACCCACTCATGCTCCACCCACTCATGCTCCGCCTACTCCTGCTCCACCCACTCATGCTCCACCCACTCATGCTCCGCCTACTCCTGCTCCACCCACTCATGCTCCACCTACTCATGATCCACCCACTCATGCTCCACCTACTCATGATCCACCCACTCATGCTCCACCCACTCCTGCTCCACCTACTCATGATCCACCCACTCATGCGCCACGTACTCCTGCTCCACCCACTCATGCTCCACCTACTCATGATCCACCCACTCATGCTCCAACTACTCCTGGTCCACCCACTCATGCTCCACCTACTCCTGGTCCACCCACTCCTGCTCCATCTGCTCCTGCGCCACCCACTCCTGCTCCACCCACTCCTGGTCCACCCACTCCTGCTCCACCTACTCCTGGTCCACCCACTCCTGCTCCATCTACTCCTGCTCCACCCACTCCTGGTCCACCCACTCATGCTCCACCTACTCGTGATCCACCCACTCCTGCTCCATCTACTCATGATCCACCCACTCATGCTCCAGGTACTCCTGCTCCACCCACTCCTGCTCCACCCACTCATGATCCACCCACTCATGCTCCACCTACTCCTGGTCCACCCACTCCTGCTCCATCTACTCCTGCTCCACCCACTCCTGGTCCACCCACTCATGCTCCACCTACTCGTGATCCACCCACTCCAGCTCCATCTACTCATGATCCACCCACTCATGCTCCAGGTACTCCTGCTCCACATACTCCTGATCCACCCACTCCTGCTCCACCTAGTCCTGGTCCACCCACTCATGCTCCACCTACTCCTGCTCCACCCACTCCTGCTCCACCTACTCATGATCCACCCACTCATGCGCCACATACTCCTGCTCCACCCACTCATGCTCCACCTACTCCTGCTACACCCACTCCTGCTCCACCTACTCCTGCTCCACCTACTCATGATACACCCACTCATGCTCCACCTACTCATGATCCACCCACTCATGCTCCACCTACTCCTGGTCCACCCACTCATGCTCCACCTACTCCTGGTCCACCCACTCCTGCTCCACCTACTCATGATCCACCGACTCATGCTCCACGTACTCCTGCTCCACCCACTCATGCTCCACCTACTCCTGGTCCATCCATTCATGCTCCACCTACTCCTGGTCCACCCACTCCTGCTCCATCTACTCCTGCTCCACCTACTCATGATCCACCCACTCATGCTCCACCTACTCATGATCCACCCACTCATGCTCCACCCACTCCTGCTCCACCTACTCATGATCCACCCACTCATGCGCCACGTACTCCTGCTCCACCTACTCATGATCCACCCACTCATGCGCCACGTACTCCTGCTCCACCCACTCAAGCTCCACCTACTCATGATCCACCCACTCATGCTCCACGTACTCCTGCTCCACCCACTCATGCTCCACCTACTCCTGGTCCACCCACTCATGCTCCACCTACTCCTGGTCCACCCACTCCTGCTCCACCTACTCATGATCCACCCACTCATGCTCCAGGTACTCCTGCTCCACCTACTCCTGCTCCACCTACTCATGATCCACCCACTCATGCTCCACCTACTCCTGCTCCACCCACTCATGCTCCACCTCCTCCTGGTCCACCACAAACGAACTTGGCTCCACCTCGTGGCCAATTTGGTGAACTGAGTTTGATGGTTGCAGTATTCAAACTTTCCATGTGTGCATGGTAGCTCTGATACATAATTAGCTAAAACTAACACTGAACTCTGAACATAGAACTTGTCAAACAAACAATCACAACTATTTCTCACTAATGCTTGTCAAGGATACTGAATAAAATCACAACAACAGTAAAATAATCATAAGGATTCCTTACTACTAACTGTAAATGATACTGAGTAAAGCTTCTACTAAACTGGCATTTATAATACATCATTCAATCACAAACAACTAAACAGTTAATCAATTTTTAATCTACCTTTTTCCTGTCAGCTCTCAATTGTCATAACCACTTTCTACAAAAAACCCAAAACAAAACAATTTCATTGATTGATTTACACAAAATAATCAACTACAACTAACAACAACAGTAACAGAGGCAGAAGAATTGAATTGAAAAGCTGTATGTATGTATGTAATGCATCCCCTCTTGCTTGTCTTGCACATCTTCCTGCTCTCCGCTAACATACATATTATAAATCAAACATGTCATCTCCTGCAGCAAAACTCATCCACCCATACAGATGTAGAATCCATTGACGCCTCTGAGAATTTGGACATAGTAATAGCAGATTTGACTGAAGATTTATTCCCAGGTTATGCAAATAAACCCAGAGTGCCACTCACCAAGAACTAATACAGTAACAACTAAAATATGCATTTCCTACTGAAAATGTGTGGGAATACTGTCAGCTGAAGCTACGCTGCTCATGCTGAATGCTGCTTAGCTTAAGCTAATCTGCTAATGCTGGGTTGAATGTTTTGGGAAGGTGAAGTAGAATAAATTTTTAAAAAATATGAATGTATAATTTGTTTAATTCAATTTAAAAGTTGAATGTTGAAAATGTGTGATGTAGCATAAACCACACTTTTTAGATATTAAAGCTGCAATCCATGATGCTGTTCAGAAACACTTTTTGTTCTACTGGGTGAAATGCTCCTTCTACCCTGAGAGCAGTCAATACATGATGTGTTCAGAAAAAGGAAGGGAAAGAATCAGACCTCTGTGGCAGCTACAGGACTGTAAAAACTCTGACCAATCAACTGACACTCAGAGCGAGATGAGAGAACCAATCATGTGTCATCCTGCTCATGTCCCTCCCTCCTCCCCGCTGTTGCTGGAAATATCAAACACACAGTTCATCTGCAGAAATACAGAGATAGCAGGGAAATCCCTTCTGTAGGGAACAATGTCAGAGAAAATGCAGCCAAAAATACCACTTCAGTGTTACTTCTGACGACTCATCATGCTAAACAGACAAAGAGAAGAAAGAGGGAGGAAGAAAAGACTGAAAGACAAAACTCTGGATAAAGCTAAGAGGACAAACCAGAGTGAACATCGGTGGAGACACTGAGACATCTGAAGGGACTGAAAAGTGATGCAGAAGTTACTTTCGTCCTGTTGGACAGGTAATTATTTGTTTAGCTTAGGGAGGAGTTATTATTTTCATGAAATATGTAATGTTTGCTAACTTAGCTACTGTTGTAGCGCGTATTAGCCTGATGCTAACGTTAGCTTCTCTGTGGGTGTAAGCTGGTCGTAGGTGTGGCTTGTATTGAAGAGGTTATAGGATATGACATTTTGACCATATTGCACAGTCATAATCATCACTGTCTGCATTATAAAGGTGACAAAATGACGTTGATATATTGGCTTTGAACGGGACGTTTTACAGCTGTGGTGATGTAGCATAACAGCTCTCCTCTCCCTGCTGAATGCTACTGTTCAAGTTTGAAGGGGTGGAGCTTTGGACGGAGCACTGATGGGAGGAGAGTGTGGAGGTAAGGGGAGGCTGAGAGGAGGTGCTACTTTCAAATCTTGCTAGCTCTTTCAACTCATGAATTGTAGCTTTAATAAATGAATTATCAATTATCAATAATTAACAGAACTAACTATTAATTATTAATCAGCGATTTGCTCGTTGAATCAGGGGAACCATCTCTTTTTATCAAAGGTTTAAGCTTATTTGATCGATCAGTCCGATATCATAAGATCATAAAACTCTGAATCAGGAATTTTATGCATTTGCTTCATATATATGTGTGTGTGTGTGTGTGTGTGTGTAGTGTTAAGGGAAGAAGTTAATTCTTTTCTAGAGGTAATTCACTGTTACTGTTAAAAATTAAGTGGATATTTTAGTTTGATTGACACCAACTCAAGAATCAGAAAAGGGCCGAAGCGTCCTACTTTGTGCAGGTTTTCCTGGTTCCAGGCAGGTCCAGAAGGCAGCTTAGTGGGCTCTGGTGCTTCTTGGATTCACAGTCCAGACTGGAGGTTAAGCCTGTCGGCAGGGTGGAACGAGAGCGAGCTGGGTTGTCGCTGATCAGCTGGCCTATTGGTCACCGGAGAGACTTGGGTCGCACATTGGTGGCGATGGCTGGACGCTGACTGGCTTTCGGTGGCAGATGGTGTTGTACAAATTATTCAGATAATACATTCATTAAATCTCGTTTGGCCAGAAGGGTATCGTCTTAACGTTAACTCCAAATAAAAGAAATGAAAACATTGAAATGAAAGCACTGTTGCTTTTTAGACTAAACTTGACTGATCAGATGTTAAAAATTAACACGTAGACATAACCAAATAACAGAGAGCGAGAATAAAAAAAGAACTAATGAGACACAGATGAAGACCGGAAAAACGAAAGACAACAGCTAAAAGATAACTGAAGTCTGGAGATTTTTGGTTTTCTATTATTCTTGAGAAGTGGTGGAATTGGGAGGAGTTAAACGGTCCTTCCTCTCTTTTCACTTTTAATTCATATGTAAGTGAATTGAATATAATCTACTCGTTAACTTATGAATCACATATTCACTTCCCACTATAAACCAAACAAATTATGACCTTAGTGTTAAGCACGTGATGAGACATTTGATAATCACCAGTTTTCAGCAAATGTTATAAGCAGATTATTATCACATAACTTTAAGATGTAATGCATCTCATTATGTAGTTTACCAAACTAAACAAGATTAAACAGGATTAATTCAACCATGCTAACAAAGAAAAACAATAGATTATAATTACTAAGTTATTATCTTTGAACACAGCTTTGCATAAAGTTCACAGATGAAATATCAAAAGATTATATGGAAGATTTACCTTCATTGTCCACTAGATGGCAATGTGGCTCCATGATAGAATTTATCTTAAAACAACTCACTTGTAACTCAGTGACACATACTGCTTCAGGGGTCAAAAAAGGATCAAAATTCATCTTTTCATTTGAGGACTAATTTTTATCCAACTCATATCATGTTTAGATACTCATAACCTTTTATTTTACATTACATAGAGAACTACATCCACAAAATCTGAGTGTTTTCACATCTGTGAGCCAGTTTTATGGCTTAAAGTTGCAATTCAATTGTAAGGAATGTGTTATTGAATTGAAGAATTATTTGATATTCTGTAATACATGCAGGTACAAAAAGAGAAAGGAGAAGGGACTTTTAAAGTCTATCGGAGAGCTAACTGCTAAACAGCAAAAAAAAACAAAAAACAAAGAGCAAAGTGGAATGAAAACTCAAAGAGGTACAAGAAGAAGAAAAAATGCCTCCAGACAATTCTGAACGACAGCCCCCCATCTGATGTCTCCGGCACAGATGACCAACTCCTACAGCCCAGACCAGTGCTACAGCCCAGGGACGAAAATGACAGGATTGCATAATCCTATAATAAGGTGTTATTGCTTTTATATCTCAGCACTCACCCAATCAACCTATCGATCACTCACTTGCTGCCCTCTCCATCACTGTCATTCCTTTCTTTTTCACTCACTCACTGACTCACTTTCTTACTCAGTCACTCACTCACTCTCTGACTCACTCAGTCAGTCACACTTTGTCTTACTCAATCACTGTCTCACTGTCTTCCAGGAGGACACGCCATCAACCGGAGGAACTCAGACCATTAGTGATGCAACACAATCACCCTCTGGTCCAATGACATCAACACCTAAAAGAACAATGTCCACAAAGGAAAAACTCAAGCTAACTGAAAAACTGAAGATCACACTGACAAAGCTCGAGAAGAAAAACAAGGAGCTCGACAATCTGAGAAAAAAAATAAAATGTCTTGAAGCAAAGAATGCACAAAGGAAGCTGGCAGACAAAAGGAAGGTTACACAGAACAGACGCCACAACATGAGAACCGTCGCAACACCTGCAAAGACAACCCATTGCCAGTTGTGATTAACCCAGCCACAAAGAACAACATCGTGAGATGGAATGAGTGGGTGACAAAAACATCACCACACTGGAAAAAATCTCCTGATGGTACTGAGGTTGAAGGCAAGCACACCACTCTGGAAACGAAAGCGGCCAGCCGAGAAAAACTGGTGGAGCAAACAAAGAACGACCTGCCACGTTTCAAGGTTCACCTCTTCAACATAGCACACCAGTTCAGAGAGATCAGGCGGCTGAAAGAGAGATTGGTGGAAGATGAAGGAGTTGTACATTTTGACTACAGTGAAAATTACAACTGTAAGTGGAGCAAGGAAATAAAGGACACTCACTTTGGTGGAGGTCACAAACAGGTTACTTTGCATACTGGTGTCCTGTATGTGAGTGAGGGACAGCCGGAAGCCTTTGCCACGGTATCCAGCAGTCTAAAGCACGATGCTGTAGCGACGTGGGCACACCTTGATCCAGTGTGGCAGCATATAAAATCCAGTCACCCCACAGTAAAACATGTCCACCTGGTGTCTGATGGGCCAACTTCCCAATACCACAACAAGGTTTGTCATGAGCAATAACTTTTAGACTGATATTGATTGGTCAGAATTTTATAAATCCATCAGTAAAACATGAGAAAGACAAAAATACCCCATATTTACACTCACTCACTGTCACTCACTTTCTGACTCACTCTCAACATTCAACCTCTCTATCTTTCTCTCCCGCCATCCCCAGGTCTCCTTCTATTTGGCATCCACAGTGCCTTTCATAAAGGGTTTCAAGTCTGTGACCTGGAATTTTACAGAGGCATCACACGGGAAAGGTGCTCCAGACGGCGTTGGAGGAGCACTGAAAAGTCTTGCCGACAGGTTGGTAGCCTATGGAACGGACATACCTGATGCTGAAGCCTTGCTGCACAACCTGTCAGAGCAGAGTTCAGTGAAACTCTTCAAGGTGACTGAAGAGGACATTGAAACATTTGGAGAGTTAGTGCCCCCATCACTGAAGACAGTGCAGGGCACTCTGAAAGTACATCAGGTAAGGTATCACTCAGTAAACAATCAGATTATGATGATTCCCATTATGTTCACTGAATAAATGTGCAACGTTACTCATATATTTTTCTGTTGTTTTTTTTCATCTTATTGCAACAGAACCAGGGAAGATCAGAGTGAGGGATGTCTCATGCTTCTGTAAGCCTGCATGTGATTGCTATGCTCCAAAAGAAGTCATTCTCAAAGAAGAGACGGAAAATAGGGACTCTATTGGAGTTGGGCAATGGGTGCTCGTTAAGTGTGACGGATGCCTGTATCCTGGTATTGTAACACAGTTAGGAATGTGTAGCTGTTAAGTGACGTCAAGGTTTAAAGATTATTACATTGTAATGAGATGGTAATTTCTCTTCACACCATGTCGTGCCACAGTCTCCTGCGGCAGAGTGTGATGCTGTCCCGGCCGAAGCGATATCACATTTGCTATATATGGAAATATTTGGATGGGCATGAGTGATAACTTCAAATTTTATTTCTGTACAGGAGCTATTTGTCAAGTCTGTCAATAAAAAAACATGAATGTTTACACTATGTGGCTATTCTGAACTATTAATAGAACATGCATGAAAAAAACAAAAGGTCTACCTTTCATACATATTCAGTAATCATCAATTGAAAATGTGTAACGGTAATGAACTTATCAGTGACTCAATAAAACATTCCAAAAATATATTAAAAAACATGTATTGATCATTCATTTTAATTGAGACAGTTAGTTGAGACCCTGCTTGCTACTAATGAGAGAAAAAACTAGCAAAATTGACCTAAAATTGTTTTTGCAAAAGTTAGGACAATTTCGTGAGAATCACCCAACCGGGTATAGGCTCCAGTCCCCAAATACAGCTTACATGTTGATGTATCAGCATTAATGCTCCAATAATATAATCTATGATACAATATGAACTGGAGCAGGTACTTTAAAATTTGAGAAATTTTGTAGAACAGTGTTGTATTGACAGCTAACAGACCATTGGTGAAATGTGTTTTGGTAATAATAATAAGAGCTGGTTAATGAGTGCTTTACTTTATGTATTTGTGTACTTACTTGATGCCGATAACTGATGGATCAGCTAGCTCAAAAGTTTTGTCAGTCTAGTATCCAGTGACCAGTCCAGTTAACAACAGACAGAGAGTCTAAGCAGGTCAGTTTTTACCCAGACATGCAGTGTAAATTTGAACTCTACAGCGTGTTAAACTGTAGAAAAAGCTTGAATCTCTGCTTGCAGAGAGAATTTTCCAGAGTGGCGCCACAGACGGGTAAGTAACCTTAACATTCACATGTTGGCAACATCTTTAACAAGTTTTTTTTCACTGAACATGGTTTTTATAGTTTTATTGTTGTTGGTTGAGGAGTTGTTGGTAACATTTACCCTTCTGTTCGATGATATTATCGAGTCACAGTTGCTAACAGTTCTCACTGAGATAAGATGACCTTTGTTAGCTAAGTATTATTTCTGAAGGCTGCTGACTGAGATAAGAATACATAGCTGGCGTCAAATAAATGCAAAGATCAAATTGTCTCTGCATGAAGGCGAATTGTGTATATTTATATAATTGTATATGTACATAATTATTGTTATTATCTGTGTTTATACAGCTAAGTTGACATGAAGGCTAAACATGAAAAAAGATATGGTCTACATGTAGCTGTATAAATACAGTATGTCTTAACTGATAGCATGAAGCATTTGTTAATCATGATTCAGCTATATTAACTATGCTCTTATTTTCATAGTAATCAAGCAGATTGCAATCAGAGCAGACCAATAGCTGGTAAGTAGGCCAAGGTTATGGTACAAAATGATGCTTGTTGCTTTACTGTACAACTACCAGAAGCTAGCACCAGCAATGGTTCATAAAGGATCTTTGCTAGGCTAAATACTGGAACCAGTGAACCACTTTAAAAAATGAAAAATGAATCAATTATCAAAATAGTTGCCGATCGACTAATTGATTACTCTGCCAATCCTTTTGGCTCTGACTGACATCTTTTGTGATGCAGGTATTGAGACAAGACTTTTATGATATCTATCCTTAACCTAAACTTACTGTATATCTTACCTTAAATGTGATCTGTCCCTGGCTAACAGCACCTGCCTGACGTGGCAGGGGACCAGGCTGCATGATGTCCTGCAGTCCCTGGATCAAGAAACGTTACAGCCACCTCACCGATGGTGGAACTGTAAAAGAGCAAAAACATGACAGTGAACTCCATAAACTGCCATGTTCAAAACAGGCGCATTAAAACACAAAGTAATATCTGCCTTTACAAAGGTCAATCAGCTAGCTTAACAAAGTAACTGCAAATACTGTAATATGGAGCAGGGGCATGATGGGAATTGCGGACATAATTAAAAAAAAAAAACCACTTCAATTAAAATCTGCCTGTTTATATTAATTTCAATCAACTCAATGTTCTCTCTATTTGTGATTTTATAAATATAATCCTTATGTTTTATTTTTTATTGTTAACTACAATGGGTGCATTTTATTTGAAATTTAATTAAATAGTTGTCTCAAAATCAAAAACACAATCATATTGAATGTATTTTATCTAATACATTAATTCAAATCTACATGAGCACAGAATCATTTCTTACAGTGAAGTGACCCTGTGACCATGACGCCCTCCACCTAGCTGACTATCTACCTGTGACCACACAGGCATGCAAGGTCTCATATCATGTATAAACGTGTTATTTGCTCAGATGTACGGTATGTGTGCAAAATATGTATTACCACATGACTTCAATGACAGGTTGACCTCTCCTTCTGCTATTTGGAGAATTAAATTACATTAGCTTTCGATCCACCACGACTCAGAGCTTTGGACGATTCATTACCCATTGTGTTAGTTTAGACTGAGACAAACTGACAAACAACTAAAAGTCTTCAATATGTATGTTACTTCTGCCCCAAAGGTCTCCAATTAAAATTTCCAGCAGCAGTGGTCAGAAATCACACTGGCAGCAACTCTGTCAGCACTGCTATGTAACTCATAACAGTCTTAATACACACCCGCTGACAACAACTCTGTCAGCACTGCTATGTAACTCATAACAGTCTTAGTACACACCTGCTGACAGCAACTCTGTCAGCACTGTTATGTAACTCATAACAGTCTTAATACACACCTGCTGACAGCAACTCTGTCAGCACTGCTATGTAACTCATAACAGTCTTAATACACACCCGCTGACAGCAACTCTGTCAGCACTGCTATGTAACTCATAACAGTCTTAATACACACCCGCTGACAGCAACTCTGTCAGCACTGCTATGTAACTCATAACAGTCTTAATACACACCCGCTGACAGCAACTCTGTCAGCACTGTTATGTAACTCATAACAGTCTTAATACACACCCACTGACAACAACTCTGTCAGCACTGCTATGTAACTCATAACAGTCTTAATACACACCCACTGACAGCAACTCTGTCAGCATGTAACTCATAGCAGTCTTATGACCCCCAAAGACAACATCCATAGGGGGTCCGCACAGGGACCCTGAGCAGCCGACCCCCCCGTTCTTGGCTTGACCGAAAATGGCCTCCAGGGCCCTACCCCGGGAACGTCTTCCCTCTGGTTCAAGCCTCACGTAGGTCTGCCTGTGTTGATCTGTATTCTGATCTTCTTTGATCTTTATTCTATTCTGCTTTGATCTGTATTCCATTCTGCTTTGATCTGAATTCTATTCTGCTTTGATCTGAATTCTAATCTGCTTTGATCTGTACTGTACCTTCTATTATCATTTGCATATTTGGTTACCCGGGCAACCGCAAAGTAACTAAGTATTGTCAAAAATCAATAAGTGCATTATTACACATTAATGTATCTTAATGCATAATGCATGTATACACACACACACACACACACACACACACACATCAGTCTAGTGTCCAGTGACCAGTCCAGTTAACAACAGACAGAGAGTCTAAGCAGGTCAGTTTTTACCCAGACATGCAGTGTAAATTTGAACTCTACAGCGTGTTAAACTGTAGAAAAAGCTTGAATCTCTGCTTGCAGAGGGAATTTTCCAGAGTGGTGCCACAGACGGGTAAGTAACCTTAACATTCACATGTTGGCAACATCTTTAACAAATTTTTTTTCAACTGAACATGGTTTTTATAGTTTTATTGTTGTCAGTTGAGGAGATGTTGGCAACATGTACCCTTCTGTTTGATGATATTATCGAGTCACAGTTGCTAACAGTTCTCATTGAGATAAGATGACCTATGTTAGCTAAGGATTATTTCTGAAGGCTGCTGACTAAGATAAGAATTGTTAGGAAAAAACAAATGGTTTATCTCTCCTTATAGGGTACTTGTGATTACTTTTCCCTTACTTCAAATGTGGATGGTACTTTCCCTAGATGCTTCCCATACTCTACCCAGGCAAATGGTACTTGTACGAGTCTTTTCCCGTACTTTACCCCACAGGGCCCACAGGGCAAATGGTACTATGCTAGTTTCTTCCCGCACTTTACCTCTCTGGGTAGATGGTACTTATTCTAGTTCTTCCCGTACTCCACTATTTGAAAGGTACCTTGCAATCCTTTCCCCTACTATAAGCAGTATTAAACCGGTAACAAGTGTCTGACTCCCAAGACGAGTTGCTCTACCTTTCACCTGCTTTCCTGTGTGGTCTTAGATGAGAGGAAGAGATGACGAGGAGATCCAAAGTGAAATCACTTTTGATGATTTCAGCAAGTCAAAAGTGTAATTTACAGATCTGGGTGTTGGATCGCACAAACAAAAAACTAGATGAGGCTTGGGCGCTCCAAGCCCTCGCACAAGGCTATTTTCAATCTTTAAATAGCTGACAAGTTTCACTTTCTAACTAGGCGTTGTCTTCGGGTCTTCGGGGTGTTGGATGTCATCAGTTCTTCTCCTCATTGGTTGATATTTGGTGCAAAAGGGCGTCCCGAGGCGCCACACTGGACCTCCAAAGTGTTATTGTGTGCCCACCGGAGATATCTCCGGCCAAAGGAGATAAGGACACATTCCTGTACTCTGTGAATCTCTGTTCTTTGTCTGAAAACCATGAAACTACTTTTACACTATTCATTAGGGGTGTAACGATTCGTTTTAACAACGATTCGATTCGTATCACGATTCGTGGTTGCCGATTCGATTCCAGGACGATATTGGTTCATTTTGAATGATCTGATCTGAAACGATTCAGTGCCTTGAAATCGATTCAGTAACTTGTTAGCCAAAAATTCAACCAGTGTGACTGAAATAAATACCTGGATACTGGGCAGTGCAGGTGAAGTGTCCTAGATTCCTGTTGTTTCTTGTAAGGGAATCTGAATCAGGTATAAATTAACTATGGAAACAAACATGTAAACAACAACTGATGGCAAATGCATTCAATTTTATTTGAACAAAGTGCATCCAACACTTGAATCAATAGGAGAAAGTGCAGTAAGTGAAACCAGCATTTTTTTCAACAGTAGATTTATCTGCTACTTCTGATTTTGTTTTTCAACATAAAAAAGACACAATATTCATGTCAAAAATAAAGTGCAACCAACATCTCTTCAGGTTGAATTAATAGTAGGTTTACCTGCTACTTTTGCTGTTTTTCAATATAGAAATAACAAATACAACATTAACATCAAAAATAAAGTGCAACTAACACCTTTTCAGGTTAAATGAGCAGTGGTTGAACCTGCTACAGCTCCCATTTTAATAAACAAACAGCTGTGCACTAATACAAAAGATCAAGTCTCACCAACTAGTCTTCAATGACTACAGATTTTTTTTTTTTAAATATCAACTGATCAACATGATCTGGCCGCAGAACACTTCTCTGTGCGTTCACTATGTCGCCAGCTGTACTAAAAACTCGCTCTGCTGGCACACTGGTGCCGGGAATACACAGGTAGCGTTTAAAGGGTTGAAAGTAGAGGTAGCTCTTTTTCCTGAGCTCTCCACCACTTCATGGCATTTTCAGTCAATGGCAACGTATCTTTTGCTCGGTACCTTATCACCTCTGCTCTGGTTGTCTCGCTTGTGGATTTTCTTTCTCTTTGGGTGAAGGAATCTCCAAACAGCGCATCCAAGGCTTTCTTCTTACAGGGAGGTGACCCACTTGGAGCTACAACATAAGAGCTTTATTTCAAAATATAGTTGTGTTTCTCATTTCCCATTAATACAAAACAAGAACAATCTATTGTTGTTATCAAATGAAACACACCTGTGGTCTCTTCCTTGAATCCTGACAGCTTTGTGCTTGAGCCTCCCTCGTCTTCCTCCTGACTTTCCATTGCTTGTATCTATGGATATAAGAATGTGTGAACTGTTAAAATTTCTGCTCTGTAAGACTACACACAGAAATGTATACAAAGATAAAACAACAGATGAGAGTTGAGAGAGGACAACTGAAAGGAGAGAAGAGAACAGAGCAGAGGAAAGAGGAGAAAAGAGTTACCTGGTGGAACACTTCTGCCTCAAGAACCAGTTTTGCGTAGACCTGTTCTCTGTCCTCTTTTTCCAGGTAGGGCAGTTCTTTAAATCGTGGGTCCAACGCTGCTGCTGTTTAAAGAACAAGAATATTGCATTGTATTATTAAATTAAGTTGCAACTGATGACCACTTCCTCATGCACAAAATAGTCAGTAAATTAAACTTTAGTATGTTTTTAAAAGAAATATGGCACAGTAATGAGATAAATATATTGCAGATATTCTGTTAAGTTTTCAACTCAACTCAAATTAAAACTTGAAAATGCAGTGTGTGTTTTACAAATCAGTTGAGTAACCTAAAATATTAACTACAGTAACTAAGATTTTAATTAAGAGCCCAAATTATTTACCTATGTTGATAGCATCTTGGGTGCCTCTGTAGCGTGTGGAGAGGTCATCAGCCATCACCCTCTTAATCTCTGCAACCAGGGTTGAGTCGTCTTCACGTGGCTGTAGGTGTTTCAGCAGTTTGGCTTGAAGAGGAGCAATTACAGAGAGAGTTGGCTGGTCTTCCTCACACATCACAGTGGTTGCCATTTTGACAGGACCCATCAAATGAACAATGTCCTCCATGTTGGCAATGTCACTCTCACTTAGCGTGCCTACATCTGTGACACCCTTACGCAGATCCTTGGACATCAGAGTTGCCATTACAGCCGGCTGTTGTTCCAAAAAACGTTCAAGCATGTCGAATGAACTGTTCCATCTGGTGATTATGTCCTGGATCAGTTTATGTTGTGGTAAATCCATCAGCTTTTGTTTTTCCCGTAGGACGTGACATGCAATTGGGCTGCGGTGAAAATATCCAACAATTTTTCGCACTCTCCCCAACAACCTGGAAGCACGGTCCACCCCCAAACCCTTGTGCGAGGCAAGGTTGAGTGTGTGTGCGAAGCAGGTAATGTGTGGACTGAACTGGGCTTCTGCATTGGCCACAATCATGTTCCTGGCGTTATCTGTGACGATGGCAGGATTGTTGTCTGAGATTTTCCACTCCGTGCAGGCTTCACGCAGTAACGCACCAATATTTTTACCAGTATGGGCCTCAGTTAAAACTCTGGTTTGCAGAACAAAGGTCTTCATTTTCCACTCCTGATCAATGTGATGAGAGGTAATTGTCACATACCCTTGATTTGAGCATGATGTCCAGCCATCCGTCGTTATCGCTACTCGTTCAGCTTGAGAGAGCGACAGCTTCACATCAGTCTTAATACGTTCGTACAATGCAGGAATAACCTTTTCCGAGAAGTGTGGTCGGCTCGGTATCTGGTACCGTGGCTCCAACGTTTGAATCATTTCACAGAACCCCGGATTTTCAACCACACTGTAGGGCCGCATGTCTTTGCAGATAAACTTGGCAATTGTTGCCGTGATGTTTTTCGCCCGAGCTGAATTTTGGCCAAGTCTCTGACTAAACATGCTAGCGAGGCCTGAGGCTTCTGCAGAGGTCATGTTATCTTGTGCTGCTGCTGCAGCGGGAACACCACAAGAGGTACCTGGACGGTCGGCGTTCTGTGAAATCCCATGGCGCCTTAGTAGGTGGTTGGAGAGATTTGTCGTGTTGCCGTTGTATTTTACTTGGCCTTTACATATCCTGCAAATAGCGAGCGACTTATTTAAAACATCTCCGTCTTTGCAAAAGCCAAAGTGTTTCCACACACTGGACCGCAATTGTGGCTTGAAAATTTCACGCTCGCCGGCTTCTCCCCCGCCATCCGCCATGTTGTGTTGTCTGCTGGCGCTTGGTAATGATGTTTCACACAGGAAGCGGCACGTAACGTTTAACGTCTTTCAAAAAACATACCCACAGTTTGCCGTGTTTAAGTCCAATGCATTATTTCCTAGTATCGATACAATCGATGGATTACATTTTGAAACAATGTTTGATCTGGACGTCGTCCAGAAGGCCAACTTGCCGAGCACAGATCGATGTAGTTGGCTCATAGGAATATAAATCGATACATCGATGGAATGGATGAATCGTTACACCTCTACTATTCATTATACATAATAAAGCATTTCACCATATTTATCAGAATAAAATAGTAAACCTCACAACTAGTAAAACTGTATATGACTGAATACATCATAACGTTATAAGTGTGTATAATTAAAACAAACCATAACTAGTAAAAATATCTGATAATAACAAACCATAACTAGTAAACATGTCTGTGCTTAAAACAAATCATAAAATAGCACAAGCATGACCTTTCACATCTCAACAGGGCCTATCTATCATGTTAGGGAAAACAGAACCTCTTTTTCCCGCTGTGTGAAACCTTCCTATTGTCTCCTGGAGATACATAACTGCAATGAGCACAAAATTATTGGTTACAAAATGCTTAGGAAGTGTACAGGCTGAATCAACAAGAGTCTGGAGAAGAATACATTGTAATTTTACCATGCACTCTGAGTGAGAAAGACCTAGGCAGTAGGATGAGAATAATGTGACCTGAAAAAGAGAAACAAATTCCAGTTTGCAGCTTTAATGTGCAGCTGAAAAACCATCTTTTAAGCGATGCCTCTGGTTATATGATTTTTAAACTTAGGCTAATAAAAATATAGCTACAATCCTACTAAATGCACACACAAAATCCTAACACTAGCTTCTGGTAGTTGTACAGTAAAGCGACAAGCATCATTTTGTACCATAACCTTGGCCTACTTACCAGCTATTGGTCTGCTCTGATTGCAATTTGCTTGATTACTATGAAAATAAGAGCATAGTTAATATAGCTGAATCATGACTAACAAATGCTTCATGCTATCAATTAAGACATACTGTATCTATACAGCTACATGTAGACCATATCTTTTTTCATGTTTAGTCTTCATGTCAACTTAACTGTATAAACACAGATACAATAATTATATACATGTATAATAGGAGGGGCAATTTCCCCTATTTAGATGTTACAGTCAAGGCAAAGACCTAGCAAGTAGGCTAATTAGCGATTAGCTTTACTCACGATTAGCATACTAATAAACATGAATTTGGTCGTAAAAATGTTGCTATAAGACAGGCAGTACATTACCATAAGACAGACGATGTTGCACTAAACATTTCAACCATTTATGACAAATATTCTATCACTTCACAGGCATAAACAGAAGGTAGAATACAGATAATGTTAGCTTGCTAAATAATGACAAGTTAACGTTACCTACCGTCTCCACGGGCACAATTCACCTTCATGCAGAGACAATTTTATCTTTGCTTTTATTTGACGCCAGCTATGTATTCTTATCTCAGTCAGCAGCCTTCAGAAATAATACTTAGCTAACATAGGTCATCTTATCTCAGTGAGAACTGTTAGCAACTGTGACTCGATAATATCATCGAACAGAAGGGTACATGTTGCCAACATCTCCTCAACCGACAACAATAAAACTATAAAAACCATGTTCAGTTGAAAAAAAACTTGTTAAAGATGTTGCCAACATGTGAATGTTAAGGTTACTTACCCGTCTGTGGCGCCACTCTGGAAAATTCCCTCTGCAAGCAGAGATTCAAGCTTTTTCTACAGTTTAACACGCTGTAGAGTTCAAATTTACACTGCATGTCTGGGTAAAAACTGACCTGCTTAGACTCTCTGTCTGTTGTTAACTGGACTGGTCACTGGACACTAGACTGATGTGTGTGTGTGCGTGGGTGTGTATACGTGGGTGTGTGTGTGTGTGTGTGTGTGTGAGATTGATAATGTCATCAATCACACAGTGATGCTGTGTTGATGGAGGTGCATGAATATCATCGAATTCTGCTGGCCACCCCTACATAATTTCAACACCCCTTGGGCCAGGGCCACCCCTATGATAAAGTCTAGACACGCCCCTGGTGTGTCTACCATCCACATTAAATATGTGCCTGTCCAAGATTCATGTTACAAACGCACACACCGAAGCATGCATTTCGTGCTTCACTGTGAAGATTAAATCAGAGTTCGGGGCTTTTATTTTGAAAGGACAGTCATAGCCACAGCTTCCTGTGAGGAAACAGCTACCCCTCTGGAGTTTGAGGCTTTTATTCTGAAAAATGAGTCTGATTCACAGCAGTTAATCCTATGTGGATCCCCCACTGACACACATCAACATCCATTCACACTCTGCCACTGATTATAAGCTGACCTGTCGAATTACCTCTCGTTAAAAAAAAGAGTAGAGCTTAGTTTTTGGATGTGAATGATGCTATGGTCATGGAGGTGCATGCGCATCACCTAATTCTGCTGTCCACCCCTGCATGGCTTCAACACCTCGTGGGGCACCCCTATGAAAAGTCTAGGCACGCCCCTGGTTTGTCTCCCACACTGGCTCTCACTGCCTGCCACTGATTTCAAGCTGAGTTGGACCTGTCGAACTCCTCTGAATGAATCAAAACCGTAAGGAATACGGCTTTGGGGTTTGGACGAGAGATGGCAGGAGTGGTGTAAAAATCCGTATATCATTCGTTCATTCGTTTTTCAAAATAAAACCAAAACTAGAAAAACGAAATAACGACTTATTTTTTCAATACTTGTTTCCAGACCCAAAACGAAAAAACGGATAACGAATCGTTTTTCCGATTTCCGATTTTGTGCACAATTGAAAAATGGACAAAACGGATAAGGGGCGATTGTCCAATTTACATAGTTTGAGTTGATGCAAAGAGTTGAAGTAAAGACGAAGTCATTAAAAAAAATACAAAGTTGAAGAACAAGAACAAAAACAAGAGTGAAATGGCTGGACTGGAGGATAATGCTGACATAGTTTTTCAACTTTTTGAGGAGGGAAAAACACACGCCGAAATGTCCAGTGCTCTGCAGCAGATGGGGGTCCTGAGATGCTCAGAAATGTCAGTGAGAAGATTCTGCAATGAGCACCAGCTTTGACGAAAAAGACATGTTTCCGATGCAGAATTGGAAATGGCAGTCATGTCCTCAATTGATAAGGTACGTGTTCACCTACACAAATTCTTTTCTTTTGCTCTGTTTTATTTGGGCTGTTGTTATTAATTCAGAGGTACATAGAACTGATGTAGGCATACAGTATGTGGCAGGTCACATGTAGGCCAGCCGTCTCTCGTTTTTGTGCAGTCAAGCCAGCCGCTCCAACATTTCAAGTGCTCCCATATTGCAGACTTTATGGCAAATACACGGAGGCAGTTGAGAAAGTCAGCGCTAGGATGCTACAGCATGGACCAATTTCCGGTTTTCAAAATAAAATGTGGGTTATTGAAAGGCAATGATAAGACATATCAGTGTGATCCTGCACTGATTTTGAGTCTTCAGGTCACATGACCTGGAAGCTATTCAGCTAAAATTTACATTAAAAAATTCATTAAAAAAATATCAGGAGTTTTAGAATGACACAACTGTGAAAGTTACTTATTATTTGCATATAATTAGTAGATCAAAATTCAGCCTTGAAGAAGTTGTCTGAACATAAGGCAGTCTGTTAGTGTTATGTCTGTGTTGAGACAACTTTTCTTGCATATACAAGGTCAAGTAAAACTCCCTGCCATGATCAACTCTGAGTTGGTCCCACATGCCGT
>CM056569.1:20401860-20431272 GCA_029721515.1 Synanceia verrucosa
TGATCTTAAATGATAAATGGCTAGCGGCAGAGCGCTCCACTATGGAAGCTTTGAGCTGAACGGACATCCAGATTCTGCTCCGTTCAGTCTGCTGGAGTCTGTGAGCATCTTTATAATGCAGACACTGGAGACTATGACTGTGCAATATGGTCAAAATGTCATATCCTATAACCTCTTCAATACAAGCCACACCTACGACCAGCTTACACCCACAGAGAAGCTAACGTTAGCATCAGGCTAATACGCGCTACAACAGTAGCTAAGTTAGCAAACATTACATATTTCATGAAAATAATAACTCCTCCCTAAGCTAAACAAATAATTACCTGTCCAACAGAACGAAAGTAACTTCTGCATCACTTTTCAGTCCCTTCAGATGTCTCAGTGTCTCCACTGATGTTCACTCTGGTTTGTCCTCTTAGCTTTATCCAGAGTTTTGTCTTTCAGTCTTTTCTTCCTCCCTCTTTCTTCTCTTTGTCTGTTTAGCATGATGAGTCGTCAGAAGTAACACTGAAGTGGTATTTTTGGCTGCATTTTCTCTGACATTGTTCCCTACAGAAGGGATTTCCCTGCTATCTCTGTATTTCTGCAGATGAACTGTGTGTTTGATATTTCCAGCAACAGCGGGGAGGAGGGAGGGACATGAGCAGGATGACACATGATTGGTTCTCTCATCTCGCTCTGAGTGTCAGTTGATTGGTCAGAGTTTTTACAGTCCTGTAGCTGCCACAGAGGTCTGATTCTTTCCCTTCCTTTTTCTGAACACAAACTGTACTTTCCAGGCTATAAGGCGCACCTGAGTATAAGCCGCACTTTATGTCACGTTGTAACATGACATATTTACTGGTACACAGAAAGATGGTAAACAGAAAGATTATTTAAATATTTATTTACGGTACATACTTTAACTGCTTTTTCCAAACAGTACCTGAAACGCAGCTGTAACATGACACTAAAACGGCAGTTACACGGCTGGTTAAAAAAACAGAAAAGTCATTGAAGGCTATCGTCATATTTCTCCTGCGTACTGAAACCACCAAAGTTGTTTTCTTCAATGTTGGACTTCAGCCTCAGAAAGGCTCCGTCACACACCTTCTCAGTCTCTCTCTTTCGTAGCCAGATCGCATCATATGCATTTCTTCATGTGTTATTCATGATGAGGGTGTTCAGTTAAGCTTAAAAATAGCATCTTCCCTGGCGCATCACGTCTTCCACCTGTCTGTCTTACTCCTGTGCGTCCTGCGCGGGCGCACCTGGCCATTAGCCCCTAAAAATTTTGAAACAGCTGCATCGTTGTATTGGCCGCAGGCGTGAGAGAAAAGTAGCGGCTTATGGTCCGGAAATTACGGTAATGTATTGACTGCTCTCAGGGTAGAAGGAGCATTTCACCCAGTAGAACAAAAAGTGTTTCTGAACAGCATCATGGATTGCAGCTTTAATATCTAAAAAGTGTGGTTTATGCTACATCACACATTTTCAACATTCAACTTTTAAATTAATTTCACACATTTTCAACATTCAACTTTGAAATTAATTTCACACATTTTCAACATTCAACTTTTAAATTGAATTAAACAAATTATACATTCATATTTTTTCAAAATTTATTCTACTTCACCTTCCCAAAACATTCAACCCAGCATTAGCAGATTAGCTTAAGCTAAGCAGCATTCAGCATGAGCAGCGTAGCTTCAGCTGACAGTATTCCCACACATTTTCAGTAGGAAATGCATATTTTAGTTGTTACTGTATTAGTTCTTGGTGAGTGGCACTCTGGGTTTATTTGCATAACCTGGGAATAAATCTTCAGTCAAATCTGCTATTACTATGTCCAAATTCTCAGAGGCGTCAATGGATTCTACATCTGTATGGGTGGATGAGTTTTGCTGCAGGAGATGACATGTTTGATTTATAATATGTATGTTAGCGGAGAGCAGGAAGATGTGCAAGACAAGCAAGAGGGGATGCATTACATCCATACATACAGCTTTTCAATTCAATTCTTCTGCCTCTGTTACTGTTGTTGTTAGTTGATTATTTTGTGTAAATCAATCAATGAAATTGTTTTGTTTTGGGTTTTTTGTAGAAAGTGGTTATGACAATTGAGAGCTGACAGGAAAAAGGTAGATTAAAAATTGATTAACTGTTTAGTTGTTTGTGATTGAATGATGTATTATAAATGCCAGTTTAGTAGAGGCTTTACTCAGTATCATTTACAGTTAATAGTAAGAAATCCTTATGATTATTTTACTGTTGTTGTGATTTTATTCAGTATCCTTGACAAGTATTAGTGAGAAATTGTTGTGATTGTCTGTTTGACAAGTTCTATGTCCAGAGTTCAGTGTTAGTTTTAGCTAATTGTGTATCAGAGCTACCATGCACACATGGAAAGTTTGAATACTGCAACCATCAAACTCAGTTCACCAAATTGGCCACGAGATAGAGCCAAGTTTGTTTGTGGTGGACCAGGAGTAGGTGGAGCATGAGTGGGTGGAGCAGGAGTAGATGGAGCATGAGTGGGTGGATCATGAGTAGGTGGAGCAGGAGTAGGTGGAGCAGGAGTACCTGGAGCATGAGTGGGTGGATCATGAGTAGGTGGAGCAGGAGTGGGTGGACCAGGAGTAGGTGGAGCATGAGTGGGTGGACCAGGAGTAGGTGGAGCATGAGTGGGTGGAGCAGGAGTACGTGGAGCATGAGTGGGTGGATCATGAGTAGGTGGAGCATGAGTGGGTGGAGCAGGAGTACGTGGAGCATGAGTGGGTGGATCATGAGTAGGTGGAGCAGGAGTAGGTGGACCAGGAGTAGGTGGACCAGGAGTAGGTGGAGCATGAGTGGGTGGAGCAGGAGTAGGTGGAGCATGAGTGGGTGGATCATGAGTAGGTGGAGCAGGAGTAGGTGGAGCAGGAGTACCTGGAGCATGAGTGGGTGGATCATGAGTAGGTGGAGCAGGAGTGGGTGGATCATGAGTAGGTGGAGCATGAGTGGGTGGACCAGGAGTGGGTGGAGCAGGAGCAGATGGAGCAGGAGTGGGTGGATCACGAGTAGGTGGAGCATGAGTGGGTGGACCAGGAGTGGGTGGAGCAGGAGTGGGTGGATCATGACTAGGTGGACCAGGAGTGGGTGGAGCAGGAGTGGGTGGAGCAGGAGCAGATGGAGCAGGAGTGGGTGGACCAGGAGTAGGTGGAGCATGAGTGGGTGGACCAGGAGTAGTTGGAGCATGAGTGGGTGGATCATGAGTAGGTGGAGCATGAGTGGGTGGAGCAGGAGTACGTGGCGCATGAGTGGGTGGATCATGAGTAGGTGGAGCAAGAGTGGGTGGAGCAGGAGTAGGCGGAGCATGAGTGGGTGGAGCAGGAGTACGTGGAGCATGAGTAGGTGGAGCATGAGTGGGTGGACCAGGAGTAGGTGGAGCAAGAGTAGGCGGAGCATGAGTGGGTGGAGCAGGAGTATGTGGAGCATGAGTAGGTGGAGCATGAGTGGGTGGACCAGGAGTAGGTGGAGCATGAGTGGGTGGATCATGAGTAGGTAGAGCATGAGTGGGTGGACCAGGAGTGGGTGGAGCAGGAGTAGATGGAGCAGGAGTGGGTGGACCAGGAGTAGGTGGAGCATGAATGGATGGACCAGGAGTAGGTGGAACAGGAGTATGCGGAGCATGAGTGGGTGGAGCATGAGTGGGTGGAGCAGGAGTACGTGGAGCATGAGTGGGTGGATCATGAGTAGGTAGAGCATGAGTGGGTGGAGCAGGAGTGGGTGGAGCAGGAGTACCTGGAGCATGAGTGGGTGGATCATGAGTAGGTGGAGCAGGAGTGACGTAGTTAGTCACTCCTCTCAGAATGACCTTCACAATTCAGGTGAGCTTTGTTCAGTCTCAGTACGGAGAAGGAAACTTGTCCCTGTAAGACAGCTGCAGTCTTACAAAGAGTGGAGTGTATCGTCTCCTCGGTGGGACAATCAGAACCAGAATCAGAATTTCTTTCAGCACAAATAAGTACTTCTGAAGCACTTATAACTCTGCTCAGTCAAACCTCCACTACCATGGCGGGCAGCGCTAACAGGAAGGGTAGCTAGTCCAACCAGCTAACATGGAATGACAGTATAATTACACTTTGCATGCAAACTCAAATAAATGTTAACACAATGCAGCCTTGACTTCTTTCTTATTTTTGTAGGGTCAGTAAGCTCCCTGCAGAGGGAGCAGCTCAATACTGCAGAAATGACTACAAGAGCAGTGAACAACTAGTCAGTGGAGGCAGACAGGCTGATGAGTGCACAGAAAGAAGCTGACAGGGATCACTGAGCACAAAGACGCTCCCTGTAGCACATGAATAATCAGTCATTCATTTGTATAACATCAGTATTTATAATCAATAACTCTTAAGTTATTGATTCACACAGACACCATCCAGTTTTGTGGAAACAGGGAAAACTTGCAGATTTGATATGATAGGGTCTCTTAACCTAAGGCAGCTCTTGAGATTCTTGGACCTCGTGTCCAGTGATTCAATTTGCTTTATAGACACACACAAATCAAATAACCAAGTTCTCGACACTGTAAACCCGGACTTCATATCTAATTGACAATGTAATGTTACAATATACCTAAATGATTTAAGTGTGGTAGCATTACTATTCATAAATAAGTACATCTTGTGGCATTACTATCCAAAGTACATTCTCCTACTACCTAGACATATTTGAATGTACAAATAACTTTAAGTTTGTTTTACTCAGTTTTACTGAGCCATAGCGCTGCTTTTACTATATAGAGGATCTTTGGTTTTACTGCAGAAGCTCCTGATTGGTTATTTCCTGACGCACTGAACGTGAAGCTACGTGACGGTTGTCTGTGCACCGCCATTTTTCGGAGCTGCTGCAAGAGCATTTTGGACACAGCCTTAAAAAGTTTTATTCGACGGCACCAGACTTCCTTACGGAGAAGTGGAGAACAGCAGTGCGGGCACTGCAAAAAAAGACCTGTATCTGGGCCTGATTACACCCGTGCACAACCCAGATAAACAGGAGTTTTCGGCCGTATACAGGCGTATCTGGCCTGTAACACGGGAACCCGGATATTCCTGGATACGCACTCTTTTACCAACTTGGCAGAGGTGTCAAAAGTTCACACCTTGGCCTCCATGGGGGGTCAGTTGCCATGGAGAATAATCCCCTGGTTGCTTGCAAGGGAGCATGAGCATCTCACACCCTGGGCATCATTCTTACGCTGGATTGGTGGTTTTGCCTTCACTGGTCCTACCACCATTGGCCAAAAGCATGGGAGGAGCTTATCTTGTCATATACCATTTCACCAATAAGAACAACAAACTGTTATTACTATCACAGCAAACATTTTTATTTTTTGCAAAAAGCAATCACAGCAAACAAGCATTAACGTGCATTGGTAGTCAAAAACAAATCACAATATGTGCAAACAGCAAACAAACAAGTGTACACAATATAGTGCAATGAAACTATAATACAAAGTGCAGATCCAGAAGATGGCCTTATAGTGCTGCGTCAAACACATCACAGGAAACTCTCCGGTGATGGCCAGCTACATATTTTTTGTCACCTTCCAGTCTTTTTTGCAGCACAGCGCACAGTGCTGATATCTCAGTGCTGCGGGATGGAGGTCGGACAACCCAAACAGGCCTGCCATCCAAGATGGCGTCCTCCTCATCAGACATGAGGTCCACGGTTGCCGTTTTCCACACATCGTCCTCGTTTGGATGGACGACGCCACTTCTCGCTTTGTAAAGCTGCACAACCACACAGAAAATGAAACTTTAGCACTGAACACATCAAACAGGAGTGAGTCAAAAGAAAAACATGTAGAGATGTGGTCAGTGTATCATTCGTTCATTCCATATCCGTTTTCGAATCCAAAACCAAAATCGGAAAACGGATAACAATCCGTCTATCATTCGTTCATTCGTTTTTCAAAATAAAACCAAAACTAGAAAAAGCTATTGGCTTGTCTTGGCTATTGATGGATTCAGCAGCAAAATTGTTGCTGATTTCACAATGCCATTGAAGAACAATCTCATCATTTATGAGGAAGTCATCTCTAGGTTTACACCCAAGTAAATGATAAGCACTTTGTGTAGTTATTATATTAGTATTATTTTTTTAATCATCAGAATGTGCTACATGTATTGTGTGCGCTTGAATGTGAAATTAATATTAATCTATCTCATCTACATTCTGTAAATATCCTTTTAATGTACACATTTTATCTATTGCAGGACAGCAGTCGCCAACAACGGCATGTGGGACCAACTCAGAGTTGATCATGGCAGGGAGTTTTACTTGACCTCGTATATGCAAGAAAAGTTGTCTCAACACAGACATAACACTAACAGACTGCCTTATGTTCAGACAACTTCTAATCTTCAATGAATTTTGATCTACTAATTATATGCAAATAATAATAAGTAATGTTGTGGAAATATTCTGTCAGGATGGTCTAATATCCACAGGGTTCTTTAATTACACAAGGAATGAGTAACTTCACTGATTCAGTTGCCCAAAAGAGTTGCTTTTAATATCTGTCTGCAGAACAGAGATGAGAATTCAGACACACAGCACAGAGCTTTGTGAGTGAATGCCCATCCAGAATGTAAGGAAAAACAGTATTTATGCACTTCTGATACATACATGCGTACGTGAGTTCCTGCTGACAAGCAATACCGTCATAGTGATAAACGAACATGCTGTATGTTTTACTGTAGACAGAGTCCACAAGTCTATCAGGCCTGATGGCGAGGAAAAGACACACACTGTTCTCTGTGAAAACTAAAACAAGGTAACTTCCAGCGACATCATCATGAGTTCAGACATAACAGCTTATACAATCAGCTAAATTTCCATCACATTCCCTCCTTTTGTTCCTATAGGAACAACTAAGTAAATACAAAGTTTACTGAAAGCATCAAACATCAGATTGAACCTTTTGCATGGTCTTAAGATCAAACATCATTAAGATGTCAGTAACAGGAAAAGTTGCATTTGTTCTTGCGAGAATAGAACTCTCTGGTTATAGCACAGATGAGACAGACAGAACAGGGATTGTAGAATTACACAAGTGATATTACTATTATTATTACTGTATATTACTCAGTACAGATAACAACCATCTTCATAAAACAGATTGAAAGAAAAGACTTAGAGTGAGAACCTGTTCCCGGGCCTATACAGGCCATCGGGCAGTCGCCTCCCAAGTCATTATAACTTTATGATTCTCAAATGTCCATGCTGTAAAACAAACAGATCCAATGCATCTCAGTTCTTCTCAGAGGTCACACCTATCAATGGTTACACCGCAAATTCAGGCGAAAACCCTTTTCTAGGGAAAAATTCCTGAATGACCCTCCCATAGAGCCCAGAGGAGAAAAACCCCATCGGTGTCAGATGAGGGGAAAACACCTCCGTGGTCTCCATGGGAACGATCACCATTCTGGGCTTGCAGTGAACCTGGTTGTAACACAGAATAAACAGACATTAGAATCATCATAAAGGCATTATAATCACATGAATATTTATGAAAATGTTGAAAAGTTGACTGTATGCTGGTGCAGATGTCTTTAGATTTCTTTGTTTCTTGTCCACTGTTCTGGCATCATGGTTTCGTTGGAACAGAGCGTTTACTTTCACCATCTGTTCAGTTGGTGACTTGGCACGTCACATGTAGCAGGGAGCGCTTTTACCTCCTCCTGATATTGTGGATCTCCAGGTGGTGGGTCAGTTGGAGCTGGTACTTTTGCAGTGGGACGTGTAGATTCATGTTGCTCTTTCTGCAACCTTCACTGCTGTGTGTCATGAGGAGGATCTGGAACGGCCCTTGCCAGCGTCTGTGTTTCCAGCAGACACTTGTTGTCTCAGTGATGGCTCCCCTTTATTAACATCATTGCTCGTCGTCAGATCCTGGTGGTAGGATGGACAATCCCTCCATTTCAACTGGACGCTGGGCCATCTTCTCCTACAGTTGAAATCAATCTGACCCCTTTTGAGGTACACTGGTTAAACTGGCTGTCTGTATCCTGGATGTCTCATTTCCACCTGCCTCCAGTGTGTCTGCAAAATACAATAATGGCAAGACAGCACAACAAGCAACAATAGCAGACATAGATAAAACAATCCATTAAGTGTTATTTTTACTCAAGACTTTCCTGCTTTAATTTCAAAATTAAAGCCCTTAGGTGTTTTTGCCTGTTGATAGAACTGTGTTTACCAACATGAGACCTTCACTTTGACATGCCGTATGTATAAGAATAAATACCCAAGTGCAAACCCGACTAACCCCATGTAGAAAGACAATGAGCCAGCCCGATGTATAGAGTTTATTCTGAAGGACCAACTGTACTGATATCTGCGTTCAAACTTCAGTCCTCTGTAAACCTCACCAACATCTCGCCTGTGAGATATTAATGAGATATAGTGACCTTGCTGCTTTCAACACTACAGTTGTATATCAGAAACATTTAGCCTAGTTATACTTAAAACATATGGGGAGTTCAAAGTCATTACCAAAAACCAATAATAACCATAACGCTAATGTGGCCTTCGCTGAAATGGAGTTTGATACCCCTGTTCTAGCGGATATGGAGGCTTTAGCACACTGATTCAGGTGGTACCTCGTGTGTCCTCTATCCAATCGGAGGGTCTCACACCCTTTACCCGAATGTTGTCGTTGTCACCCTCTGTTGTCACTCTTTTCCTGTACCTGTATGGAGAGATGCTACCAGTACAGTTAGTGCACCGTAGTATGACACATGACCAAGTTTTGTGAGGTCTAGAGGCGTCCCCCTGAGACCCACTATTGCAGGACCCTCAAGCGTGTCCTGTGCAAAGTTCGAACAGTAAAAACCCTATACTGTTGTTGGTGGAGGCTCTGATAGACATCAAAGCAATAAGCAAGGCCTCAACTCAGATTAATTTGGAATCTGCGCAGATTTTTGCCAGTTTTACTCTTTCAACTTGACCTTGGGCCTGCCAAACCTAGGTAGATAGTGATTCATAAAAAAAACCTACGAACTGCACATAATGTGCTGATTAAGCAAAAAGAGTCAGTTCACTGTAAGAAATGATTCTGTGGTCATGCAGATTTGAATTAATGTATTAGGTAAAATACATTCAATATGATTGTGATTTTGATTTTGAAGCAGATATTTGCCGTGTACATGGATGTGGAGCAACGCGTCTAAAGCACAAAAATGAATTGCTAATAAAATTCTTATTTGAGTATTTCTTAAGTTCTGTACTTTCTGGGCCATAGACTGAACATTCTTAGAGGGGAAGAATATTTAGACTAAATTCAGTGCATTTATTACATTCAAATCAATGTGCAGATTAATGTAGATGACTATTACACAATTATATATATCACTGACACATAGAATTAATTCTATTAGTAGTATTTCCACATTAGGGAGTTTATCTTTTTCAAATCAACTCAATGTTCTTGTTGAGGTTATAATCTATTATGTACTGTTTTTGTATTTGAATCTACTCAATGGATAACTATTAAAGGCATCATTTAATTAATATTTACTCAATACTGAACCTTGTGAAATCTAATGAACAATATTGCTTGTCTGTTACCTCATTTATATTGAGTAAATAGAACAGTGTGTGTGTCTTTTCTTACAGTGTGCATATATTAAGTCTACAATCTGTCCCTGAGCTGCTTTAAGTGTTTCAGTCCTGCTCTCTGTGCTGAGGGTGAAGTCTGTAGTCTGTCAGAGGTCACCGTCACATACAGTAGTCATTTCCTGTTTGGTACTCAAATACAGCATATCCTGTCTGTAGTCCATTTTGTGGGTGCCCTAAACAACAACCATCAGTAAATACAGTTCTTGTGTCTGTATGATTAAAGGGCTCATTCTGTAAATCAGCTCTCAGTTTAATGTTATGTTATGTGTTGTCAGTACAGTCAGTGACTGATACATGATTATGTGTTCTGTCTTTTGTGATGGCTTTTGCTCCTTCAGCATGTCGTGTGCATGGTGGTTATCTGTTTTCTACAGTGTCTGATTTGTACTGTAATACATCAGTACCTGCCTCTCGCCCCTTTTTTTTGTCCCTTTTTTTTTTTTTTTTCCCCCAGAAACATCCGAATGAAACGGTACCGAATAATCAAGTGTATCTTTACTGTTGACCTCTGAATGTGAATGAGAACACATCTCTAATCTCAGGTTCGAGTGGGAGACAGAAAAAGGCTTTTGCTTGTTATCACCTATCAAGGTCAGTTTATTTATAATTAATTAAAACAAACAGCCAGTGACTGAGACTGAAGTAGAGCACATAAAGTCAGAAAAATGTTTAACATTACCATCATAGAATCATATTCAATTTAACATTTCCCCTTTTGACATGGTTTCTCCATATCAATCAACAGAAGTAGGAAATGTAAATCCTGCATTGTGCAGCATCCATCAGGCTGTAACCAACTTTGCAGGCCCCCAAACTGCAAGTGACCACCACCTTTTAGGGTACGGCACAACCAGGTGGGAGACAGTGTGGTGTCCCTTTTTAGAGACCTAAATCACAGGTGTAAGGAGTTCTTCATTGCATGTTCAGTAGCATCCTGTATGTGAGCGACTATGTGTAAGCTGGTCTTCATTGCAAGTATCAGCAGCAAGCAATTCTTCATTGCACATGCATGTGGAAATGATAACAATGCAGTAGTGATTGATTTCATTTCATATATACAAAAGCTAAACCTTTTATTTATTTATTTATTTATTTATTAGCTCAACTGAGAGGATATCAGGGGCCTTAAGTTTGAGCAATCAGAGGCATATGTGCTGGCAAATGCTGACCTGTGGTTCCTGTTTTTGGCATCTAGTTTTGCTCACAATTGGGCCTGAAGTTGGGCCATCAAATCTATTAATAGATAGTTATCGTTCTCACTAGGCAGAGGGAAAAATGAGTGTTTGATCATGGGAAAGAGGAGGATGGCTAGGTGTGGAGTGTGTTATCTTGTGTTCATGGCTATGTGAATGGAAATGTGGAAAATGTATGTGAGTTAACCATTCTCTCATACCATTAGTTTGTTTAGGGTCTAAGTTATTCTTCCCTTGTATAGAAGTCTGAATTTGACTGATTTCTTGTGAGGGTCTAGCATTTAGTTTAAAAGTCTGCGACCGCTTATGCTTCCTCTCTGTATTTTTATCTTCTCTAGGTCATTCTGTCTCTCCCTCTGTGTCTGTGTTCGTCAGAGTCGTCTGTCTGAGTCTTGTATCAAGTTATACTTAAACTCTCTCAAAAGTAGCAGAGCATCATCCCCTGGAAATCAACTATTTTATTTTATTTATTTTTTTTTTAAACAAAAAATTCTGTTTCAATTTATCCACTAATTTCCTGTTTTTCTTATGGTATTTGGGATTAATGCCTCCTAAATACACACAAAGCTACTCCTTCTCACAAATTTTGAACTTGCCTGCTCCTTTAATTGCCATAATTTATGGACTTACTTCGGTTGTACACATAAAACACTATACACGCACACAATTTCAAGTGTATGGACGCAATGCCCTGTTAGGAGACCTAGTCAGCAAGCTTCTACAGAAAGTCCTGGTGACTATACTGCGGCTGACTACTGGGGGTCCTAACCCAGTCTCACTAACAGTTTTAATACACCTCAAATTATGCACCAAAACCACCCCAAGAGTAATACTCACACTCAGTCTTCAGAGTTTTCTTTCGGCCTCCTTTTCTTTTAACTCTTGAAGAAAGACCCAGCCCACATAATTTAAACCCAACACGTGTATTTTATTCTCTTTTCCCTCTTTTCTGCGCATGATATTCTTAGGTGAGGACTTCAGCCTCCCTTTCTCATTTCTCTTATTTCTCTAATTTCTCTTTTACCATTAATATAATATTTATTGACTCACTTTAGACTAAACATCATCTACACCAGACATCGTTTTAGTTATAATCAATATGCACAATTCTATTGAAAAGGTTTGTGCTTACCTTTTGAGCTTTTCAGGCGCCTGTGATGTCTGGGTAGATGAGGGTAACGTTGTGATACTCCGGACTCCTTTAACCTTTTGAGAAAAACACATTTGATTCATTTTTGTTCTCAAAGCAGCTTTACTTTACCCTTCTCAAGTTCCTTTTAACTTGTAACAACTGATTTCTGCTAAATGTTCAGTCAACATTGAAGATACTGCACACTATCTTCCCCATATTTTCTCTTCATGGTCTCCGCAATAGGCCCTGCCGGTACCTCAGCAGGAGGCCCGCTTGGTTGTTGGTTCCCCATAAGGTTTTTTTTTTTTTTTTTTAATAGATAGATAAAAAAACTATCACTTTTAACCCGCGTTCTTGCCAAAGCTCACACTTTATTTTACCTGCGTTCTTGCCGAAGCTCACACAATTTTATCTCAGTGTTCTTGCTAAAAAGCTCACACAATTTTATCTCAGTGTTCTTGCTAAAAAGCTCACACAATTTTACCTGCGTTCTTGCCGAAGCTCACACAATTTTATCTCAGTGTTCTTGCTAAAAAAGCTCACACAATTTTATCTCAGTGTTCTTGCTAAAAAGCTCACACAATTTTACCTGCGTTCTTGCCGAAGCTCACACAATTTTATCTCAGTGTTCTTGCTAAAAAAGCTCACACAATTTTACCTGCGTTCTTGCCGAAGCTCACACAATTTTATCTCAGTGTTCTTGCTAAAAAGCTCACACAATTTTACCTTAGTGTTCTTGCTGAAAAGCTCACACAATTACGCGCAAAACTCACAGAAATGACAAAATAATAAAAAGAACAAAGAAAAAGAAACACCTGTTCTTGTTTTGCCGTCTTCGAGTCCTGGACTCGGTATTCAACACTTATTGTAGATAGACGCAATTCTATTCCACAATTATCTTAAGAGAAACAGAGGTGATTTAGTTTGTATTTTAAAATTAGTCCCACAATTTACCTCTTTCTTAGGAGCAACAGTACTGGACCTCAGAATCAGGAAGAGATGATGATAAATGGAATGTAAACCATCTCACCAAATGTTGTCCTTGTGCAAATCGTAGCAGAGTCAGTCACAGGCCCCAGGACGCCGGGTCCTCGTCCTCGGATTTTTGTGAGGCGAGAACGGGTTCGTCAACCCAGGTCAAAAATCAGCCCCTCAACGACCCGGGGGTCCGGACGGACTCTCGAACGATCCCAAAATTCTGACACCAAAATTGTTGTGGAAATATTCTGTCAGGATGGTCTAATATCCACAGGGTTCTTTAATTACACAAGGAGTGAGTAACTTCACTGATTCAGTTGCCCAAAAGAGTTGCTTTTAATATCTGTCTGCAGAACAGAGATGAGAATTCAGACACACAGCACAGAGCTTTGTGAGTGAATGCCCATCCTGAATGTAAGGAAAAACAATATTTATGCACTACTGATACATACATGCTTACGTGAGTTCCTGCTGACAAGCAATACCGTCATAGTGATAAACGAACATGCTGTATGTTTTACTGTAGACAGAGTCCACAAGTCTATCAGGCCTGATGGCGAGGAAAAGACACACACTGTTCTCTGTGAAAACTAAAACAAGGTAACTTCCAGCGACATCATCATGAGTTCAGACATAACAGCTTATACAATCAGCTAAATTTCCATCACAGTAACTTTCAGAGTCAGCCAAAATGTATGTAAAGTAAAAAATATATTTTTATATGATCCCAAATCAGAAAGAGTTGGCAAAGGAAAAAAAATGCATTTAAAAATTTACGTCATTAATTGGCAAATGTCCTTTAACTCATATTTCATTGCAGCCACTATCAGGATGAGACATTTCATATAAATACCCATTCAGAGCTGCAATACCTCCAAAAAATGGTTGGTGCAGGGGGTTCTTCAGTGGTTTCTACAGGCAGAGCACTTATTGTATGAACCTAGTCCTACAATGTGTGCTTTACCTGGCCAGGGGTTACAATCTGAGTTCTAGTCCTTTGGTGCATGTGACCCAGTCTCTCCCCTTCAATCCTGTCTTGTTTCTCTCATATCAAAATAAAAAGGGGGCAGTGGGACAATTTAGCACTACTGATTAGGTGAAAAAGTGATTATTGCACTGAGTGGTGATGTGATGCTGTCAGTTTGTAAGCAGACCAGACCACCAAGTCAGGGCAGGCAGCTCATAACCTCTAAGGCCAACTTTTTATGATTTGGGGTTATAACAAATGTTTTATAATCTGATGAGCTTTTTCAATCAATCTGAAATCTCTTCTTGTGTTTCAACAGAACCTACGTGTGGAAAGAATTTGGCCAGAGGTCAACAATCGGGTGAACTACCCCTTAAAACAGGCTCTGGTTCACCTGCTGGATCAAGAGTTACTTGATATGCAGGATAATGTCACCAAATTTTGCATCTCAAACCTGACATGCCAAGTGAGTCAGATTGGCCTTGGCAGAGTTGTCCAGTCGTGGAATGCCCACAGGATCCCTGGTAAGTTATGATAATAACTGTATGTGTAGAACCTCAAAACAATGCGTGTCCCAAACTAAAATTATTAACATATTTTAGGCAGAGGGATACCAAATCAACTCGCTGCTGGTGGTTGTGCAGCAAGGATTCCCCCAGAGATGCTGCCCAATGCTGCTGAGGCAGCACAAATGTATGAGCAGGAGTTTGGGTCCTCCCTGACTTTGGTCTCTTCCTTTGGCTCTGATCCATTTTCATCAGAGGAAGGCCGATGTTGTACAGAGCAGCTGTTTGGAGAGAAGATTCCTGACATTTCTGTTCTTTTTGACTCTGTGGTTAACAATGACCATAGTATGTTTCAAGAAGCACTGTTCTACCTGATCGATGTGACTGAAAGACATGTGGAGTGATTGCTTCACCTTCATGAAAAACTGATGAAAGTATTTAGTGAGCTCAATTGTAAATAAATATCAAGTTTGTTTAGAACTCTGAATATTTCTTTTATTGTCAAAAATATGTCAAGTATAAAAACCATGTAAGCAAAGAGTGGACTGCCACAGTAAAGTGCTTAAAATGAACTATCCAGAAGTCCACAAAACATTACAAAATACAAAAGAATATAAAACATTGCAGAACAATCTTCCCAATGACCCTGAATGGCCACCTTCCTCCTCTCTATTACTCAACAGTGTTGCTTTAAAGTAACAGTTACATTTTTCTGTAAGAGTGGAGGGTTTTTTTTTCAAGTGGAGGTTTTTTTTTTAAGGTAGATCCCTGAATACGAACTCTCCTTTTAATCTTGAACATGGGGCACTGTTACACACAATACTTTGAAGGAACAAACAAAGTGCTTGTTGCCACTAGCAGATAGAATACATATACTACAGGAGCAACTTTTCCAGTGGCGCCAGCGCCTCACAGAGTCCAGCCACTTCGTGAATGTTGTCCTCCAAATCCACAGCATGACACTTGGGGCAGTAACTGCTGCTTGTGCTCCACTCCATAATACAGACCTTACACCCAATCAGGCTTCTGCAGCAGGTTGAGAACACTGGTCGATTTAAAATACCTGTGAATTTATAAAAAAAACAACAACTTGTATTTCACAAATTTCCATTGTGTTAAGCAGATGAATGAAGAAAGCTCTGTAATCCAACTAATAATTCACAGCATTTTGGGATGTATAAGAATCTGATCCCATATTCCATGTTCATGTTGATCCATAGTATAGGAGTACCAACCTTCACATACAAGACAATTGAAGACCTCTCTTAAAGAGGCTATTTCAGCCTCTGATAAAGACAGGGTTGTTGTCAGTGTGGAACGTCCAAATCCACTCAGATCTTTGATAATCTGCGACACATCTTTTAGCCCCTGGGCTGCCTCAACAACATCTTCAATGTCTGCTACAACTTCTTGAAGGCCAGTATCTTCTCTGCGACTGAAAAACATTTTAACCTATTGTTTAAGACAGACAGACAAGCAGACACTTAATAGATTCCTCTGGAAGGCTCCTGTCAGGAAATTTGTAAGAAAAAAAAAAACCCACACAGGAACAGTAATCAATGTAAGCCTTATGGACATCATCTGAAAGTTAGCACAAAATGTTAATTAAACTGAAAAGAGGTACAATAGTCTTCACTGACCTCAGTCGCCTCCTCTTATTAACCTGGAGCAGATCCCTTTGATCTTCAGACACTGCAAACACTTTCCTGGAATTCTGCTTCCAGTATGCTGATCCTGCAATAAAAATGAATAGGATTAGTTATAATTATAGTTTAATTAACTTTCAACCATATATTTACTGTCTTTTGGATTAATTATATTCGATATGTGGGTTTTTTTCTTTTGAAAGCAGATTTGAAGATCTATTAAGTATGTGAACTGTTTGTGCGGAAAACCTCACATTTACACAGTAATAATTGCAACAAAATAATAACTTCATCATACTTACCTCTAGTTCCGTCAGAATCAATTATTTGATTCCCCTGACTATCTGTCAAAATAACATCCTCCCGTTCTCCGAGGGCTTCCTTCACCTTTCTAGTGATTGTTGCCACACAAGCTTCAAACTCTGTGAAGCGGACTGTCACCATCTTGCTGCTCTCCAGCTTTCCATTGATGACATCAGCAAAGAAGACATTCCTAAACATTGATAGGAACATACACTTTCTGTAACACATGGAAAAGTATCTTATAAATAACCAACATGCTATATGATGCAAGAACTCTGTAGCAATCAATTTTGATAATATTTAGATTGACTGTCCAGTCTTAATATACAATGATAACATAGCCACTTAATTTAGGACTGGTGTCATCAGGCCCTTGGCTAAACAAGCTTCATGTTGAGTTGTGGGGTGGATAGGTGAGATAATGGCAAATATGCAGGACAAGGGATTACCAACAAATAGATGGCACACTTATAGAAATGATGTAGAAGAAAGCAAATCTGTTAGGACAAGGGAGGTTCTGGCAAAATGTTTCTTTATTACCTCACAAAGGTTTTGGATGGGGTGCTCCTTGGTACTGAAGAGGAGGAGCTTGCAGCTGCACTGGGTGGGCGGTGAAAAGAAAATCTGACCGGCTGGCCAGATGGAAGTGCCCGGCCGACTTCTCCAGAGAGGTGCTGTTGCCATGCACTTCATAATGACCTTTATCAATGAGGTCAAAGCACATAAAGTCGCCGCCAGCTTGCGGAAAGATGGCCACATTTGTGTCATCTGTTAAATACAGGCTGTCCTTTGGAACCTGGAAGTGTTTAGGATAGAGAAGCTTAAACACTGTTCTTATTCATTTATTTACATTTGAACACACATTTTAACCTACACTATTTAAATGTCCCACATTTATGCACACACGCACAAATAAATATTTCAAGTCGCTTTCAGAATGGTTCTTGTTAAAAATGTAATAAGCAGTGTAATGTAGCATTACTTTTAGCCTTAGCATATAATACAATTGATGGTTTTAGGTGGATGATCAAAGGGCTAAGGTCCTGTTCAACGAACAACGTTTACACTTCATATGAACATTATGGTTTGGTAATGATTGTGACATGTGGTGAGTAGCAGAGCACAGAGACGTTATTCAGGGCTTGAAGCAGGAAAAATCGTGCGCCTGAAAATTTTTATACAGTAAACATTTTCAGATGCTGGGCTCCACCAGGTAGGATTTGCAATGTAAATCAATTAATCTGGTGCACTTTAAGAGTATCAATCACGTATCACATCAAGAAGCTGAAATGACAATTTAAAAATGTCAAAGTTTTTGATAATCAATTAAATTTTTTTTAACAATGATTTTCTCCATAACTGAAACACGGAGAGGACTGAGAGGAGGCTTGGAGCCCAGCAGAGGACTGAGAAGAGGCTTTGTCTCATTTGAGCTTTCCTTTCCACTGCCGACAGCACTCTTACTTTGAAGGCGGGGTAAATGCCGCCGCGGAAGCTACGTAGCCTCGTGACGTCATTGCAGCGCGATGTGGTACAGCCAGCCGCAGTGCACAACATAGCACGTCCTACAACTCTGGCTCTAACTTTGGCTCCAGACAACTCAGAGTTGAGTCAGGAGAGAGAAGCACAGAGCTAGCCGTTAGCGACGGCGCTAACTAATGTTAGCAATGGCAGCTACGTTTAGTTGCCGTTAGCTCTAAATTTAGTAATGAAGCTACCGCAGTCAGTCCACCAAGAATCACCTCGGCATTGTAATGATCTCTGTCATCGTTGTTGTAGGCTGTGTGTTGCCCCGGCCCGGAGGTATTCATTGTAAACGTGTTGTTTGTTTGCATGTCTGGCTGTTAACTGCTAATTTGTTTGCACAAGCATACTCCAAAATACTATTAAAATTGTCTACAAAACTTCACCAAAATATCTTTAAGCCCTGGACGTTACGGCAATTAAAAAAACACGTTACACTATAAGTTGGTCTGAGGCAAGCTAACACAACATAATGTATTAACCTACTCCAGCGGCCGTACATTGACGTGACTTACCTGAAAAATGACAGCTATTTTCTCGGTGATCATGTCTTCTGGCCTCAGTGTGACACTTTTCCCCTCCCTAAACAGCACAAATGTGTGTGTGCTCATGTTTAAGGCACAGACTATAGGCTAGAGTCTATGGTTGCCGCTGTTGCGCTCTCTCGTTTCCGAGTAAAGTTCACTTCCGGGTCACACGGCTTGCATCAACTCAAACTATGTAAATTGGACAATCGCCCCTTATCGCCCCCTGTCCATTTTTCAATTGTGCACAAAATCGGAAATCGGAAAAATGATTCGTTATCCGTTTTTTCGTTTTGGGTCTGGAAACAAGTATTGAAAAAATAAGTCATTATTTCGTTTTTCTAGTTTTGGTTTTATTTTGAAAAACGAATGAACGAATGATACACGGATTGGGATAACGAATTGTTATTTCATTTCTCGTTTTCAAATCAAAAATCGGAAAACAAATAACGGCATATTTTTCGTTGTTTTGAGTTTGTTTGGAAAAAAAAAGAATATGAGAGAATGGAATTATCATGGGCGCGGAGATTAAACAAACACAAAACCATGCACATTATGTAGTTAGAGGGACCACTAACGGCATCTTTAAACAACAACTTTATTTTGTTTATCTCTTATTAACCCCCTGCCGGCAGCCGGTGCAATCGCAATTTTGGTTGAGCATTTCTTGGGGGTGCTACGGACTTTCTATGGACGCCCCCCCGATTTCAAAGCAAAATCAAAACAGCGAAAAATATGCCGTTATTTGTTTTCTGATTTTTTATTTGAAAACAAGAAATGAAATAACACGTCGTTATCCTTTTTCCGATTTTGGTTTTGGATTCGAAAACGGGTATGGAATGAGTGAATGATACACTGATAGCAGTGGTCTTAACTTACCCTTCTTTTTCTTTGCTGCAGTGCATTAACAACTTTGCGCCTCCCATTCTCCTCAGGGCTGTTGTTGTGGCAATTGAAGCTTCGCCGGATTGATTCAAAATAAGTTTTGCAGCAGGCTAAAGAGGAAAGGGTTCAATTAATAATACAATTCTGAACATACAGTAGAAACTATCCATATATAAGGAGGGAAATTAATTCCAAGTTAGTTCCATGTAGTAACTCACCCACTACAGTCTCAGGCTCCACATGTGGGTGGGCCAGTGAGACTTCCTGCGCAAGGAAGGTCGTCACCTTCGAGTTGTGAGGCGAAGATACACTGAGAACAAAGGAAGTCCACCATTAGAATTGCAGGAATGCAGGAACGGCCTGCAGCCTGCCTCAGGCTGGAACACTTTTACAACTCTATATAATCCAAAAACAAAAATGTAATCTCACCTGGAATGTGCATCGTAGCGTTTAGTGGCGTCTTCTTGGGAGTTGTGGAGCCTCCAGACAGCCTCCTGTGATAAAAAAGAAGAAAGAAAAATGTTAAGTTATGAACATGTAATAACGTTACTTCAGTAATACAACAATCCACACATAAGTATTAAAGGCCACTTACTGAAACTGGGGTTTTTTTTCCACGTTTTTGTTGCTCCGTCGAGTCCAACCTCGAGCGTTTGGCCCGACACTCATGAGCTGCCTCAAAATCGTCGAGCCGCTGGTGGAGCGACTTGATCGACTCTTCAAGTCTTTCTTCTATCCTTTCGAGCGCAGCAAATATTCTGTTTAGGACTCTCTGGGGAGCAGGAGAGGCGCTGGGGGATTCCCACCGTAAATCGGTAGAAGTTGAAGGACTTATGTCCAAACTCTTCTTACCGCCATAAAATCCTAAATCTCTTCGTGCCATTGTCCGAGAAAACAAAATGCAGCCAACACAAAAGACTGAGAAGAGAAGAGAATGAGTTTCAAACGAAACTACTCTCGCTCGGTATCGCCAGAAACTCACGCCCATTAGTTGGTTGCAGTCACGTGCCTGCAGTGGTTACACCTACTGAGCATGCGCGTGCCGGTATAAACAGGAAGTGCTTGACGCCGAACACGGAGAAATTTCCACAGAGGAGGATCAAATCGAAGAAAACAGCTATGGATAAAACAAGAAAAAGGAAGAGACAGTATTGTGGACATTGTGACGCTGAGATGTCCCATTCTGCATATTATGAACACAAGCGAACTTATTTTCGTAATGGAGTTTGGTTGAAAGATCTCGTCCAAGTGGAATCCACAATGAGGATAAACTCCGATGGAACTGAAACAGTACACGGTAAGAAGTGTGTTTTATTATGGGCTAAGAACTGTATTCATACATTCGTGGATACAGCGTGACGCACACGGTCGCAGTCGTAACACTGCTACAACGGCTAACCCACGGATAATGAGTTTCCCAGACCTTGTTATAACTGCATTTCCTCTTCTTTGCTCTTCTTTGATAAAAAAGAAAAACAAAAAAACGTGATTTTAGACGCACATTTGAAAATTGGTGTCTGTCGATCAGAAATGCGGGACAGTGAGTCAATTTGCGGGACGCATTAAAAATCATTAAAATGCGGGACAGTCCCGCGCAAATCGGGACATATAGTCACCCTACAACGGCTGCATGTACGAGTTTGAAACCGCGCATCTTTGGTATGAATTAATGACAATTAGTTGGCATCTTTTTTCACATACTTGCTCCACAGTCATTGGAAGTGAACCAAACGAGCAAGAGCAGCAACCAGAGAGCGAGGAGCAGGACATCTTGCAAGGTAACAGTGTATTACTAGGTAATGTAATGTTTATCTAATGTTTTAGTTAGCTTTTTTTCTAAAAACACTTTCTGTATGTTGCAGCTGATGTTGAAGATGAGGCAGACCTCAGTGCAGAGAGCGAGGAGCAGGACATCTTGCAAGGTAACAGTGTACTACTAGGTAATGTAATGTTTATCTAATGTTTTAGTTAGCTTTTTTTCTAAAAACACATTCTGTATGTTGCAGCTGATGTTGAAGATGAGGCAGACCTCAGTGCAGAGAGCGAGGAGCAGGACATCTTGCAAGGTAACAGTGTACTCCTAGGTAATGTAATGTTTATCTAATGTTTTAGTTAGCTTTTTTTCTAAAAACACATTCTGTGTGTTGCAGCTGATGTTGAAGATGAGGCAGACCTCAACCTCTTCCTGAGTGCCAGTGATAGTGAGTCGTCGGATAATGACAGCCACTGTGATCAAGAGGACATTTTTGAAGTGGAGATGTTGGATGATACTGCTATTGAAGATGAAGAAGCTGACAATGAAAAACATGATCAGCATTTGATCATAAGACTGTTTGCCTTTATGCTCCTTGCATGGCAAGCTGTTTTCAAAGTCTCAGACAATGCAGTGTTTGCACTACTGCGGTGTATAAAACACATGATTTTCCTTATTGGACATATTCTCCGAGTTGATACACTCAGTGAGCTGGCTGAAAGAATTCCAAAGACTGTGTATTCTCTCAGGAAGTGGAGTAAGATCAACAGAGACACATTTTGTCAGTACGTCGTGTGTCCAAAGTGTAAGTCAAGATACACACTGGAAGAATCTTACACCGTCACCAGGAGCAGTTCAACAGTCAGCAACTCATGTGGTTACATTCCATTTCACAAACACAGACAAAAGAAGTTAAGACAAAAATGTGGAACACCTTTGATGAAGAAGCTTATTAGCCCAAGTGGTAAAGAACGCCTTCGTCCCCAGCAAGTATACTGTTACAAGAATATAATTCAAAGTCTGCAGAATTTTGTGCAAAGACCTGGATTTTTGGAGAAATGTCAGCTATGGAGACACCGGAATATGCCTGATGGAGTAATGGGGGATGTATACGACGGGAAGGTCTGGAAGGATTTTCAGTACGTTGATGGACAGCCGTTTCTTGCAGATCGTCACAGTTTTGCGCTGATGATGAATGTTGACTGGTACCAACCCTTTAATTATTCCCCATACTCTGTGGGTTTCATCTATCTTGCTGTTTTGAATTTGCCAAGGGAGGAGTGGTTCAAGGATGAAAATATGATTTGTGTTTGTCTAATACCAGGACCTAAAGAGCCTAAAATGAATATAAATGCATACCTTGAGCCCCTGGTTGATGAACTTCGAGAACTGTGGGAAGGTGTCCTCTTGAATGACTCATCATCTGTAGGATGTAAGTTTTACAGAGCAGCTCTCCTCTGTATCTCGGCTGATATCCCAGCTTCCCGAAAATGTGGGGGTTTCGTTGGCCATGGAGCACTCAGAGGTAAGCTGTTACTTAATGTTATTTATCATGCACACCGAATTGTATGATATAAAGCATAACAAAGCCCGTTTGATCTTATTTCAGGTTGTAATAAATGTCTGAAGAAATTCAAGAAGACGTCATTTGGTGAGAAGACGGACTTCTCTGGATTTGACAGGCCAAATTGGGCTTTGCGCACATCAGAGGCACACAAGCAATTTGCTAAGATGACAGAGAAGGCTACAACAAAGGCAGCCCAGAAGAAACTAGAAGCACAATATGGTGCCAGGTGGTCAGAACTTTTCTTCCTGCCATACTACAATGCCATCCAGTTTGTTGTCACTGATCCCATGCACAACTTGCTCCTTGGTACTGCTAAGTATGTTTTTAAACTGTGGATTGATCTTGGATCGTTAAACGACCAAAAACTGGAGGAACTTCAAAGAAGAGTGGACTCTCTGAAGATGCCACAGGATGTCGGAAGGATTCCACACAAAATAGCGTCAGGGATTAGTGGATTCACTGCTGATCAGTGGAAAAACTGGACCACCATTTTTTCATTGTTCTGCTTAAAAGGCTTGATTGGAGACCAAAACTATGACATGTGGTTTGACTTTGTGCAAGCTTGCATCATCATCTGTTCAAGGGTCATTTCTGTTGACAGGTTGGAAGTCGCAGACAGGTACTTGCAATCCTTTTTGACAAAGTTTGTTGACCTGTATGGACCACTTAAGTGCACACCCAATATGCACCTACATTTACATTTGAGAGACTGCATGTTGGATTATGGCCCTGTTTATGCATTTTGGTGTTTTTCATTTGAGCGGCTCAATGGATTGTTGGGACAGTACCATAACAACAACAGAAATATTGAGGTTCAAATAATGAGGCATTTTGAACAAAGTCAGCAACTCCAAATGCAACTTGAAAATATCTATGCTGTTGACTTTCTTAATATCCTGTCCAAAAAAGATGTGGGTTCTCTGTCACTCCATGACACTACAGATATAATGTACATAAAACAGTATTTCTGTAGGTCACCTACAACACTTATTTTGCCAGATGAGGAAATGGTCAAAGCATTACCCCCATTTCAGAATAGAGTATTAGCAGACTCTGTTTTACAGGCTTTGTTAACAATGTACTCAGCTGTTTATTCTACCAGCTCAGTCTTGCAGGTGGGTACGCTAGCAAAGGTTTGCAGAAGGGTAAGAACACAAGTGTTCATTCTTTGTGCAAGCCGTGGGCCCGAACAGCGTGCATGTGTTTCTGCAAAATGGTGTGACACTAATTCATGCTTTGATGAGCCAGTCCTTAACCCAGCTGCGGAGGTGCGTCCTGGAATTGTGAAAGAATTTCTTGTTATTTCTGTGAAAATGCAAACCTCTATCAGTTATCATGTAGTTGCAAAAATGCTCTGGCTGGATCCCCACCCAAACATATTTTTCTTTGGAAAACCTGTGGAGGTTTGGGATACTAAGGGAACAGAGACTGACATTGCACCATGCTTCCTTCCTGTTGAGCGCATAACAAGCAGACGTGCTCACAGTATTGCAACAATTCCCTTCACATCTGGTAAAGAGCGAGTATCCGTGGTTATTCCATTGTGCACAATGGTAGAAATGTAAGTCAAGTGGCTCATATGTTTACATGAGTGGCCCAACAAAGGGTAGTAATTAATGTTTTATTTCTATTTTGTATTTTTTTTTCTTTTCTGGTATTGTAAACTACTTTAATTTGTTTTTAAATCTGTTCTGTTCAATAAAATTATTTTTGCACTTTATTTGTATGTTTCCTCTTATTTGAAGAGCCAAGGGACTATGTAACCCTAAAGGAAAAAAAATGCAGTACAACCTATAAAAAGTGTTTGGCCATGTAAATGAGGTGTGTGCTAATGGGCTTGTTCATGAGACAAAGAGCGGAAAGGTCCACTACTCGGCCCCCTGCTGACAATGATAAGCATATGAAAGCCCAAGTCACAGCAAGTCAGGTAAACTCCTGAAATCAGCCTCTTGCTGGCACAAGGCAGATATCCGGCCGTACTACGCTCCCGGATACTCCTGGATGCAGCCTTTTTTTTGCAGTGCATGGATGAAGTGTTTGTCGCACCATGCCACAACACAGCATGCAGAAACACACACTTTGCATTGGATATCAGCTGATCATTTATGGAATTAAAGATTTCACGGATAATATACAAACGCATCATTAGATGGAGCTTGATGCATACATGCATGTCCGATCCCTAAAACCTCTCTCTCGCTCCAAATATTTCTAATCTTTGGTCATGTTTACATGACATGTTTCAAAGACATCAGTGTATTGTGTACATATACATGGGAGAAGTACATACAAAAATTGTAATTTCCAACAATGACAAGCAACATTTATGTGTATTTTTAAATTTACACACTGTCATAAGCAGGGGTAGATTTTATGAGTAGCTACTTGAAGATCTGTGCTACTTAGATGTTGATGAATGCAGAATCCATCAAATTAGCTAGCTGACCAAACTTTGTCATTTTAAATAGCACAACTGACATATACAAGGCATACTATTTCCTTTCTCCTAATCCTGCCCTTTCAAGGGCTCTTTTCACAGATGGACTTGTGATGTCATAGTTCTTTCTTTTGGCCAAACAGAGGAAAAGGTGTGTGTATGTGGTCTTACTCTTTTTTTTGGTATTATTGGCTGGTGGGGTTGACCTCTGTAGTAAACCTCATGCAGGGTAAGGACTGAACAGCCTTAAAACCTCAGCTGGAAGAAATAAGAAAAAAAGTAAAGGGAAATTGAATTCAACTGAACTTTATTTTGAATATGTTCAAAGAACCAAAATGAAAAAATAAAACAAAAATGACGATATAGTTATAAAAAAACATCCAGACATAAATGGCGAGATAAACATACAGCCCAACAATTCCTTGGATTATTAGATAGTTTTTGTTTAGAAATTAAAATGAAGGCACAACAGCAAGATAGCATAATGAAATTTAAATTATAGTATTCCCATAACACTGATGGTGGGATCAGTGCATCTGGTATCCTGGGTATACAGGGATCCTGTATTCTGGTACCTTTAAATAGGTCGTTTGATAGCCACTTTTAACTGTCTATACAAGCATGAGAAGTGTATAACTTAAAAATTGTAATGACGATTGTATTATCATAATTGTTATTATTATAAATTATAATAATATATTGGTCAAGAGGAAGTGTTGGCACCAGTTCATATATTAAAAAGCTAGAAGTGCAGAAATGGATTGGTAACAGCATACAGTATGTATACAGCAGAATGCATAGAGATGTCCACACATGTGCCCATGATCCACATTAACAGGCTACGTAGACCAGATTTTCAGGCTTAAGTAACGCCCATTTTTCACATGAATATGTATGTGTGAGTGAAGACAGTGTACAAAGAAAAGCCTCACAAGTATGTTCTCGCCCTTTAGCCGCATATGATAATATTGTGGTGGCTACGAAAAATGTGTCTTGAGCTGTAATGATTTCATTGACAATAAATCAGACCTGCAGCTACTTGCATGTTAGCTTGCAAGTGAAATCTTACCTCGAGCGTCACGGCGATCAGAAGGTAAAAGTGCTGTTGTTTTTGTTGTTGTTGACGACGTGATCGGAGAAAGACCTGAGTCAAAACCTGCTGTTTGCAGCTGATTTTGTTGCCGTTCCAGGGCAGCTGTGGCCTCCCTCACAGCTCTGGCACAGATTTCAACATGGTGGGGAAGTTCCTGCTGTTTCTGACAAACACCACACAGTCTATGGTACCAACATGACCTTCTCACTCTCCTCTTGTCTCTCTTCTTGCTCCAGTGTTGAATATGCACACCGCCTCCTATCGTATTAGTTGCGTAGCACGGTCAGTCAGACTGAGGGCAGTCAGAGGCCGCTGACGTTACTCTCCTGTGGGATTGCGAATTCAAATTGATTTATTACTGATTTATTTTATTTTTTATTTTATTTTTATTTATTTTAGTATATTGCTTGGTGTCATTTTACAGCTGAGAGAGGGAGCTTTCACATAGAGAAACTTTAATAAAGTAAAACACAGCAGTATTAACATTAAATAAGTTAAAAGAATATCATCTCAGTTAACTTGGTGGATGGGGAGGGACCAGTGGTCACACCCCTACTGGACCTTCAACAAAGATCATAAAAAGCCTGTTGAAGCAAGGGCACAGAGACTATGCTGTGGAGAGGAGAGACAGACAGAGAGAGACTGAGAAGGAACCATGTCAACCAAAGATGTCCAGAGGTACCCAGAGATGTCCACAGATGCCCAAAAGAGCCACTGGTGAAGTTCAAGCCGAAGTCGCCTGCAGAGATCCAGCAGATCCAGACAGAACCTGCAGCCACTCCTCACTCCCATCCATCCAGGAACGGTGATATACTGCATATACATCTTACAGCTAATAAAGAGTTTGATGATTAGACACTAAATTAAATGGCCTGAATTTAGGGTTTAATCCAGCAAACTTAATGATATTTAGTAAGATATCAGTAAAACGCTAAACCAATTCTGAATAGTAAATTACTCACAATCTTCTCTGATGCCTCTCAAACTCTCAACTGCTGAACGCCACCAAACCTAAACCAAATTTTGGTAACAGCCTAATTCTTAATTTGGTCGAGATAACCACCACTGAATTTAACTGGTCACATTGAATTAATTAATCAGATATTCATCCTTTGAACTTTGCCTTTGTTTAATCATTCATTCCATTTTTGTCACAGTGAGTCAATGTCATGTATCTTCCATCAATCTTCCTTTATCCTAGTTTTTATTTTCTGTTTTATTATTTCTGTTAGTAGTCTGGTCATTTAGTTTGTCAAACTAATCATTTATTATTAGTTATTTTCTGTGACAGTAGTAGTCTGGTTATAGTTTGTCAAATAAACATCTCATTTATAAAGAACTTGGTTATTTGATTTGTGTGTGTATATAAAGTAATTGAATCACTGTACACTAGGTCAAGAACTCTGTAGCACCCTGAGATTAAGAGACTCTATTAATTAATGTCAAATTCACAAGTTTTCCCTGTTTTAGCAAAACTGGGTGGTGCCCTGATAACTTCTACTATTAAAGGCAATTTTGGGGTTTATGATCAATAACTTAAAGATATTGTTCATAAATACATAATTTGATATTAATTAATGATTGACTAATCTGCTCTCCACTTTTTATGCTGCACAAGCACCATCAGCCTTAGACCATCAAAGCTTGTCAGGAAGGCCAAGGTCTAGTCTGAGTCCAGCAGAACTCTCCGTGGTGCTGAAACAGGCAGCAGTTGTGGTGAGTTGAACTCTCCGTAGTGCTGAAGACTCTCAAGCCAGCCTTTGCTGTAAACATGATAGGTGTCAGAGAAAACAACACTGGACAATATCCATCCATCAATTTTCTACCACTAATCCTCACATAGGGTTACGGGGGGCTGTAATCTCAGCTGTCTTAGGGCAAACAGGTATACTATAAGTACAAAACAAATATTCACTAAACTAGTCTATATGTCCAGATGGTGCCTGCCCATCTGGAGCAGAATCTGCGCGGAGTCCGCTCCACTGGCAGTCACGCTCGTGACAGCTGAGAGGCACGAGACGCAGCCGTTGACATTCTCGATAAATTGACTGACAGCTCAGCCGTTGAGGTTATTCTTCATCTTTTCAAAGTACGATCAAGGTAGGTGAACAAGACAACACTGACCTTTCACAAAATGCTTATCAATAACTGACTAAATAACCCTAATTCCAAAGTATTCTAATAAAGAAACAAAGGTTTTACAAACACTGGCTGTAACGATAATGGCTGATATCCAACGGAAATCGCTGTGCTACACTGTAACGTTGATGTCCGGATAAACCGTTATCTTCACTGCCTTTTCAGTTAGCCACCTAATTAAGCTCAGAGCCAGTAACGATTTAGCCATGTCACTTACAGTTTTTTCAGGAGTAAATGAGTACTGCTCTCTAATTATTGACTGTGTTTCCATCAGTGTTACATCTGACGGAAATAGCTGCGCTACACTATAACGTATGACCAATCCATCCCCAGTTAGCGTCTTTACGTTGAGCTCACTATAACATTATTGTTAGTTAAAACTGTGAATTAGTAGCTGTACTTTTGTTATTTTATGCTGCTATAGTAATTTTAATTTAAATATGTTTAAAAATTACAATCCTGGGGAACCGACACCCTCCCATTATGTTAGCTTAGCAGATAACGCTAACGTCCATGGTAACGAACACCTAACGGTCCTAACGGCCGTCTCGATCAACGTTCCTCGCGCAACAGTAATGGCCAACTAACCTTTCCAGTACAGTCACTGACCTGTATCTTCACGGCTGATTCAAACTTAAGTGCCTTCAGTACTCCCACACCACAACAACTTCGTCCTGCCTCGTACTGATTCCTCTGTGGTGTGGTTAATGTTACCAGAGCCACCTATTGTACCAGAGAACAACATTAACAACAATCATGATTTCAAGAGCTTTAAATTTGTGCATTTTACTTCTCATGCTGCTGAGAAAAATAAAACATGTCATGTTTGTGAACACATAGGAGGAGTTTGCCTTCAGGACTTTCTGCCAGAAATGTTCAGATCATGATTTGGATTCAACTAAATCCTTTCTGGCAAAAAGCCCCGAATGCAAACATTTCCCATGTGCTGCTTGTTATTTAAATAGATTGATGTTACCTTGCTCCATGTAACTGTATTTTGGTATTTCTGTATTTTCAGAATGGCACTCACAGAGATCTTCGGGGCCACAACAGCCCCGTACAAGCGCCTACCTGCAATCACTGTGAAGATTTTGGCCGTGAAAGAAACCCACAGGGT
>CM056569.1:20431772-20505772 GCA_029721515.1 Synanceia verrucosa
TTTTCTTATTTCTTCCAGCTGAGGTTTTGAGGCTGTTCAGTCCTTACCCTGCATGAGGTTTACCACAGAGGTCAACCCCACCAGCCATTAATACCAAAAAAAAGAGAAAGACCACATACACACACCTTTTCCTCTGTTTGGCCAAAAGAAAGAACTATGACATCACAAGTCCATCTGTGAAAAGAGCCCTTGAAAGGGCAGGATTAGGAGAAAGGAAATAGTATGCCTTGTATATGTCAGTTGTGCTATTTAAAATGTCAAAGTTTGGTCAGCTAGCTAATTTGATGGATTCTGCATTCATCAACATCTAAGTAGCACAGATCTTCAAGTAGCTACTCATAAAATCTACCCCTGCTTATGACAGTGTGTAAATTTAAAAATACACATAAATGTTGCTTGTCACTGTTGGAAATTACAATTTTTGTATGTACTTCTCCCATGTATATGTACACAATACACTGATGTCTTTGAAACATGTCATGTAAACATGACCAAAGATTAGAAATATTTGGAGCGAGAGAGAGGTTTTAGGGATCAGACATGCATGTATGCATCAAGCTCCATCTAATGATGCGTTTGTATATTATCCGTGAAATCTTTAATTCCATAAATGATCAGCTGATATCCGATGCAAAGTGCGTGTTTCTGCATGTTGTGTTGTGGCATGGTGCGACAAACACTTCATCCATGCACTGCAAAAAAAAGGCTGTATCCAGGAGTATCCGGGAGCGTAATACGGCCGGATATCTGCCTTGTGCCAGCAAGAGGCTGATTTCAGGAGTTTACCTGACTTGCTGTGACTTGGGCTTTCATATGCTTATCATTGTCAGCAGGGGGCCGAGTAGTGGACCTTTCCCCTCTTTGTCTCATGAACAAGCCCATTAGCACACACCTCATTTACATGGCCAAACACTTTTTATAGGTTGTACTGCATTTTTTTTCTTTAGGGTTACATAGTCCCCTGGCTCTTTAAATAAGAGGAAACATACAAATAAAGTGCAAAAATAATTTTATTGAACAGAACAGATTTAAAAACAAATTAAAGTAGTTTACAATACCAGAAAAGAAAAAGAAATACAAAATAGAAATAAAACATGAATTACTACCCTTTGTTGGGCCACTCATGTAAACATATGAGCCACTTGACTTACATTTCTACCATTGTGCACAATGGAATAACCACGGATACTCGCTCTTTACCAGATGTGAAGGGAATTGTTGCAATACTGTGAGCACGTCTGCTTGTTATGCGCTCAACAGGAAGGAAGCATGGTGCAATGTCAGTCTCTGTTCCCTTAGTATCCCAAACCTCCACAGGTTTTCCAAAGAAAAATATGTTTGGGTGGGGATCCAGCCAGAGCATTTTTGCAACTACATGATAACTGATAGAGGTTTGCATTTTCACAGAAATAACAAGATATTCTTTCACAATTCCAGGACGCACCTCCGCAGCTGGGTTAAGGACTGGCTCATCAAAGCATGAATTAGTGTCACACCATTTTGCAGAAACACATGCACGCTGCCTGGGCCCACGGCTTGCACAAAGAATGAACACTTGTGTTCTTACCCTTCTGCAAACCTTTGCTAGCGTACCCACCTGCAAGACTGAGCTGGTAGAATAAACAGCTGAGTACATTGTTAACAAAGCCTGTAAAACAGAGTCTGCTAATACTCTATTCTGAAATGGGGGTAATGCTTTGACCATTTCCTCATCTGGCAAAATAAGTGTTGCAGGTGACCTACAGAAATACTGTTTTATGTACATTATATCTGTAGTGTCATGGAGTGACAGAGAACCCACATCTTTTTTGGACAGGATATTAAGAAAGTCAACAGCATAGATATTTTCAAGTGGCATTTGGAGTTGCTGACTTTGTTCAAAATGCCTCATTATTTGAACCTCAATATTTCTGTTGTTGTTATGGTACTGTCCCAACAATCCATTGAGCCGCTCAAATGAAAAACACCAAAATGCATAAACAGGGCCATAATCCAACATGCAGTCTCTCAAATGTAAATGTAGGTGCATATTGGGTGTGCACTTAAGTGGTCCATACAGGTCAACAAACTTTGTCAAAAAGGTTTGCAAGTACCTGTCTGCGACTTCCAACCTGTCAACAGAAATGACCCTTGAACAGATGATGATGCAAGCTTGCACAAAGTCAAACCACATGTCATAGTCTTGGTCTCCAATCAAGCCTTTTAAGCAGAACAATGAAAAAATGGTGGTCCAGTTTTTCCACTGATCAGCAGTGAATCCACTAAACCCTGACGCTATTTTGTGTGGAATCCTTCCGACATCCTGTGGCATCTTCAGAGAGTCCACTCTTCTTTGAAGTTCCTCCAGTTTTTGGTCGTTTAACGATCCAAGATCAATCCACAGTTTAAAAACATACTTAGCAGTACCAAGGAGCAAGTTGTGCATGGGATCAGTGACAACAAACTGGATGGCATTGTAGTATGGCAGGAAGAAAAGTTCAGACCACCTGGCACCATATTGTGCTTCTAGTTTCTTCTGGGCTGCCTTTGTTGTAGCCTTCTCTGTCATCTTAGCAAATTGCTTGTGTGCCTCCGATGTGCGCAAAGCCCAATTTGGCCTGTCAAATCCAGAGAAGTCCGTCTTCTCACCAAATGACGTCTTCTTGAATTTCTTCAGACATTTATTACAACCTGAAACAAGATCAAACGGGCTTTGTTATGCTTTATATCATGCAATTCGGTGTGCATGATAAATAACATTAAGTAACAGCTTACCTCTGAGTGCTCCATGGCCAACGAAACCCCCACATTTTCGGGAAGCTGGGATATCAGCCGAGATACAGAGGAGAGCTGCTCTGTAAAACTTACATCCTACAGATGATGAGTCATTCAAGAGGACACCTTCCCACAGTTCTCGAAGTTCATCAACCAGGGGCTCAAGGTATGCATTTATATTCATTTTAGGCTCTTTAGGTCCTGGTATTAGACAAACACAAATCATATTTTCATCCTTGAACCACTCCTCCCTTGGCAAATTCAAAACAGCAAGATAGATGAAACCCACAGAGTATGGGGAATAATTAAAGGGTTGGTACCAGTCAACATTCATCATCAGCGCAAAACTGTGACGATCTGCAAGAAACGGCTGTCCATCAACGTACTGAAAATCCTTCCAGACCTTCCAGTCGTATACATCCCCCATTACTCCATCAGGCATATTCCGGTGTCTCCATAGCTGACATTTCTCCAAAAATCCAGGTCTTTGCACAAAATTCTGCAGACTTTGAATTATATTCTTGTAACAGTATACTTGCTGGGGATGAAGGCGTTCTTTACCACTTGGGCTAATAAGCTTCTTCATCAAAGGTGTTCCACATTTTTGTCTTAACTTCTTTTGTCTGTGTTTGTGAAATGGAATGTAACCACATGAGTTGCTGACTGTTGAACTGCTCCTGGTGACGGTGTAAGATTCTTCCAGTGTGTATCTTGACTTACACTTTGGACACACGACGTACTGACAAAATGTGTCTCTGTTGATCTTACTCCACTTCCTGAGAGAATACACAGTCTTTGGAATTCTTTCAGCCAGCTCACTGAGTGTATCAACTCGGAGAATATGTCCAATAAGGAAAATCATGTGTTTTATACACCGCAGTAGTGCAAACACTGCATTGTCTGAGACTTTGAAAACAGCTTGCCATGCAAGGAGCATAAAGGCAAACAGTCTTACGATCAAATGCTGATCATGTTTTTCATTGTCAGCTTCTTCATCTTCAATAGCAGTATCATCCAACATCTCCACTTCAAAAATGTCCTCTTGATCACAGTGGCTGTCATTATCCGACGACTCACTATCACTGGCACTCAGGAAGAGGTTGAGGTCTGCCTCATCTTCAACATCAGCTGCAACACACAGAATGTGTTTTTAGAAAAAAAGCTAACTAAAACATTAGATAAACATTACATTACCTAGTAGTACACTGTTACCTTGCAAGATGTCCTGCTCCTCGCTCTCTGCACTGAGGTCTGCCTCATCTTCAACATCAGCTGCAACATACAGAATGTGTTTTTAGAAAAAAAGCTAACTAAAACATTAGATAAACATTACATTACCTAGTAATACACTGTTACCTTGCAAGATGTCCTGCTCCTCGCTCTCTGGTTGCTGCTCTTGCTTGTTTGGTTCACTTCCAATGACTGTGGAGCAAGTATGTGAAAAAAGATGCCAACTAATTGTCATTAATTCATACCAAAGATGCGCGGTTTCAAACTCGTACATGCAGCCGTTGTAGGGTGACTATATGTCCCGATTTGCGCGAGACTGTCCCGCATTTTAATGATTTTTAATGCGTCCCGCAAATTGACTCACTGTCCTGCATTTCTGATCGACAGACACCAATTTTCAAATGTGCGTCTAAAATCACGTTTTTTTTGTTTTTCTTTTTTATCAAAGAAGAGCAAAGAAGAGGAAATGCAGTTATAACAAGGTCTGGGAAACTCATTATCCGTGGGTTAGCCGTTGTAGCAGTGTTACGACTGCGACTGTGTGCGTCACGCTGTATCCACGAATGTATGAATACAGTTCTTAGCCCGTAATAAAACACACTTCTTACCGTGTACTGTTTCAGTTCCATCGGAGTTTATCCTCATTGTGGATTCCACTTGGACGAGATCTTTCAACCAAACTCCATTACGAAAATAAGTTCGCTTGTGTTCATAATATGCAGAATGGGACATCTCAGCGTCACAATGTCCACAATACTGTCTCTTCCTTTTTCTTGTTTTATCCATAGCTGTTTTCTTCGATTTGATCCTCCTCTGTGGAAATTTCTCCGTGTTCGGCGTCAAGCACTTCCTGTTTATACCGGCACGCGCATGCTCAGTAGGTGTAACCACTGCAGGCACGTGACTGCAACCAACTAATGGGCGTGAGTTTCTGGCGATACCGAGCGAGAGTAGTTTCGTTTGAAACTCATTCTCTTCTCTTCTCTTCTCAGTCTTTTGTGTTGGCTGCATTTTGTTTTCTCGGACAATGGCACGAAGAGATTTAGGATTTTATGGCGGTAAGAAGAGTTTGGACATAAGTCCTTCAACTTCTACCGATTTACAGTGGGAATCCCCCAGCGCCTCTCCTGCTCCCCCGAGAGTCCTAAACAGAATATTTGCCGCGCTTGAAAGGATAGAAGAAAGACTTGAAGAGTCGATCAAGTCGCTCCACCAGCGGCTCGACGATTTTGAGGCAGCTCATGAGTGTCGGGCCAAACGCTCGAGGTTGGACTCGACGGAGCAACAAAAACGTGGAAAAAAAACCCCAGTTTCAGTAAGTGGCCTTTAATACTTATGTGTGGATTGTTGTATTACTGAAGTAACGTTATTACATGTTCATAACTTAACATTTTTCTTTCTTCTTTTTTATCACAGGAGGCTGTCTGGAGGCTCCACAACTCCCAAGAAGACGCCACTAAACGCTACGATGCACATTCAAGGTGAGATTACATTTTTGTTTTTGGATTATACAGAGTTGTAAAAGTGTTCCAGCCTGAGCCGGGCTGCAGGCCGTTCCTGCATTCCTGCAATTCTAATGGTGGACTTCCTTTGTTCTCAGTGTATCTTCGCCTCACAACTCAAAGGTGACGACCTTCCTTGCGCAGGAAGTCTCACTGGCCCACCCACATGTGGAGCCTGAGACTGCAGTGGGTGAGTTACTACATGGAACTAACTTGGAATTAATTTCCCTCCTTATATATGGATAGTTTCTACTGTATGTTCAGAATTGTATTATTAATTGAACCCTTTCCTCTTTAGCCTGCTGCAAAACTTATTTTGAATCAATCCGGCGAAGCTTCAATTGCCACAACAACAGCCCTGAGGAGAATGGGAGGCGCAAAGTTGTTAATGCACTGCAGCAAAGAAAAAGAAGGGTAAGTTAAGACCACTGCTATCAGTGTATCATTCACTCATTCCATACCCGTTTTCGAATCCAAAACCAAAATCGGAAAAAGGATAACAACGTGTTATTTCATTTCTTGTTTTCAAATAAAAAATCAGAAAACAAATAACGGCATATTTTTCGCTGTTTTGATTTTGCTTTGAAATCGGGGGGGGCGTCCATAGAAAGTCCGTAGCACCCCCAAGAAATGCTCAACCAAAATTGCGATTGCACTGGCTGCCGGCAGGGGGTTAATAAGAGATAAACAAAATAAAGTTGTTGTTTAAAGATGCCGTTAGTGGTCCCTCTGTCTAACTACATAATGTGCATGGTTTTGTGTTTGTTTAATCTCCGCGCCCATGATAATTCCATTCTCTCATATTCTTTTTTTTTCCAAACAAACTCAAAACAACGAAAAATATGCCGTTATTTGTTTTCCGATTTTTGATTTGAAAACGAGAAATGAAATAACAATTCGTTATCCCAATCCGTGTATCATTCGTTCATTCGTTTTTCAAAATAAAACCAAAACTAGAAAAACGAAATAACGACTTATTTTTTCAATACTTGTTTCCAGACCCAAAACGAAAAAACGGATAACGAATCATTTTTCCGATTTCCGATTTTGTGCACAATTGAAAAATGGACAAAACGGATAAGGGGCGATTGTCCAATTTACATAGTTTGATTTGATGCAAGCCGTGTGACCCGGAAGTGAACTTTACTCGAAACGAGAGCGCAACAGCGGCAACCATAGACTCTAGCCTATAGTCTGTGCCTTAAACATGAGCACACACACGTTTGTGCTGTTTAGGGAGGGGAAAAGGGTCACACTGAGGCCAGAAGACATGATCACCGAGAAAATAGCTGTCATTTTTCAGGTAAGTCACGTCAATGTACGGCCGCTGGAGTAGGCTAATACATTATGTTGTGTTAGCTTGCCTCAGACCAACTTATAGTGTAACGTGTTTTTTTAATTGCCGTAACGTCCAGGGCTTAAAGATATTTTGGTGAAGTTTTGTAGACAATTTTAATAGTATTTTGGAGTATGCTTGTGCAAAAAAATTAGCAGTTAACAGCCAGACATGCAAACAAACAACACGTTTACAATGAATACCTCGGGCCGGAGCAACACACAGCCTACAACAACGATGACAGAGATCATTACAATGCCGAGGTGATTCTTGGTGGACTGACTGCGGTAGCTTCATTACTAAATTTAGAGCTAACGGCAACTAAACGTAGCTGCCATTGCTAACATTAGTTAGCGCCGTCGCTAACGGCTAGCTCTGTGCTTCTCTCTCCTGACTCAACTCTGAGTTGTCTGGAGCCAAAGTTAGAGCCAGAGTTGTAGGACGTGCTATGTTGTGCACTGCGGCTGGCTGTACCACATCGCGCTGCAATGACGTCACGAGGCTACGTAGCTTCCGCTGCGGCATTTACCCCGCCTTCAAAGTAAGAGTGCTGTCGGCAGTGGAAAGGAAAGCTCAAATGAGACAAAGCCTCTTCTCAGTCCTCTGCTGGGCTCCAAGCCTCCTCTCAGTCCTCTCCGTGTTTCAGTTATGGAGAAAATCATTGTTAAAAAAAATTTAATTGATTATCAAAAACTTTGAAATTTTTAAATTGTCATTTCAGCTTCTTGATGTGATACGTGATTGATACTCTTAAAGTGCACCCGATTAATTGATTTACATTGCAAATCCTACCTGGTGGAGCCCAGCATCTGAAAATGTTTACTGTATAAAAATTTTCAGGCGCACGATTTTTCCTGCTTCAAGCCCTGAATAACGTCTCTGTGCTCTGCTACTCACCACATGTCACAATCATTACCAAACCATAATGTTCATATGAAGTGTAAACATTGTTCGTTGTACAGGACCTTAGCCCTTTGATCATCCACCTAAAACCATCAATTGTATTATATGCTAAGGCTAAAAGTAATGCTACATTACACTGCTTATTACATTTTTAACAAGAACCGTTCTGAAAGCGACTTGAAATATTTATTTGTGCGTGTGTGCATAAATGTGGGACATTTAAATAGTGTAGGTTAAAATGTGTGTTCAAATGTAAATAAATGAATAAGAACAGTGTTTAAGCTTCTCTATCCTAAACACTTCCAGGTTCCAAAGGACAGCCTGTATTTAACAGATGACACAAATGTGGCCATCTTTCCACAAGCTAGCGGCGACTTTATGTGCTTTGACCTCATTGATAAAGGTCATTATGAAGTGCATGGCAACAGCACCTCTCTGGAGAAGTCGGCCGGGGCACTTCCATCTGGCCAGCCGGTCAGATTTTCTTTTCACCGCCCACCCAGTGCAGCTGCAAGCTCCTCCTCTTCAGTACCAAGGAGCACCCCATCCAAAACCTTTGTGAGGTAATAAAGAAACATTTTGCCAGAACCTCCTTTGTCCTAACAGATTTGCTTTCTTCTACATCATTTCTATAAGTGTGCCATCTGTTTGCTGGTAATCCCTTGTCCTGCATATTTGCCATTATCTCACCTATCCACCCCACAACTCAACATGAAGCTTGTTTAGCCAAGGGCCTGATGACACCAGTCCTAAATTAAGTGGCTATGTTATCATTGTATATTAAGACTGGACAGTCAATCTAAATATTATCAAAATTGATTGCTACAGAGTTCTTGCATCATATAGCATGTTGGTTATTTATAAGATACTTTTCCATGTGTTACAGAAAGTGTATGTTCCTATCAATGTTTAGGAATGTCTTCTTTGCTGATGTCATCAATGGAAAGCTGGAGAGCAGCAAGATGGTGACAGTCCGCTTCACAGAGTTTGAAGCTTGTGTGACAACAATCACTAGCAAGGTGAAGGAAGCCCTCGGAGAACGGGAGGATGTTATTTTGACAGATAGTCAGGGGAATCAAATAATTGATTCTGACGGAACTAGAGGTAAGTATGATGAAGTTATTATTTTGTTGCAATTATTACTGTGTAAATGTGAGGTTTTCCGCACAAACAGTTCACATACTTAATAGATCTTCAAATCTGCTTTCAAAAGAAAAAACCCCACATATAGAATATAATCAATCCAAAAGACAGTAAATATATGGTTGAAAGTTAATTAAACTATAATTATAACTAATCCTATTCATTTTTATTGCAGGATCAGCATACTGGAAGCAAAATTCCAGGAAAGTGTTTGCAGTGTCTGAAGATCAAAGGGATCTGCTCCAGGTTAATAAGAGGAGGCGACTGAGGTCAGTGAAGACTATTGTACCTCTTTTCAGTTTAATTAACATTTTGTGCTAACTTTCAGATGATGTCCATAAGGCTTACATTGATTACTGTTCCTGTGTGGGTTTTTTTTTTTTCTTACAAATTTCCTGACAGGAGCCTTCCAGAGGAATCTATTAAGTGTCTGCTTGTCTGTCTGTCTTAAACAATAGGTTAAAATGTTTTTCAGTCGCAGAGAAGATACTGGCCTTCAAGAAGTTGTAGCAGACATTGAAGATATTGTTGAGGCAGCCCAGGGGCTAAAAGATGTGTCGCAGATTATCAAAGATCTGAGTGGATTTGGACGTTCCACAATGACAACAACCCTGTCTCTGTCAGAGGCTGAAATAGCCTCTTTAAGAGAGGTCTTCAACTGTCTTGTCTGTGAAGGTTGGTACTCCTATACTATGGATCAACATGAACATGGAATATGGGATCAGATTCTTATACATCCCAAAATGCTGTGAATTATTAGTTGGATTACAGAGCTTTCTTCATTCATCTGCTTAACACAATGGAAATTTGTGAAATACAAGTTGTTGTTTTTTTTTATAAATTCACAGGTATTTTAAATCGACCAATGTTCTCAACCTGCTGCAGAAGCCTGATTGGGTGTAAGGTCTGTATTATGGAGTGGAGCACAAGCAGCAGTTACTGCCCCAAGTGTCGTGCTGTGGATTTGGAGGACAACATCCACGAAGTGGCTGGACTCTGTGAGGCGCTGGCGCCACTGGAAAAGTTGCTCCTGTAGTATATGTAGTCTATCTGCTAGTGGCAACAAGCACTTTGTTTGTTCCTTCAAAGTATTGTGTGTAACAGTGCCCCATGTTCAAGATTAAAAGGAGAGTTCGTATTCAGGGATCTACCTTAAAAAAAAAACCTCCACTTGAAAAAAACCCCTCCACTCTTACAGATAAATGTAACTGTTACTTTAAAGCAACACTGTTGAGTAATAGAGAGGAGGAAGGTGGCCATTCAAGGTCATTGGGAAGATTGTTCTGCAATGTTTTATATTCTTTTGTATTTTGTAATGTTTTGTGGACTTCTGGATAGTTCATTTTAAGCACTTTACTGTGGCAGTCCACTCTTTGCTTACATGGTTTTTATACTTGACATATTTTTGACAATAAAAGAAATATTCAGAGTTCTAAACAAACTTGATATTTATTTACAATTGAGCTCACTAAATACTTTCATCAGTTTTTCATGAAGGTGAAGCAATCACTCCACATGTCTTTCAGTCACATCGATCAGGTAGAACAGTGCTTCTTGAAACATACTATGGTCATTGTTAACCACAGAGTCAAAAAGAACAGAAATGTCAGGAATCTTCTCTCCAAACAGCTGCTCTGCACAACATCGGCCTTCCTCTGATGAAAATGGATCAGAGCCAAAGGAAGAGACCCAAGTCAGGGAGGACCCAAACTCCTGCTCATACATTTGTGCTGCCTCAGCAGCATTGGGCAGCATCTCTGGGGAATCCTTGCTGCACAACCACCAGCAGCGAGTTGATTTGGTATCCCTCTGCCTAAAATATGTTAATAATTTTAGTTTGGGACACGCATTGTTTTGAGGTTCTACACATACAGTTATTATCATAACTTACCAGGGATCCTGTGGGCATTCCACGACTGGACAACTCTGCCAAGGCCAATCTGACTCACTTGGCATGTCAGGTTTGAGATGCAAAATTTGGTGACATTATCCTGCATATCAAGTAACTCTTGATCCAGCAGGTGAACCAGAGCCTGTTTTAAGGGGTAGTTCACCCGATTGTTGACCTCTGGCCAAATTCTTTCCACACGTAGGTTCTGTTGAAACACAAGAAGAGATTTCAGATTGATTGAAAAAGCTCATCAGATTATAAAACATTTGTTATAACCCCAAATCATAAAAAGTTGGCCTTAGAGGTTATGAGCTGCCTGCCCTGACTTGGTGGTCTGGTCTGCTTGCAAACTGACAGCATCACATCACCACTCAGTGCAATAATCACTTTTTCACCTAATCAGTAGTGCTAAATTGTCCCACTGCCCCCTTTTTATTTTGATATGAGAGAAACAAGACAGAATTGAAGGGGACAGACTGGGTCACATGCACCAAAGGACTAGAACTCAGATTGTAACCCCTGGCCAGGTAAAGCACACATTGTAGGACTAGGTTCATACAATAAGCGCTCTGCCTGTAGAAACCACTGAAGAACCCCCTGCACCAACCATTTTTTGGAGGTATTGCAGCTCTGAATGGGTATTTATATGAAATGTCTCATCCTGATAGTGGCTGCAATGAAATATGAGTTAAAGGACATTTGCCAATTAATGATGTAAATTTTTAAATGCATTTTTTTTCCTTTGCCAACTCTTTCTGATTTGGGATCATATAAAAATATATTTTTTACTTTACATACATTTTGGCTGACTCTGAAAGTTACTTATTATTATTTGCATATAATTAGTAGATCAAAATTCACCCTTGAAGAAGTTGTCTGAACATAAGGCAGCCTGTTAGTGTTATGTCTGTGTTGAGACAACTTTTCTTGCATATACAAGGTCAAATAAAACTCCCTGCCATGATCAACTCTGAGTTGGTCCCACATGCCGTTGTTGGCGACTGCTGTCCTGCAATAGATAAAATGTGTACATTAAATGGATATTTACAGAATGTAGATGAGATAGATTAATATTAATTTCACATTCAAGCGCACACAATACATGTAGCACATTCTGATAATTAAAAAAATAATACTAATCTAATAACTACACAAAGTGCTTATCATTTACTTGGGTGTAAACCTAGAGATGACTTCCTCATAACTGATGAGATTGTTCTTCACTGGCATTGTGAAATCAGCAACAATTTTGCTGCTGAATCCATCAATAGCCAAGACATGTGTCACTCCAAACACAAGGTGGAGTTTGTGGCCCATACACTCAGCATGGTAAGGAACAGGGTTCAGGTTACGTGCTCCCTAAAACAAGTAACATTTAGCCAATGCAAAGCTGAATTACATGAAGTTGAACGTTCATAGAATTTATAAATGAAATGCATTTGTTTCCTACCAATATACTTCTAATATATAATTCTAAATGTAGAATTTCATAAGTTGAGCCATTAAAAAAACTAATGTGTATGTTCTTACTGTAGGTGACTTACCTGGCGACGCAGCTCATTATAGGGCTGGTGCACCTCTCTGAGAACCCTTCCCACTCGACATTCTCCCGCTCTTACTTCCACTGATGACAAATATCCTGTCATAAATTTTCGTCCATAGGATGGACCTGTCTGTGAAGAAAAACATGTTTTATCAAGTTATTCAAACCGGCAAAGAAATGTTCAACCAGCCATCTCTGTTTTTTGTTACTGAAAGGCAATAATAAGACGTGTCAGTGTGATCCTGTACTGATTTTGAGTCATTAGGTCACATGACCTGGAGGTTACATCTATTTAATTTATAAATTCTATGAATGTTCAACTTCATGTAATTCAGCTTTGCATTGGCTAAATGTTACTTGTTTTAGGGAGCACGTAACCTGAACCCTGTTCCTTACCATGCTGAGTATATGGGCCACAAACTCCACCTTGTGTTTGGAGTGACACGTCTTGGCTATTGATGGATTCAGCAGCAAAATTGTTGCTGATTTCACAATGCCAGTGAAGAACAATCTCATCAGTTATGAGGAAGTCATCTCTAGGTTTACACCCAAGTAAATGATAAGCACTTTGTGTAGTTATTATATTAGTATTATTTTTTTAATTATCAGAATGTGCTACATGTATTGTGTGCGCTTGAATGTGAAATTAATATTAATCTATCTCATCTACATTCTGTAAATATCCATTTAATGTACACATTTTATCTATTGCAGGACAGCAGTTGCCAACAACGGCATGTGGGACCAACTCAGAGTTGATCATGGCAGGGAGTTTTACTTGACCTTGTATATGCAAGAAAAGTTGTCTCAACACAGACATAACACTAACAGGCTGCCTTATGTTCAGACAACTTCTTCAAGGGTGAATTTTGATCTACTAGTAACTTTCACATTTGTGTCATTCTAAAACTCCTGATATTTTTTTAATTAATTTTTTAATGTAAATTTTAGCTGAATAGCCTCCAGGTCATGTGACCTGAAGACTCAAAATCAGTGCAGGATCACACTGATATGTCTTATCATTGCCTTTCAATAACCCACATTTTATTTTGAAAACCGGAAATTGGTCCACGCTGTAGCATCCTAGCGCTGACTTTCTCAACTGCCTCCGTGTATTTGCCATAAAGTCTGCAATATGGGAGCACTTGAAATGTTGGAGCGGCTGGCTTGACTGCACAAAAACGAGAGACAGCTGGCCTACATGTGACCTGCCACATACTGTATGCCTACATCAGTTCTATGCACCTCTGAATTAATAACAACAGCCCAAATAAAACAGAGCAAAAGAAAAGAATTTGTGTAGGTGAACACGTACCTTATCAATTGAGGACATGACTGCCATTTCCAATTCTGCATCGGAAACGTGTCTTTTTCGTCTAAGCTGGTGCTCATTGCAGAATCTTCTCACTGACATTTCTGAGCATCTCAAGACCCCCATCTGCTGCAGAGCACTGGACATTTCGGCGTGTGTTTTTCCCTCCTCAAAAAGTTGAAAAACTATGTCAGCATTATCCTCTGGTCCAGCCATTTCGCTCTTGTTTTTGTTCTTGTTCTTCAACTTTGTATTTTTGTTAATGACTTCGTCTTTACTTCCGGGTCACATGGCTTGCATCAACTCAAACTATGTAAATTGGACAATCGCCCCTTATCCGTTTTGTCCATTTTTCAATTGTGCACAAAATCGGAAATCGGAAAAACGATTCGTTATCCGTTTTTTCATTTTGGGTCTGGAAACAAGTATTGAAAAAATAAGATGTTATTTCGTTTTTCTAGTTTTGGTTTTATTTTGAAAAACGAATGAACGAATGATACACGGATTGTTATCCGTTTTCCGATTTTGGTTTTGGATTCGAAAACGGATATGGAATGAACGAATGATACACTGACCACATCTCTACATGTTTTTCTTTTGACTTACTCCTATTTGATGTGTTCAGTGCTAAAGTTTCATTTTCTGTGTGGTTGTGCAGCTTTACAAAGCGAGAAGTGGCGTCGTCCATCCAAACGAGGACGATGTGTGTAAAACGGCAACCGTGGACCTCATGTCTGATGAGGAGGACGCCATCTTGGATGGCAGGCCTGTTTGGGTTGTCCGACCTCCATCCCGCAGCACTGAGATATCAGCACTGTGCGCTGTGCTGCAAAAAAGACTTGAAGGTGACAAAAAATATGTAGCTGGCCATCACCGGAGAGTTTCCTGTGATGTGTTTGACGCAGCACTATAAGGCCATCTTCTGGATCTGCACTTTGTATTATAGTTTCATTGCACTATATTGTGTACACTTGTTTGTTTGCTGTTTGCACATATTGTGATTTGTTTTGCAAATATTGTGATTTGTTTTTGACTACCAATGCACGTTAATGCTTGTTTGCTGTGATTGCTTTTTGCAAAAAATAAAAATGTTTGCTGTGATAGTAATAACAGTTTGTTGTTCTAATTGGTGAAATGGTATATGATAAGATAAGCTCCTCCCATGCTTTTGGCCAATGGTGGTAGGACCAGTGAAGGCAAAACCACCAATCCAGCGAAAGAATGATGCCCAGGGTGTGAGATGCTCATGCTCCCTTGCAAGCAACCAGGGGATTATTCTCCATGGCAACTGACCCCCCATGGAGGCCAAGGTGTGAACTTTTGACACCTCTGCCAAGTTGGTAAAAGGGGTACGTATCCAGGAATATCCGGGTTCCCGTATTACAGATAAACAGGAGTTTTCGGCCGTATACAGGCGTATCCGGCCGAAAACTCCTGTTTATCTGGGTTGTGCACGGGTGTAATCAGGCCCGGATACAGGTCTTTTTTTGCAGTGCCCGCACTGCTGTTCTCCACTTCTCCGTAAGGAATTCCGGTGCCGTCGAATAAAACTTTTTAAGGCTGTGTCCAAAATGCTCTTGCAGCAGCTCCGAAAAATGGCGGTGCACAGACAACCGTCACGTAGCTTCACGTTCAGTGCGTCAGGAAATAACCAATCAGGAGCTTCTGCAGTAAAACCAAAGATCCTCTATATAGTAAAACGGCGCTATGGCTCAGTAAAACTGAGTAAAACAAACTTAAAGTTATTTGTACATTCAAATATGTTTAGGTAGTAGGAGAATGTACTTACTTTGGATAGTAATGCCACAAGATGTACTTATTTATGAATAGTAATGCTACCACACTTAAATCATTTAGGTATATTGTAACATTACATTGTCAATTAGATATGAAGTCCGGGTTTACAGTGCCGAGAACTTGGTTATTTGATTTGTGTGTGTCTATAAAGCAAATTGAATCACTGGACACGAGGTCCAAGAATCTCAAGAGCTGCCTTAGGTTAAGAGACCCTATCATATCAAATCTGTGTCTGTGTCTGTGTGAATCAATAACTTAAGAGTTATTGATTATAAATACTGATGTTATACAAATGAATGACTGATTATTCATGTGCTACAGAGAGCGTCTTTGTGCTCAGTGATCCCTGTCAGCTTCTTTCTGTGCACTCATCAGCCTGTCTGCCTCCACTGACTAGTTGTTCACTGCTCTTGTAGTCATTTCTGCAGTATTGAGCTGCTCCCTCTGCAGGGAGCTTACTGACCCTACAAAAATAAGAAATAAGTCAAGGCTGCATTGTGTTAACATTTATTTGAGTTTGCATGCAAAGTGTAATTGTACTCTCATTCCATGTTAGCTGGTTGGACTAGCTACCCTTCCTGTTAGCGCTGCCCGCCATGGTAGTGGAGGTTTGACTGAGCAGAGTTATAAGTGCTTCAGAAGTACTTATTTGTGCTGAAAGAAATTCTGATTCTGGTTCTGATTGTCCCACCGAGGAGACGATACACTCCACTCTTTGTAAGACTGCAGCTGTCTTACAGGGACAAGTTTCCTTCTCCGTACTGGTTGTGAGACTGAACAAAGCTCACCTGAATTGTGAAGGTCATTCTGAGAGGAGTGACTAACTACGTCACTGCTGCTCCACCCACTCCTGCTCCACCTACTCCTGCTCCACCTACTCATGCTCCACCTACTCATGCTCCACCTACTCATGCTCCACCTACATCTACTCCACCTACTCCTGATCCACCCACTCATGCTCCACCCGCTCCTGATCCACCTACTTCTACTCCACCTACTCCTGATCCACCCACTCATGCTCCACTTACTCCTGGTCCACCCACTCATGCTCCACCTACTCCTGGTCCGCCCACTCATGCTCCACCTACTCCTGGTCCGCCCACTCATGCTCCACCTACTCCTGATGCACCTACTCCTGATCCACCCACTCATGCTCCACCCACTCCTGGTCCACCCACTCATGCTCCACCTACTCCTGGTCCGCCCACTCATGCTCCACCTACTCCTGATCCACCCACTCATGCTCCACCTACTCCTGATCCACCCACTCCTGCTCCACCTACTCCTGATCCACCTACTCCTGATCCACCCACTCATGCTCCACCCACTCCTGGTCCACCCACTCATGCTCCACCTACTCCTGATCCACCCACTCATGCTCCACCTACTCCTGATCCACCCACTCATGCTCCACCTACTCCTGATCCACCCACTCATGCTCCACCTACTCCTGATCCACCTACTCCTGATCCACCCACTCATGCTCCACCCACTCCTGGTCCACCCACTCATGCTCCACCTACTCCTGATCCACCCACTCATGCTCCACCTACTCCTGATCCACCCACTCATGCTCCACCTACTCCTGGTCCACCACAAACAAACTTGGCTCCATCTCGTGGCCAATTTGGTGAACTGAGTTTGATGGTTGCAGTATTCAAACTTTCCATGTGTGCATGGTAGCTCTGATACATAATTAGCTAAAACTAACACTGAACTCTGGACATAGAACTTGTCAAACAAACAATCACAACAATTTCTCACTACTACTTGTCAAGGATACTGAATAAAATCACAACAACAATAAAATAATCATAAGGATTTCTTACTACTAACTGTAAATGATACTGAGTAAAGCTTCTACTAAACTGGCATTTATAATACATCATTCAATCACAAACAACTCAACAGTTAATCAATTTTTAATCTACCTTTTTCCTGTCAGCTCTCAATTGTCATAACCACTTTCTACAAAAAACTCAAAACAAAACAATTTGATTGATTTATCAATCAATGACAACATGATAGTCATCAATGACTATCTTGAACAGTGTTAACATAGATAATATATCAATGACAGCTCTGCAGTCTGCAACCCATCATACCACATCAAGCCAGCCAAGCTGCACTGGGGATTTTATTCTTATACTTTTATTATGTCAAAATAAAAGCCTCAACAAACGGGATTCTATAAACTGACAAACACCAGGGGCTTTTATTTTGAAATTAACACAGGAATTTCTGAGTAAAAACTGACACTTGTCAGAGCCAGCGCTGTACAACAGCGGAAGGCAGCAGTGTTCCTAAACAGGGCAGATCAAAATGATGATTTATTGTAATCATTTCACCATGGTGATGCTTATTTAATACTTGTACCAATAACTAATATTAGTTTCACACTTATAAATGCACTGACAGATTTAACGCTCTGTCGTCTCTGCCGCTCAGACCAGCTGGTCCTAGCTGCACTGTGTGTCTGGGTGTGTGTGTGTGTGTATATAGGTGTGTGTATGGGGGTGTGTATGCGTGGGTGTGTGTATGTAGGTGTGTGTATGTGGGTGTGTATGCGTGGGTGTGTGTATGTAGGTGTGTGTATGTGGGTGTGTGTATGTAGGTGTGTGTATGTGGGTGTGTATGCGTGGGTGTGTGTATGTAGGTGTGTGTATGGGGGTGTGTATGCGTGGGTGTATGTGGGTGTGTGTATGTAGGTGTGTGTATGTGGGTGTGTGTATGTAGGGGTGTGTGTGTGGGTGTGTATGCGTGGGTGTGTGTGGGTGTGTGTATGTAGGTGTGTGTATGCGGGTGTGTATGCGTGGGTGTGTGTGGGTGTGTGTACGTGGGTGTGTGTATGGGGGTGTGTATGCGTGGGTGTATGTGTGGGTGTGTGTATGTGGGTGTGTGTGTGTGTGTGTGGGTGTGTGTATGTGTGTGTGTGTGTGTGTGGGTGTGTGTATGTGGGTGTGTATGCGTGGGTGTATGTGTGGGTGTGTGTATGTGGGTGTGTGTGCGTGTGTGTGTGTGTGTGGATGTGTGTATGTGGGTGTGTATGCGTGGGTGTGTGTATGTGGGTGTGTGTATGGGGGTGTGTATGCGTGGGTGTATGTAGGTGTGTGTATGTGGGTGTGTATGCGTGGGTGTGTGTGGGTGTGTGTATATAGGTGTGTGTATGGGGGTGTGTATGCGTGGGTGTGTGTGGGTGTGTGTATGTAGGTGTGTGTATGTGGGTCTGTATGCGTGGGTGTGTGTATGTAGGTGTGTGTATGTGGGTGTGTGTATGTAGGTGTGTGTATGTGGGTGTGTATGCGTGGGTGTGTGTATGTAGGTGTGTGTATGTGGGTGTGTGTATGTGGGTGTGTATGCGTGGGTGTGTGTGGGTGTGTGTATGTAGGTGTGTGTGTATGTAGGTGTGTGTATGGGTGTGTATGCGTGGGTGTGTGTGGTTGTTTGTACGTAGGTGTGTGTATGGGGGTGTGTATGCGTGGGTGTGTATGGGTGTGTGTATGTAGGTGTGTGTATGGGTGTGTGTGGGTGTGTGTATGTGTGTGTGTGTGTAGGTGTGTGTGTGTGTATGTGGGTGTGTGTATGCGTGGGTGTATGTGGGTGTGTGTAAGGGGGTGTGTATGGGTGTGTGTATGTGGGTGTGTGTATGCGTGTGTGTGTAGGTGTGTGTATCTGGGGTGTATATGTGGGTGTGTGTATGTAGGTGTGTGTCTGGGTGTGTGTATGCGTGGGTGTGTGTGGGTGTGTGTATGTGGGTGTGTGTATGGGGGAGTGTATGCGTGGGTGTGTGTTTGTGTGTGTATGTGGGTGTGTGTGTGTGTGTGTGTATGTGTGTGTGTATGGTGGTGTGTATGCGTGGGTGTGTGTGGGTGTGTGTATGTGGGTGTGTGTGTGTGGGTGTGTATGCGTGGGTGTGTGTGGGTGTGTGTATGTAGGGGTGTGTGTGTGGGTGTGTATGCGTGGGTGTGTGTATGCGGGTGTGTATGCGTGGGTGTGTGTATGTAGGTGTGTGTATGTGGGTGTGTGTATGTGGGTCTGTATGCGTGGGTGTGTGTATGTCGGTGTGTGTATGTGTGGGTGGGTGTATGTGGGTGTGTGTATGTGGGTGTGTGTATGTAGGTGTGTGTGAGTGGGTGTGTGTATGTCTGTGTGTGTATGGGTGTGTGTGTGGGGGTGTGTATGGGTGTGTGTATGTAGGTGTGTGTATGTGGGTGTGTATGCGTGGGTGTGTGTGGGTGTGTGTATGTAGGTGTGCGTATGCGGGTGTGTATGCGTGGGTGTGTGTGGGTGTGTGTACGTGGGTGTGTGTATGGGGGTGTGTATGCGTGGGTGTGTATGGGTGTGTGTATGTAGGTGTGTGTATGTGGGTGTGTATGTGGGTGTGTATGCGTGGGTGTGTGTATGTAGGTGTGTGTATGGGGGTGTGTGTGGGTGTGTGTATGCGTGGGTGTGTGTGAGTGTGTGTATGTAGGTGTGTGTATGCGGGTGTGTATGCGTGGGTGTGTGTATGTAGGTGTGTGTATGGGGGTGTGTATGCGTGGGTGTGTGTGGGTGTGTGTATGTGGGTGTGTGTATGGGGGCGTGTATGCGTGGGTGTGTGTATGTAGGTGTGTGTATGTGGGTGTGTGTGGGTGTGTGTATGTAGGTGTGTGTATGGAGGTGTGTATGCGTGGGTGTGTGTGGGTGTGTGTATGTAGGTGTGTGTGTGTGGGTGTGTATGCGTGGGTGTGTGTGGGTGTGTGTATGTAGGGGTGTGTGTGTGGGTGTGTATGCGTGGGTGTGTGTATGCGGGTGTGTATGCGTGGGTGTGTGTGGGTGTGTGTATGTAGGTGTGTGTATGTGGGTCTGTATGCGTGGGTGTGTGTATGTAGGTGTGTGTATGTGGGTGTGTGTATGTAGGTGTGTGTATGTGGGTGTGTATGCGTGGGTGTGTGTATGTAGGTGTGTGTATGGGGGTGTGTATGCGTGGGTGTATGTGGGTGTGTGTATGTAGGTGTGTGTATGTGGGTGTGTATGCGTGGGTGTGTGTGGGTGTGTGTATGTAGGTGTGCGTATGCGGGTGTGTATGCGTGGGTGTGTGTGGGTGTGTGTACGTGGGTGTGTGTATGGGGGTGTGTATGCGTGGGTGTGTATGGGTGTGTGTATGTAGGTGTGTGTATGGGGGTGTGTATGCGTGGGTGTGTGTGGGTGTGTGTATGTAGGTGTGTGTATGTGGGTGTGTATGTGGGTGTGTATGCGTGGGTGTGTGTATGTAGGTGTGTGTATGGGGGTGTGTGTGGGTGTGTGTATGCGTGGGTGTGTGTGAGTGTGTGTATGTAGGTGTGTGTATGCGGGTGTGTATGCGTGGGTGTGTGTATGTAGGTGTGTGTATGGGGGTGTGTATGCGTGGGTGTGTGTGGGTGTGTGTATGTGGGTGTGTGTATGGGGGCGTGTATGCGTGGGTGTGTGTATGTAGGTGTGTGTATGTGGGTGTGTGTGGGTGTGTGTATGTAGGTGTGTGTATGGAGGTGTGTATGCGTGGGTGTGTGTGGGTGTGTGTATGTAGGTGTGTGTGTGTGGGTGTGTATGCGTGGGTGTGTGTGGGTGTGTGTATGTAGGTGTGTGTGGGGGTGTGTATGTAGGTGTGTGTATGGGGGTGTGTATGCGTGGGTGTGTGTGGGTGTGTGTATGTGGGTGTGTATGCGTGGGTGTATGTGGGTGTGTGTATGTAGGTGTGTGTATGGGGGTGTGTATGCGTGGGTGTGTGTATGTGGGTGTGTATGCGTGGGTGTATGTGGGTGTGTGTATGGGGGTGTGTATGTGGGTGTGTGTATGTGGGTGTGTATGCGTGGGTGTATGTGGGTGTGTGTATGCGTGGGTGTATGTGGGTGTGTGTATGTAGGTGTGTGTGTAGGGGTGTGTATGGGTGTGTGTATGTGGGTGTGTGTATGGGGGTGTGTATGCGTGGGTGTGTGTGGGTGTGTGTATGTAGGTGTGTGTATGTGGGTGTGTATGTGGGTGTGTATGCGTGGGTGTGTGTATGTAGGTGTGTGTATGGGGGTGTGTGTGGGTGTGTGTAAGGGGGGGTGTGTGTGAGTGTGTGTATGTAGGTGTGTGTATGCGGGTGTGTCTGAGTGGGTGTGTGTGTATGTGTGTATGTGTGGGTGTGTGTGTGTGTGTGTATGTAGGTGTGTGTATGAGGGTGTGTATGAGTGGGTGTGTGTCGGTGGGTGTGTGTGTGTGGGTGTGGGTGGGTGTGTGTCTTTGGGTGTGTGTTTGTGGGTGTGTATGCGTGGGTGTGTGTGGGTGTGTGTATGTTGGTGTGTGTGTGTGGGTGTGTATGCGTGGGTGTGTGTATGTGGTGTGTGTATGTGGGTGTGTGTGTGGGTGTGTATGCGTGGGTGTGTGTATGCGGGTGTGTATGCGTGGGTGTGTGTGGGTGTGTGTGTGTGTGTGTGTGTGTGTGTGTGTGTGTGTGTGTGTGTGTGTGTGTGTGTGTGTGTGTGTGTGTGTGTGTGGGTGTGTGTATGTGGGTGTGTATGCGTGTGTGTGTGGGTGTGTGTATGTAGGTGTGTGTATGGGGGTGTGTATGCGTGGGTGTGTGTGGGTGTGTGTATGTAGGTGTGTGTATGTGGGTGTGTATGCGTGGGTGTGTGTGGGTGTGTGTATGGTGGTGTGTATGGGTGGGTGTATGTGGGTGTGTGTATGGGGTGTGTGTTGGGGTGTGTGTTTGCGTGGGTGTGTGTGGGTGTGTGTATGTAGGTGTGTGTATGTGGGGTGTGTGTTTGTTGGTGTGTTTATGGGGGTGTGTATGTGGGTGTGTGTGGGTGTTTGTGGGTGTGTGTTTGGGGGTGTGTGTGGGTGTGTGTATGCGTGGGTGTGTGTGGGTGTGTGTATGTGGGTGTGTGTATGCGGGTGTGTGTGGGTGTGTGTATGTGGGTGTGTATGTGGGTGTGTATGCGTGGGTGTGTGTGGGTGTGTGTATGCGTGTGTGTGTGGGTGTGTGTGGGTGTGTGTGTATGCAGGTGTGTGTATGGGGTGTGTGTGGGTGTCTGCGTGGGTGTGTGTGGGTGTGTGTATGTAGGTGTGTGTGTGTGGGTGTGTATGCGTGGGTGTGTGTGGGTGTGTGTATGCGGGTGTGTATGCGTGGGTGTGTGTGGGTGTGTGTATGTAGGGGTGTGTGTGTGGGTGTGTATGCGTGGGTGTGTGTATGCGGGTGTGTGTGCGTGGGTGTGTGTGGGTGTGTGTATATAGGTGTGTGTATGCGGGTGTGTATGCGTGGGTGTGTGTGGGTGTGTGTATGTAGGGGTGTGTGTGTGGGTGTGTATGCGTGGGTGTGTGTATGCGGGTGTGTGTGCGTGGGTGTGTGTGGGTGTGTGTATGTAGGTGTGTGTATGGAGGTGTGTATGCGTGGGTGTGTGTGGGTGTGTGTATGTAGGTGTGTGTATGGAGGTGTGTATGCGTGGGTGTGTGTGGGTGTGTGTATGAAGGTGTGTGTATGGGGGTGTGTATGCGTGGGTGTGTATGCGTGGGTGTGTGTGGGTGTGTGTATGCGGGTGTGTATGCGTGGGTGTGTGTGGGTGTGTGTATGTAGGTGTGTGTATGTGGGTGTGTATGCGTGCGTGTGTGTGGGTGTGTGTATGTAGGTGTGTGTATGTGGGTGTGTGTATGTAGGGGTGTGTGTGTGGGTGTGTATGCGTGGGTGTGTGTATGCGGGTGTGTGTGCGTGGGTGTGTGTGGGTGTGTGTATGTAGGTGTGTGTATGTGGGTGTGTGTATGTAGGTGTGTGTATGTAGGTGTGTATGCGTGGGTGTGATTAAGAACATCCTGTCATCACATGATCAAATCTTCAGTCAGCTATTCACTGTGATTAACGAGAACATACAGTAGGTGATTTGAACTGAAGTAGAGAAATTCAAATACAGTATAAGACACAGAAAGTCATAGAGATATATTCAATATAACACCATAAAAATATATTCAATATAAGATTTGTTTTGTGGAAATAACTCATTGCTTGTGTTTTTTTTTTTTTTTTATAAAAAACAACAATGACATCAAATTATCAAACTGTCATGTAAAAGGTTAAATTTCTAAAAATAATTGAATGTTTGGTCGTTTGAGCCACAGGTGGAGTTTAGCTGCTGCAGAGACAGAGAGGGAGCTGCCCCCCCTAGTGGCTGAGATATGTCACGACATTGAGTCTATAATATGGTCAATACAAATATTTTTTTAGACAGTAAACACTACACAATAGCCTGATAGTTATTGTTACTAATGATGGACTTAAACATACTTCATATAGTAAACACAGTTTCCTGTCTTCATTCAGTATATATAGTCCATATCTGTGCTGACCTCACCTGGTCCACACACCTCTCACCAAGTGGAGAAGACCCAACAGAGACTTTACTTCCTCAGGAAGATAAAACAAGCTGTCCTCCCTCAAAACCTGCTGATGAACTTCTATCAGTCAATGACAGAGAGCCTCCTGATGTTCAGCTGCTCGGTGTGGTTCAGCAGCTGCACAGTGGAGGACAGAAGGAAACTCCAGCAGGTGGTGAAGGTGGTGGAGCGTGTGATCAGGACCACACTTCACTCAGACTGCTGTCTCTGTGAAATCTGACTCTGTGAAAATGCTGATCCTCCTGCTCTCATCCTGGCCTCATGTATCATTGTGGACACATGCTTTTTTTTTTACACCTGTGTTTCCCAAAAAATGACAGATTCATCAAATATTGTTCCATATGGATTTATCTTCCACATTTGGTCTTTGCTGCTTCAAACGTGACTGTAATGATCCTCACTCACTAAATACAGCACAACATCAAACCAAATGCCAATAATTTATGATCACTGTCATCAAGATGTGATCAAGCATATAAATATGTTATTATTTATATGATTATTGTTAATTATTGTTATTTATGTTTTTATGTAAATTTAAACTATTAATTATTTATTAAAACTATTGATTGCTATATGTTATTATTATTATTTTTAATTGTTATTCATTTTAATGTGAATAAGTATCTTGCACATGTTTGTAATTTAAATCTGGGACAAGCATCTGTGTGTGTGTGTGTTTTAGTAATACTAATCTAAAATACTATCAGTAAGATTCATCCAAAATTTGATTAAAGTCAGCATTAGTGGATTCGCCCTCTTGAACACAACAGCCCCCTAAACACGCGCTGAAGTGATTAAGCCTCGTTTGAAGTAGCGTCAACTTTAACATGAGCTGAGCCTCAGTGGAGTTAACTTCAGCAACACTTATACAACCTTCTGTTAGGCGCGTGAGTGGAGTACATAAGAAGCCCAGACCATGTGATTTTCGAAGAGTCGGGCTGATTTTTACAATAGTGCAGGGCAAAACATTCTTTTGGAACTCTACAAAGAGTGTAAACCGACAATAACCAAGAAGGGAAATGAATTGCGTGGCAGGAAATTGCCGACCACTTAAATCATAAGTTAAATTTTATAATAATGCTGAATGTCAATATCATGATAAACATGATAAAATAAAATGTCATGGTTATAAACCTTTCAATGCCGCATGTTTAACTGCAGTAATCCAACTTCCCCACTGTTTCCTGCCTACGTTACACTACCTTATTCAACTGGAGTGTTTTAATGATGACTTATTTTCAATTTAAAATCTTAATACAGTTATTTCATAGTAGGCTATCAAAGTTGTACTCTGAAACTTCTAGAGCTACACAAACATTTGTTTTTAAAACATAACTTGCATCTTTTCACCTCAACTGTGACAACACAGCTTTCCGATGCAACTTACATCGTTCCAACTAAGCTTTTGGGAAACACTTGCATCGTTCAACGATACATCGGACTATGTTAGTTGTAAACATCAGAAGTTGCTTTGTTCGGACGATGCTGTTGGGAAACAGTTGGGTCGTAGATCGAACATTCGAACTTAGGAAGTAGCTAAGGAAGTTTGCAACAAATGTTTTGGGACACACACCCCAGGTTAGTTGTCTGTCATGGTGAAAATGTGTGTGTGGAATATGTTGGCAGCAGATGTTGGAGCATAGCTTTGTGCAGATAAATAATGATTTGTATGAGTACAAATGCTCGCTGGTAGTCAAAGATGTGATCCATGATTGTTATTTTCCTTGCTGTGACAAAAGCTTTCGTATGGCCTTGTTTTCATTTGGTGGCAAATCAACACCCTCTGTTGATGACGCATCATGGGTTCACTTAAATGGTATGAACGCGGGTCATTCACCAGTAAGCACTTTGGTTCCCAGTGTAAGGCCTCATAATGCCTAATAATCCAAGATGGTGATAATGAAATCTCAGAGCTATCAGCCTCAAACCAATGGGTCAGTAATAATGACTCTGTTCACTATTTATACACAAACTATGGTAACAACATTTCTGTGGTTATTTTAACTGAGAAACAATATTAGTAAGCATGAATAATGTTTGACTGTTGTTAAATTAAACAGCATGAAATGATTTTGATAATACTACTTGATCACAGATCTTCTAGAGTAACACATGGAAACAGATGCTTGGTTGAACTCTTTACAAACAGATAAACACAGTCTGTCTTGATTTTCAGTCCACTCACCATGACAAGCTGCAGAAGGCAAAATCCATCCTTTTTCTACCACTTATCCTCACATAGGGACAGTCTTAGGGTGAAAGGCAGGGTACACCCTGGACAAGTCTCCAGTTCATCACAGGACACATAGAGACAGACAACCACTCACACTCACATTCACACCTACGGTCAATTTAAATTAGCCAATTAACCTAATCCCCATGTATGTTTTTGGATGGTGGGAGGAAGTCAGAGTACCAGAGAGAACCCACACAGACACGGGGAGAACATGCAAACTCCACACAGAAAGGCCCGGGAATCAAACCCGGTACCTTCTTGCTGTGAGGCGACAGTGCTAACCACTACACCACCGTGCCACCCTGCCTACAGCATTTTAATTGTAATATTTTGTCGCTAGTTTTCCTTAGCAAGATAGCATAGCGGCTAGTTTACATAGCCTATGTAAGGAATTGTTATAAAAATGGTATAAACATTTAGCTAGGTTGTAGCTGTATAATTAATAGAGTGAGTTTGAAAAGCTGCAGGCTTGAGTTGAATCTCTGTGAGGTTGTACCATCCCCCACAGGAGAACACATGCAGGCACGATAAGATAAGCTCTGTTGAGATGTGAAGGATAATGTTTGTGTGATCTTGTTATGCAATCATATATACTTGCACTTTTTACTAATTATGATGTGTTTTATCATTTCATTCTGTTAATATTTTAAATGCTTTATTGCACATAACTAGGTAGATTTAGTTTAATTACAACCTGAGGGCACATGGTCTCTGACAAAGAACAGGAAACACACAGAGTGAAAGGAATGTGGGGCTGGGACAGGAAGGGGTCTTATCTCCTTATTTGGTTGGTGATGTCTCTAGTAGGTATATATTAACATTTCTAGGTCTGTGGTACCGTCCAGAGGACATCCAGCACTGAATATCAACCAGTGAAGAAGAAGAACTGATGACATCTGACCTGAAGACGACACCCAGAGAGGAAGTGAAACTGTATAGCAAGGCAGAGCTCTATAAAAGCTTCAAGGGAAAAGTCAGCCAGCGTTCTGAACTGCTGAGGCCTCTAAAGCTCCTTTCACACTGCATGAAAAACCCATGTGCACTGTGAAAGGGTCGAATCGACATTTTGACGCGGGTCAACGACTCAGCAATCGACCCGGGAGTTCATCGGCTCGGATCGGATCGGCTACAGTGTGAAAGTCGAGCCATGTCGACCCACGTCGACTCGCTATTTACCCGATGACGTTGATGTATCTGCCTGTCGCGTTCTGCTTTAGTCACTGAGCAGCCTGTCAGGCTGTCAGTGTGAAGCTGCAGAGGTGATCACTTATAAGATCAGTCTATCTGTTGATCTCCAGAGACTGATCTCTGAAGGACAGAGATTTTATTTAATCAAACAAATCAAATGTGTAGCGACATCATCTTTAATAGGAGCACATAGTGATTTAGTCCTACGTCATTCTGGGGAAATCCTACTGATCGGGGAAACCCGGTGTGAATTACGTGACCGTGTTTATATACAGCTTGTATAGTGATCTGACACACCTTTTTTATTGATCATGGCAGTATGTATTAGTACTGCACTGGGTTTGTACACTTTGCAAAAGGGACAAATTGCAACATGGAACAACAATGTTAACGTGACTCGCTCATGTCCGTGTTGTCCATTGTTTACCTCTCTGTGTTCCGGTGCTCTGTAATCTATAATGATGATGTGGTCAACATGATGACATATGGGAGGGAGGAAAAAACAGGCACACAGCTCTCACAGCTGGAGGTCAGAGCCACGTTAGCTGGCACTGTGAAAGAGCCCAAATGCCGATCCGAGCCGTGCCAAAGCGGGTTAGAAAATACCACGTTGACACACTAATTTCAGTGTGAAAGCGGTATAAGAGTGATTGCTTGACTCTTTAAGTGGGTTTCTTGTTCACCATGGGGTAATTCTTAAACCTAAGGAAATCCATAAATGTGACTTAAACACAGGATTTAGCCACAGCCTGCACATCATAAACACTATAGTACACTGTGCATAATTACAATGCTTTCAACACGTCCAACAAAAACTCTGGATGCCAATCATTTCACCACAAACCATACAAAACCAAACAACAAACACCAAATACCAAACAAAAAGGAGGCTCCCATGTGCTCCAGCTGGACCAATCACAGCACACCTGTTGACACAGCCAATCACATGTGTGAGCCCTCACAGCTCATCTGCATATCTGTGTTTGTGGTTCAAATATATGTGTGATAACAAGACCACCCCATAAACCAAGACATCTGTGTACGAATCTTGCACCTGTGGAAACTGATGACCAGGTGAGCTGTAAGGTTTAATGAACTTCCACACTTGGTACAATGTTCAAAGACTGCATAGTATTTGATGATAACAACAGACTCAAAAGTATATCAATGAAACATTTCTATAATAATCTGATATTCTGTTGTGATAGTTTACTTTTAAGAGCACTGTGCAGATTTACCTGTGTATTCCTGTTAACATTGTGTTTGTGCACAAACAGTTCTAAATACAGTTTATCACATGTTCACATTACACTTCATTTGTTTTATATCACACATTGCAATATAAACTGTCTAATCTTATGTGTGTACTCCCCTTTCTCCTACTACTTTCAGAAAATGACATTTTATTCACCCAGTAAATTTCCAAAAAGTGAAACTGTTGAAGGTGAAGGACTTTGTAAAGCTTGATTACAGTAAGTGACTCTGCTTTATGCTTGCAAACACCACACACACAGCACAAGCCATTCACACATCCACAGGATCTCACAAAACAAATTACTGAAACTGCACAGCAAACCCTGACATATATGGAAAAACTGGAACAAAGCATTCACGCAAAAGACAACTTATGTGACCACAGCTTGTAACAGCTTTACCAAGCAGAAGAAGAAGAAGAAGAAGAAGAAGCACCTACTACCCAAGTAGAAGAAAACTCTCCCATATCTATTGAGAGATCAGACAGTTAACTCCTCCCTTATCTTATACTGTCTCCACTTTGATGTTTTGTAAGTAATTATTAAGACAGGATTTGTTCTCAGGGTGCATGTTTTTTCTTAACTTGTGTTTATTTTACCTTAAGTATGTATATTGTTTTTGTAACGTGTGAGACATGTACATTACTGTGTAAACAAATGCATGCTACCACTCTGAATAACTTCTTTCCAACACACTTCCACTGCAAATTTACCTGTGAATTACCACACAATGATAACAATCATATCTTTTACTATTATAATCATTATGCCAAGCAGAGTTTACACACTACACTTAAACAAGCTACACTCTGCCACAGATATCTACACTAATGAAGTTTCAAAATCATAACAAACTTTAACAAACTAACAGCAATGTTTCAATTTGATCTATCAACACACAGAAAAGTGCACAAAGTGTAAAAACACACATCAAATTAACTTCCTGACACGAAGAGACAGTCATGTGCAAAATGTCTACAACTGCTGTTTGTGGGCCTTGGCTTCAGCAAATGCAGCCCTGCTGTCAAACTATAAGGGAGGGGCCCCCTCGAGGGGGATTTCAATAACAGTGTCATTGCACTTTTCAGTCATTGAATTTAGGGAGGTGCTGTCGCGCTCACAAAGTTGTCGTTGCTGTTGAACACATAACCAGTTGTTATCAGGGGGCCCCCTTTCAGCTGGGGGTCCTCGGCAATTGCCAAGTTTGCCTTCCTGGTTGAGACTGGCCTGGTCACTGCACTCCAAACATTGATATTTCACCACTGAAAAACAGCCTTTTCTGATTTTGGCCAGTTTCAACTGTTTTTAAGTCTACTGGACTTGCTTTAGGTTGGTTGAAGACGTTTCACCTCTCATCTGCAGCATTCATTAACACCTGAGTGCAGATCACCTTAACGGTAGTGATGAGCAAATGAAGCTTCATGAAGCACTTGTGATGTTTTTAGACTCCTCTAGATGGTGCTCTTGGTTTAAAGATTAAGGCTATCCATCCATTATCTACCGCTTATCCTTATAGGGTCGCGGGGGGGCTGGAGCCTTTCCCTGCTGTGTTAGGGCGGAAGGCAGGGTACACCCTGGACAAGTCGCCACCTCATTGCAGGGCTGTTTATGCAATTCACATCTCTTTTACACCACTAGTTTATGAAGACATATCTTGTTCTGCCTTCATGTCACTGTTTACTTTTCCCTTACCTGACACTTTTCTCCATCCTTGCCACAGGTGGGGATTGAACCTGTGACCTTTGGCTCCACAGCAGATATTCAGGAGTAAAACACTCCTTCCTTCTCTCTTCTCACAGAAAAGAATGACATAATATAACGTATCTATTATAAGAGTGGAAAAATTCATTAGTATAGAAAAGAATGACATAATATAATGTGTTCTGTTATATTAGCATATGGATTGGTATGAGGTCATCAGTGACATCACTTAGAATGTGCAGATTCAATACAGGAAAGTACCGGTGTTTTCTATTTTCTATTTCTGTTTTTCAATATTTTTATTTTTATTTCTTTATTCATGTGTGTCTTTAAGCCGAGAGACTCTCCAAAATTTTGTTCTGCGTGCATAATGACAATAAAGACTCTCGAACCTTGAATTAGCAGTCCAGCAGGACAACAGATTAGCAGTGCATGGAGTCAACCATGTAAACTTGTGTGGAGCACAATGTTTGGCAGCTCATCACCTCCAACACGTCAACTTGCAGACTAAAGTAAGCTTGTCTGGAACAAGGATGGAATTTGAACTTGGAGAGCATAATTGATCTCAGCCACCTCGTCTACTGTATCTGATGAATTACAGTAGACGTCTGATCCAGGAGACCTTCAAGAGTCTGGAAAAGTATGGGATGAGATGATCTACATGGAGCTACATGGCAGCATTCCATACAGGGGAATTAACTCAAATAGTAGAGTGCTCGCTTAGCATGTGAGAGGTAGTGGGATTGATGCCCACATTCTCCACAATAGTTTAGTTTCTATCTTGGCTGCTATGAAGCGATAGTCCCATTGTTCAGATCCCTTTTATGCAAAGAGTTGGAAACCTTTTTTGTAACCACGTCTGGTTTTCACATGTAAACTTTTTAAAATTTGAAATAGTTTGTTTGAAATGGTCTGAAGGAGCTGAGCTGACTGTTCCAGTAATAATGAAGCATGTTACTGTGACGCCCACTAGTGAGGTCACATGTGGGGTATTGATTTTTTTTATTATTATTTTTCTTATTGATATAATTTTCAGCCATGGATTATCTATTTAGAACACAGTCACAGGTATTATTGTGGGAATGTGAAGTTGCTATGTGTTTCCATAACAGTAGGGGGCAGTATGAGACAGTGGCATAGCTTCAGTGGTGCAGGAATACAGGGGAGGCAGGCGCTCTTGCTCTCATTGTATTCAGGAAGCTGAAGAGAAACTCACGTCACGTCTCCGTCTCTGTTCCTTCATACTGTTTTACAGGTTTGTGAAGCACAACACCATTTTAAGTGACTGTATTTCACATGTGAACGAAACATGTTTGGTTTGAGAACAGAACTGAGGCAGTAATGTAGAAAACCATCAGGCCAGTTGAATAAATACAGTGTTCTGAGTTACAGCTATGGCGGTAATGCTACCAAGCTAGCGGTTGGTACATCACTAGCATTGGGCTCCGTTCTTACATGTGTTAGTTAGGTTAGCTACGGTACAGTATTTCCACTATGTCACTATAGTATTCTGTTAGGTGTTATGTGGGAAAGCCACCTGATTTGAGTGAAGTCGTTGGATGTATTTTAATGTACAGTTGGTGTATGATAGAGAGACACACACATTTGTTTGGGTGATCTATGTTGTTTCTCCAGTGGCTATTAAATGTTAACCAGTAGGGTTTGATTAAGAGAGCTTTTCTAAAACAATAAATGCTAATTGGTAAAGCTTTAAGCATCTAGGAAAAGTGATGCCAAAAGACATTTGTATGTATTGTGAATTTGTGTATTGACAATATGGATTATATGGTAAGAAAAGCCTACATTCATGTCAAATAGACATTTGTTATATAGCATAGAAATGCAAATAAATTGAAAAAATCACATTGCCTGTGAGGTGAAAGTTAAAGTGACATCCTTCATTCATGCTGTAGGGGGGATCATGGATCACAGGGTGCCTAAACTTGACATTTCAAGCCCCAAGAAGAAGAAGTAGAGGACCTGATGTCACCCGAACGAACATTCAACGACAGCTCCATGCTATTCGTTTGAACGACACAACTTTCCAATGCAACATCCCATGCATTGTTCCAACTAAGCTTTTGGGAAACACTACGGTTAGTTGTAAACATTGGAAGTTGCGTCGTAGATCCATCGTTCGAACGTAGGAAGTAGCTAACGAAGTTAGCAACGAACCTTTTGGGAAACGTACCCCAGATCTCTGAACAGAGGAGGAGGACTATGACACCATCTATCAGCCACTTACATCTCAGTATTGACCTCCATCCCCAGAAACCACAGTATCCATTCACACCTGAGTGCAGATCACCTTAACAGCTTTCATAAGGGTGGGTGGACAGCGACTCCCACAGTAATGGTAACGACTCCTAACGTTAGAACTGAAGAAGCCTCTTGGATGAGAAGTGAGACATCTTCAACAAACCTCAAGCAAGTCCAGTTGACTCTTTTTTAACATTTGGTGAAAAAGATTTTCATAGCAGAGGAGCAGACCAAGCCCTTCATCCTAAATCTAAGCAGACAGCATTCATGTGGATGCTGATTAACGATGGCAAGTTTGTCTCTTTTCAGAGTCGGCTCCAAATGCATCTCTATGTTCATGTTTGCTCACATTATTGAAACAAGTAAAACTCATTTTATTTCTCTGTCTGTACAGTTTATATCTGTTAGGAATACTGTTAGAACTAAAGACTATTTATGCTACGTCAAAATAATTTACCATTGTTGGTAGGATTCAAACCTGCACAGAGAAACTGCACTGGATTTTTAGTTCACTGCCTTAACCACTTGGCCATGACAACCTACTGCAGCCCTCCCATCATATCACAAAAAATAAAGATAATTTGAACATTAGCCAGTGGACATATGCAAGAAAAGATATTTGCACGTGCACCATTAAATTTACCAAAGACTACGGCGTCCTTCAAGTCATATCAGAAAAAAAGACAATTGAAACTACGTCCAGTCAGAGATGAGCATGTTACAGTTTTTCCTGATAGCTTAGATGCAATTTTTGAAACTTTTGGCTTTTTTTGCAAAACTCTACACACAAATCACAAAACCTTTCACCCAAATAGCAAAACACATTAGATTACTTGCAAAAGCTCGTTTTTGCACTAATTGCATAAACACTTTTTGCTAAACTGTTCACACTTTTTCAAAAACAGTATTTTTGTATCCGATGGTGCACACAAGCCATAATATCAGTAAGCACACAAAGCAGCCACTGCACACTGGCAGTAACAATGAAAAACTCATTTGGCTTTTGCTTATCCTGTGTGCAGGGCATATCGGTTTTCAGTACCTTATACAGTAACACACAGGGGTCAAAGTGTATGGATATTTATTTACACACATCAAAATACGTAAACATAAAGTGTGTTTTTCAAGTCAAGGCACAAAAAAAAACATATAATGGAGAATATCACTGAGGGAAAAAAAAAATCAGTCTTGTCTTCTTACGGGGTCTGGCCACAAAATTTCATCAACATCACATGCAATGTTTTCCATTGCTAGGCAGCGGGGATAATATCTCCTCGAGTGTCGTATCCAGGCCTGACATGATACCTGGTCAATGTCTCCGCATGCCTCCTCCATTGCATCTAGAAGGGCTATGCGCTGATGGGGGCGACGGTCATAGACCTTCCAGCGCCAAGAAGAGAAGAACTCTTCAATTGGATTCAGGAATGGAGAGTAAGGGGGGAGGTAGACCGCAATGAAGAGCGGGTGATCGATAAACCAGTTGCGGACCAGAACAGCGTGGTGGAAACTAACATTGTCCCATATGACGACATACCTGGTCTGCTCTGGTCTCTGAATGAGAGTGAATATTTCATGCAGGGTGTCCAGGAATGTAAGAATGTGTGCAGTGTTGTATGGGCCCAGATTTGCATGATGGTGAACAACACCGTTTTGGCTGATGGCTGCACACATGGTAATGTTTCCACCACGCTGTCCTGGGACATTGATTATGGCACGTTGTCCAATAATGTTCCTTCCCCGTCTTCTTGTTTTGCTGAGGTTAAAGCCTGCCCATCCACAAAAATCAGCTCATGACCCATGGCATCTGCCTCTAGCTCTATCACTCTCTGGAAAAGACAAAACAAATGCATCACAGCAGGCCCATGCACAGCACACAGTATGCACTTCCAGATTCAGTACCAATGATAAGCTTACCTGCACAAATTCATACCGCGGTTGTTTTACACGTTCACTGTTTCTTTGAAATGGGACCCTATAGATCTGCTTCATCTTTATTTGGTTGCGTGCCAGTAAGCGAGATAATGCAGAGATGCTCACATTATTTATGTCCTCGAATGTTGTGTCATCCTCTAGTATGTGCTGCTGTATTTCTCGTAGCCTTATTGAGTTGTTTGCCAACACCATATTCACTATGTAGGTCTCTTGTTCAGCCGTGAATAGTCTTCTTCTGCCCCCAGCTAGAGGTCGTCTAACAATTCTGTAAAGTAACAATTTCAGTATTTTTACAGTAAATGTACAGTATTGTTTCTCAAAAGAATATGACACTACTGTATTACAGTATACATAATGTAAAACTTAGTATGAAGAAGATACTGTACTAACCGATTCTCATTTCGAAATGTTCTTATGATGCCTGCTACCGTGTAGCGGCTCAGGTTGGGTTGAACCCGTTGGCCAGCTTCCCTTAGGCTCATGCCATGGTTGATGACATGGTCCACTATTGTAGCTCTGATGACATCAGTGATTCTATTTCTTACTCGTACTCCTTCCCCTTCCTCTCCTCGTTCTCCTTGTGCTTCTGCACCTCCTCGTCCTCTTCCTCTAAGCACACCTCGTTGTCCTCTTCCTCTAAGTGCTCCTCCGCGTCCTTGCTGTCCTCCTCTCCCTCTTGCTTCTGCACCTCCTCCTCCTCTTCCTCCAAATTCATTTCCTTGTCCACGTCCACGTCCTCGTCCTCCTGCTTCTTCACCTCCACGTCCTCTTCCTCGCCTTCCTCTTACTCTCACTCCTCTTACTCTTCTTTCTCCTTCCATTGTTCTCCACACAAAAGGCTTACCTGTGGCTTATTTATAGTGCTCAGGCTGATTGCAAAGTCAAATAATTATAGATAATAGTTTTCACATGTGACAGTGTGGCCTGACAGTTGGCAAAATTGTGTAAATAGCCATAAATATGTATAGTTTTGACAGGAGTGTGTAGATCATCTGGAAATTGAGTGTAAAGCAGTGAGCTGTGTTTACAGTTTTGCAAAAAGAGTGCTGTGCAGTAAATTGTATTTACACATACACAAAGTGTTTGTTACGAAATTGCAAACTAAGTACAAAGCAGCGTTTGTGCTTTCAGTTTTGCAAACTTGGTGAAGAGTTTTGTGATAAATATTAATAGTTTTAGAAATTGTGCTATAAGAATCAATGTAAGTGTTTAAGCCATCAGAAAAAACTGTAACTGCAGCAGGAGATGTTCAAAGAGCTACACAGCATTGTTGCCACACTGCCTCCTACACGTCTGAATGCAGCGTTACAAACTTTCAGGCCTCATATGGTGAAATCATATGATTTCTTAGCGTGCTAAGACTGGGAATGGTCACCCAAGTCAACACAGCATGGTTTGACTTGATGCGGCCAAAAATATCAGTGGAAAAGCCTCTTTATATTTTGCTTACCAATCTCTCAATGTCGACAACATTACAGAGACGGGCGTTGACTTGAGAGGGCCGACTGGACTACCACATTCTGTGGTGTTAATATGTCCGACAACCTCACAACGTCTTTCACCATCACCTGCAGCCTACCTGAGTAGTGAATATGTCCCAAAATTCAACAAACTCTATCGTTGTCGGCAGGATTTGAACCTGCACCTGGAGACCCCAATGGATTTCTAGTGCATCTCCTTAACCACTCTGCCACGACAACTTACACCATTAAAGCCCCTGTGATGGCCGGGAATCAAACCCAGCTACGCTCACCACTATACCACCACTCACCACTATACCACCATTGCTCATACGGCAGAAAAAAATGGCACTTTTGGAAAGGGAGGAGTGAGAGGCACTGTGCAAACTGTGGCACCTCCATCAGAAAACTACCATCCAGTCAGAGATGAGCATGTAAACTACAGCAGGAGATGTTCAAAGAGCTACACAGTATTGTGGCAACTCTGCCTCCTACACGTCTGAATGCAGCGTTACAAACTTTGGGCCACATAAGGTGAAATCACAGCCAAAATTCAGCACGCTAAGACTAGTAATGGTCACCCAAGTCAACACAGCATGGTTTGACTTCATGCGGCCAAAACATCAATGGAAAAGCCTCATTATATTTTGTTTACCAATCTCTCAATGTCAACAACATTACAGAGACCGTCATTGACTTGAGAAGGCCGACCACATGGACTACCACATTCTGTGCTGTAACATGTCCGACAACCTCACAACGTCTTTCACCATCACCTGCAGCTAAGAAGGGACAGGAGAGCCAGCCTACCTGGGTAATGAACATGTCCCACAATTCAACAAACTTTACCGTCGTCAGCAGGATTCCAACCTGCGTGGGGAGACCCCAATGGATTTCTAGTTCATCGCCTTAACCACTCGGCCACGACAACCGACTGTGTCCTTCCCACCATATTGCAAAAAATAAAGATAATTTGAACCTTATCCAGTGGACGTAAGTAAGAAAAGGTATTTTCACGTACACTACGGAGTTTCCCAAAGACCAAAGCCCCTGCGATGGCTGGGAATCGAACCCAGGTCAACTGCTTGGAAGGCAGCTATGCTCACCACTATACCACCATCGCTCATAAGGATGAAAAAAAATTGCCACTTTTGGAAAGGGAAGAGTGAGAGGCACTGCACAATCTGTGGCAGCTCCATCAGAAAACTACCGTCCAGTCAGAGATGTTAACTACAGCAGGAGATGCGCAAAGAGCCGCACAGTATTGTTGCCACACTGCCTCCTACACGTCTGAATGCAGCGTCACAAACTTTCAGGCCTCATACGGTGAAATCACAGCCAAAATTCAGCACGCTAAGACTAGTAATGGTTACCTGCACCCAAGAAGAGACAGGAGAGCCAGTCTACCTGGGTCGTGAATATATCCCATAATACAATAAACTCTACCGTTATGGGCAGAATTCAAACCTGTGCAGGGAGACCCCAACGGATTTTCAGTCCATCACCTTAACCACTCAGCCATGTGCATATTTGCACATGCACTCTTGAATTTACCAGAGACTACAGCATCCTTCAAGTCATATCAGAAAAAAAGACAATTGGAATGTTATCCAGTGGACGTAAGCCAGAAATCTAACCATCTAGAAACTGTGTACCTAGTATTTGTACCCAGTATTTGTAATTAGTGTTTTTTTTGGTCTCGATGTACAGATAAATTGCAGACTTTGTGGAAACTGTCTTTTTGACCCATGATGGTGGTGGTGACAGTGGTATAGTGGTGAGCATAGCTGCCTTCCAAGCAGTTGACCTGAGTTTGATTCCCAGCAATCACAGTCCTTTTCCTCCAGTGATAGTATAGTGTTGCTTTTATTTTGTCTGAAAGTAAGCAGGAGAGTCGTGTATGGCCTACATTTCAACAGTGATCGGTAGTATGGTGGTTTGCTGAAGCATCACAGGGGATGTAGCTCAGTGGTAGAGCCTGTGCTTTGCATGTATGAGACGCTGTTGTCTTTAACACTTCTTATATTCACTTTAAAGGAGAGGCTCTGTTGTCACTCACTGTGCCATTTGAACAACACAGCTGCTTCCTCCTGCAGTCATGGAGAAGAACTAGAATACACTTCTGAATGGGTAGTTTTATTTGTTTTTAAGTGTTTGTTTTTAAATATGAATAATCTTTGCACATTGTAAAATGTACAGCATTATGTGTATTTACACTGTTATTAAATAGATACTATATTGATCCAGATATAATTTCAGCAGAAATAATGACTCTGATGTGATATGAACACACAACCTTCTGATCTGGAGTCAGGCTCACTAATCATTGCACCACAGAGCCCCTTTCATGCAGTATCACCTAGAAACTATGGAGGTGACATTACTTTCACATGGTACAGATTGCTGAACTTGTGATCTTTGATGCAGATTCCAAGAAATATTGAACTAGTCAGCTGTTGGATAACTAAAGCTTCTGATGCTTGAGCCCTGTGTACTGTATGTAGGGTCTAAGTAAATGGTATGCAGTGAAGGTCAGTGTTTCTCAAGGTCACGATCCTTCATAACATGTTCAGCAGCTGAATGTGGAATGATTGTGAACATCAGATGGGAATTGGGACAGAGTCTGCATTGAGTTAAAATACAGAAACCTTCAGTCCCTTTGATGCAGATTCATGCCACAGGTGGAGATTGAACCTGAGACCTTCTGCTCCACAGTAAATGTTCCCTCTCTGCCCTCACAGAGATTTGATTTGATGTGTTCTATTGTAATTATGGAATTTCTTATTGCATATGGATCAGCATGAGGTCATCAGAAAATTCTGTGGTTTTACAGTGACATTACAATTAAGATAGAAGACGAACTACGATAAAGAAAGTAGTGTCACTTGTTTTTTTTAAACAATCTGCACACAAGGGTCTAAAAACACACACCTTATGTACAACCAATACACATGCATTAATGCATAATGATGTGTATGTCAGAGGTTGCCATATGAGAACCTCAGAGGAGTTGAGGGTTTGCTGCTTTGCTCAAGGGAACCCCAGCAGTGCACAGGAGGAGGATCTGACACATCTCCAGCTACCAGTCCACACAGACCTTTCATATGTTTGTTGCTGTACACCACTGAAGAGAAGCTGTAGTTCCACTGGGGTTTGAACCCAGGACCTTCTGCATATAAAGCAGACGTGATAACCACTACACTATGGAACCTACAAGACGGAAACCACCTCCACGTAAAGCTAATAACGTAAACTCAGCAGACTGATGTGAACATTAATGCAACAACAATGAACCCACCTGTACAGAGCACAATGGATTTGCAGTCCATGATCAATGAAATACTAACGGATGCTAGGATTTGAACCCTTGCTGGCAGAGAACTATGGATTTGTAGGTCATTGTCTGAACTACTCAGCAACATTCTCTGCTGACTCACCACTCAGGATAACTTCTACTTTGTGTTTACATGGACTTCTTGAGTCTGTGAAAGTGGAGCATGAGGTTAGAGAAGCTAGGTGGAGCTACATGGTAATTCTTTATACAGAGGAATTAGATCAAGTTCAGCATGTGAGAGAGACATTAATGTCATCAATCTCCAGGAGGAATTAGAATAGAAAACACAAAAAAGTAATTACCACTTCAAAGCCTTTGAGTGTATATGCTGTGCAAAGGATAGAAAATGTAGACCATTGACCATTATTCAGTGGTCAACATAAGTACATTTGACTCCATTGCACTACATGTAACCCATCCTTGGACTTGGACAGTTTAAAGTCTCTCCAGTGGGGGGCACAGTGGTGCAGTGGTTAGCACTGTTGCCTCAGAACAAGACGGTACCAGGTTTAATTCCTGACTGGGGCCTTTCTGTGTGGAGTTTGCATGTTCTCCCCGTGTCTGCATGGGTTCTCTCCAGATACTCCGGCTTCCTCCCACCATCCACAAACATGCATGGGGATTAGGTTAATTTAAATTGACCGTAGATGTGAGTGTGAATGGTTTTGTGTCTCTATATGCCCTGCGATGAACTGCCGAATGGTCCAGGGTGTACCCTGCCTTTCACCCTAACACAGCTGGGATAGACTCCAGCCCCTCTGTGACCCTATGTGAGGATAAGTGGTAGAAAATGGATGGATGGATGTGAAATTAACAACATGCAAACATTATTTGTGCTTAAAAATAATTACAACCATAGTTTCATAAATAGTCTTACTTCACCCATTTATCTCGATCTTGGATTATTAAGCGCTGTCATGTTTGTATTTTTGAGACCATATTTGGACTGAGAGGGTGGAGCCTCATGTCCTGGTCTGACTGAAGATCACTGGTACTCAACCAGAAGAAGAACTAGAGGATCATGATCATGTGACATATAAACAGGTACATACATAGATGAAATTCAACCTGTGCATTTTACCCATCCCATGAAGGAGCAGTTGGCTGCTTACAGTAAGGCGCCCAGGGTACAACTTCGGAGTTAAGTGGCTTAATCAAGGACACAACAACTTGCTGTAGAGTGGTGTTGAAAGGCGACCACTCTACTCACTGAGCTACAGCCACCCCCAATGTGATCTGGATGAAGCTGCTAACAAAGTTAGCTTTCTCGGTTCTCAGTAAACTTTAGAGGAGCTGCCTCATAACTTTGATGAAAGTAACTCTTCGTTGAAAAGACTGCTTATTTTAATACAGCTTCTCTTAATCTCCATTAGCTAAATCAGAGAACACTATTGACTTTGGCAGCAGATCACACAACACAGGTTACTTGTTTAAATTACCTCTTCTGGTTAATTAAGCACATAAAATATCGTCCCTGGGTGGACTCGAACCACCAACCTTTCAGTTAACAGCCGAAAGCACTGGCAGATTGCGCCACACATCAGACCAGATGGGACAGATGTGTTAGTCCTCTGTCCACCACCATCACTGCAGAGCAGGTTAACAGAGAGCTGAGGAGATCTTGTCCTAACAAGGCAGCCAGACTGGAACAGGATGAGCTCCATCTCCTCCAAACTTTGTTTAATGAAGTATGTTCAAGTCTATCTTTAGTAACAATAACTATAGAATATAGGTGTTTCTCTTTTTGTGTTTCTTTACATAAGTAATTGTAGCATTAAACACACACCTTTCAATTTTAATAAATTAATTATTAACAATTAACTGATGGAAATATTAGTTATCATTAGCCATTAGTTTTTATAATATTTTAAAGTAAGAATATTATTTGTATATTAGAAAATTTACTGCATGGTGTGTATTTATAATATTATTAAACTGATCCAAGGGGGAATTTCAGAAAAAAAATGCTCTGATTTGATTTGGACATTCAACCTTTTGATCTGGAGTCAGACATGCTACCATTGCACCACAACACTGCAAACTTTAGACAAAACCTTGGAGTGAGTCCAGAGGCGTCACCAGGGATTTTCGACCAAATGAAAAGAAATTTTAATGGGCCCCCCATTACAGGCGAAATCTTTTTGTACTGTTTCACATAAAGTTTCATTTCAATGGCATTTTTGAAAAGTAAGATGGCTTATAAACTGTGGACAAAGCTAGATATAACCACCAGGCTAATGTTCTGGAACTTCCCATCACATGAACCACTAACAGACCCACCTTGCCTGTGAAGGAACTGAACAACATCAAAACAAACATGGAGAGATCATATAAGAGTGTGTCTACACAGACTGTGAAGAAGGTCAGCAGTGGTGTGGTTCCATGGTGTAATAGTTAGCACTCTGGACTTTGAATTCAGTAATCTGACTTCAAATCTCAGTGGAACCTGCTTTTTTATCATGAGTCCAACTTAAAGAATGCAGCCTTTTCCACGTTCCATGTCAGGTTTAAAGTTGGTATTCAGACTGAAAACAGTGGTTTGTTGAGGGCACCTTGTTTCAGCTTCCATTGAGACCTGAAGCAACGAAGATTCTCTCTGTCTTCACCAAAACCATCTCCAAATTTAATGGTTTGGACAGCGAGGGAAACGGGTTTGAGTTAAATGATGGACGCACATTTTGACTTCTGTCTTGTACTCATCAAGAAATGAGTTTTCACTGACATTTGACCTCCAATAGCTGAAGTTAGAGTCAATGGTGTTTATTGATCAAGGGGCAGTGTGCTGAACAGTTACATTCATCAAAATTTCCACCAACACTTGCCTTTTTTTGTCACAGTCAGAATGGCCGAGCGGTCCAAGGCGCTGTGTTAAGATAGCAGTCTCTTCTGGTGGCGTGGGTTCAAATCCCACTCCTGACAGTGTGAGTTTTGCAACGCTGTTGTTATTAAAATCCTGTTAGAAAAGAAAAGTCAAGAATTCTCTCTGTGTTGGGCAAAATGTGTCTGATAAATGACAGTTTTCCCAGTACAGAAGCAGCATGTCTGTATGCATTTCAACAATTGTTTGAAACAAGTATTTCAAAAGAAGTTCTTGAGTTTCCACATCCTCCGTGAATGTTTAGCCTACTAAATGACTCAGGTTGGCCGGTAAAGGATTTGAGTTCAAATCTCAGTAAAACCTGAATTTAAGCATGAGTCCAATGTTAAGAATGCAGCTTTTCCACGTTCCATGTCAACCTTAAACTTGGTACTCAGACTGAATACAGTGCTTTGCTGAGGGTACCTTTTTTCATCTGCCATTGAGACCTGAAACAACTAAGATTTTATCTGTCAAATGTAAAGCTATACTCTGTCGTTCTGTTCAGAAACACTTTTTGTTATATAGGGTGAAATGGTCCTTTTAAAAAAGAATGAAAAGAATCAGACCTCTGTGGCAGCTGCAGGAATGTAAAACTCTGACCAATCCCTGCCATTACAAATGGAAAGAACCAATCAGATGCCTTCATGTCTCATCCTGCTCATGTCTCCCCTCTGTCCCTCCCTCCTCCCCGCTGTTGCTGGAAATATCCAGCACACTCCTCTGCAGAAATACAGAGTTAGCAGGACAATCTGTTCTGTAGGGAACAATGGCAGAGAAAATGCAGCCAAAAATACCACTTCCAGCATTATTTGTGACGGCTCACCCTGCTAAACAGGCAAAGAGAAGAAAGAGGAGGCAGAAACATTTGCAACAAAACTCTGGATAGAGCTAAGAGGGCAAATCAGAGTGAACATCGGTGGAGACACTGAGACATCTGAAGGGACTGAAAAGTGATGCAGAAGTTGTTTTCTTCCTGTTAGACAGGTAATTATTTTTTAGCTTCGGGAGGAGTTATTATTTTCATGAAATATGTAATTTTGTGATCGTCTCAACTTCCCGCTTTGATTTATGTGGTGTATACCGTCTCTGTAAGCTCCAACTACATCTCCCAGGAGCCCCAACATTACTCACAGGCTGCAGGAGGCCGCAATCAGTGACCCGCTGCTGAAAAACCACTTTGATGTAAAAATATGTCAGTGGCACTCAATGAGATAACAATGATTGTATGAACAACCATAGTTTGTCTCTTAGACCAGAGTCTTCATGATGTTGACTGAACTGCAGTCAGCTGACACCATTTAACAAGCCCTGTCGTTAACTTCTTCATTTAGTTTCATCCTCAGGTCTGTGGAGACTTGATCACTGCTAAATGGTAGCTTTAGCCTGTTAGCCATTAGCATCCATCTGATCAGCTGCACGAACATGCTTAGCTTGCAGCATGCTTAGTTCATCGATGCCAACTCAAACTGGAAGTACTTAAGTGATATTTTAATTCAGTTTTTCATAAGGTTTATATTACGTTTGATGCCTCCACTGTGCCGTCTGGGAGTTTTTCAAAATAAAACTACCCATTCAGAAGTGTATTCTAGTTCCATGACTGTAGAAGGAAGCAGTTGTGTTGTTCAAATGGTACAGTGAGTGACAACAGAGCCTCTCCTTTAATGTGAGCATAAGAAGTGGTGGAGATGCCAGAGATTGAACCCAGGACCTCATACATGCAAAACATGCACACTACCACTGAGCTACATCCCCCACTACAGCTCAACCAACCACCACACTACCAATCACTGTTGAAAAGTAGGCCATACATGACTCTCCTGCTGACTTTCAGACAAAATAAAAGTAACACTATACTATCACTAGAGGAAAAGGACTGTGATTACTGGGAATCAAACAGGTCATCTGCTTGGAAGGCAGCTATGGTCAACACTATACCACCATCATGGGTCAAAAAGACAGTTTCAACAAAGTCTGCAATTTATCTGTACATTGAGACTAAAAAAGTTCCAAAAACATCCTGCCTCATCCCAGAAGGTTCTGACTGACCACAGACCAGTTGCAGTGACTTCATACATCATCTCCTCAGATCCCAGGTTCACCATGCACTCAATCTACTGTTTGAGTACCAGGAGAGGATGAGGTGAAATGATGCTATCCTACAGTATATCAATACAAGAAAATTGGAGAAAAAATACATCAGAAGTGGGACTGAAAACACATTCCTATTCAGAGTTCAGAAGCCCCACTATAGAGAAAAGACTTCAGTCTTTGAGCAAGGTGCTTTAAACCACTCTGTCATTCTGAAACAACAACTATCAAACAACACTGTTGAATAACTTATTATATTCTGCAATTTTCTAAATCTCAGTTGCCTCAAACAATCAGAGGTCCTTACTAAAGATAGCATTGAAATACAGTAGATGATAGTGTTGTTCAAAAAATTACACTATCCCTGTCATACATATCAGGGATTTTATATGATATTAATTATAATGCTGGATTAATCCATGTTAGTGCGCTAATTTCGATAGTCCTATGAACAACATATAGTCTAGTAACAACATAGAGTCTAGAAACCACAACATCCAAAGAAGGAGCACTTATCTCTATAAAAAGACACTGGCCTGTTATTTATCTTTAAATATTTTATTGTACCATTATTGCTACTTCACTAGCTAGCTAGCTATAGTAGAAACAAAATATCATATTTTTGTTATGTAAACATTAGAAGACATACCTCAATATTTGGTCTTCTTTTTTCTCCTCGTCTTTTCTCTTTTTCACCCTTGTACTCCTGAAGGCTTGGCTGTTTTCATCGTGTGGAATTTGTAAAGAAAATATATTTAACAGTGTCTGCTTCAGGATAGCTGTCCATCAACTGTGTTAGCTGTAGCTTCCTGTGCTCCCCACTACTCTCTCTATACGGCTCTGGTCTCCATAGACTGAACTACTGCTGCTATAAAACAGTCATTCCTCTAGAGGGAGTTAAACCCCAGCCACCAGCATGAAAACCAGTGATCCAAACCACTAGACCAGATGGGACTGATGTGTTAGTCCTCTGTCCACCACCATCACTACAGAGCAGGTTAACAGAGAGCTGAGGAGATCTTGTCCTAACAAGGCAGCCAGACTGGAACAGGATGAGCTCCATCTCCTCCAAACTTTGTTTAATGAAGTATGTTCAAGTCTATCTTTAGTAACAATAACTAGCAGGCTCATCATGTATAGTGTTTAGTGTATGGGCTGATGGTAGCATGCCAACATTTGTTGCGTAGTCTCTTTGGTGCAATCAGCCAGCGCGTTCATCTGTACACTGAAAGGTTGGTGGTTCAAGCCCACCCAGGGATGATGGTTTATGTGTCTAATGAACCAGCTAATCTGAAATCAATAACCTCGTTTTGTGATCAGTAATATTCACTAAATTATGTCGTGTTCACACTACATGACTGTTGGAGTTGTCGACTCGCCATGGTGTAGAGAATTTTGTTTCTTTATTATTCAGTCAAATAAAATAGATTTGAACCCAAAAAGAGATTTGAGAGCAAAAGAGAATAAGTGACAAACAAAAAATATTTTTTTGAGATCAAAACTGAACAGGTTGCAATTTTAAAAGGAAATAATTTTTGAGAGCATATTTCTTCAACTGAAATCAAAACTCATGTTTGTGAGTAAAAACATGCAGTCATTTTGCTTATAAATCAGTGCTCTTTGCTTACAAGTTGAAAAGTTTTACTTGTGAATTTCACTGCACTCAGTGGGCGGGGCCTACGCTGGTGGATGACAGAAGAGTTTCTATTGGTTGGTGTGACCTGGCTCCGGTGCGACCTACGCCTTCCACTTTACACCCACTTCTCTCTTGTGCTGCTGTGCTGCCGGGAGGTAAGTTGATGGTCTGCTGCTCTTCGAAGTTGAAACGTTTCCCATAAGTAATGAATTGTACTACATAGGGTAGGCTACAGCCTGCCGTACAACAACAACTACAAGTAATGAATTAATGCAGATTGTCTCTCTCCACTTGCTGGTCACAGCCTGAGCAGAATAGGGCTTGGGTGCCGCTTTGCATTCAGGGACGTGGCCTCACGAGTGTAAACAAACAGCCAGTCGGACGAGGAGAAGATGCAGAGTTGAGAAAGAAAAGAAAGAAAAAAGATGTTAAAATCCAGAAAAGGATGTGGTTAAATAGGGAAGCCAGGGACCACTATATGGACAAAACCGGCACTATAAACTGACGTCTTCGGCTTGTTTGTGGTGTGAGCTGCAGATCATAAAGCCGGCAAACAGTGGGAACTGTAATCCAGACAAAGGTGCAACCACTGCAGCAGGTCACTCCTGGTTTTGTGATGCGTGTCTGTAGTAACGCAGCTGTCCAAAAACATATATTGTATAGACATATATACTTTATAGATAACTATTTATTTATAGCATGGAAAGAAATGATAAGAAACATATGTGTTGTCATTACATAAGAAATTGCACTAACTCCATTTTTATTTGTATCCACGCAGCTGTCCAAAGACATATATTATATCATATCATATATGATATGATATATGATATATATCATACATATATATTGTACAGATACCTATTTATTTATAGCATATAAAGAAATGATAAGAAACATATATTTATTGTTATTATTATTATTTGTATTCCTTGTTACATTGTTGTTTACTATATTATAGAGTTTGTTTACAACTATTTTACATATTACATTTTCACTACATCAATTTTCTATATGTCCACATACCTATTTATTTAGCACTGAAATAATTTATAAAAAATGTGTATTTATTATTGTTATATAAGAAATTGCACTCCATGTTCTGTGTCCATGTTTTTATTTGTAACCTTTTACCTTGATGCACTGTTCTGTGTTCTCAGGTTGCACTACTTGCAAATAAACATTGAAAAACATCTGTGTGACACTTCTTGCTTGTTCACATCATACTGTTATTGCTTCTTGTTTATAAGACACATTTAAGTATGTTTATTGTGAAGATTGTGGGTATGGATGCAACAGACACTAATGGCTGTATTTAATACACATTTATTTCACACTCAGCTCATGTTTGTCAGAGCACAACATACAGACACAATCTTATCGAGGAATGTCATGTCTTCATCCTTGCATGGCAACACCATGTGAATCAGTATTTTATCTTGCAAAATAGTGTACTTGTTGAGGATGGTTCCGATCACCCTTTCATTCTGTCATCGGTCTCTGGTCAGCTCCTTCCTCTACTGGTGCTGGTGTCTCCACTGTGGATCAGATCAGGACATTTTGCAGATGCAACAGCAACAAAAACTCCTGAAAAACGCAGACATGTCAAACTTTAGGATGTGTTAGGGGACTAATTCATCTGTCTAACCATCATAACGATGACACCTAAAACTTTAAACACAGTTGAGTGAATTTACTTTAGGAAACAGCAAGATTTTCCTAATTTAGGTTTCAATATGATGCTGGAGTTTACATGGTAGCATCCTGTAGTTAGCTAGTGTGGCGTAGGCCGCACCAGGTAAAACTGCGAGTGGCAGATCTAGAGAAATCTATACAACACCGACAACGCCACCTTAGGACTTACACCTAAGGAATATACTGCTTTTACTTTAATTTCTCTGAGAGGGTTTCCCAAAAAAAACTACCCATACACAGGTCTATTCACAAATGAACACAGGCACGTTGTATCACAACTTAACAGTCTTTATTCCACAATAAAACAGCTTATCAAAAATATATTTCTGAAACATGTCTATAGTTCATTTCCTACACCAGTCTGCAATGGTTCAGTTAGGAGGGAAACAGGCAGATTATCACAGCTTGTTCCAGCAGAGGCCGCAGCACACAAGTTAACTCAAAGAAAAATACAAAACCAAACATGTATTCAACCAAAAAAAATGAACTACTAATAACAAACTCAAAACAACTAAACAAAAAAAAGTCATGCAACATGCCTACTTGGCCGGTCCCCCCACTTAGAACCCCTGCAAACAACGTTCCTCCCCCCTCCCACTGACAACACGCCGTCCAATCCAGAGTTGGCGACCCTTGAACTTTATTACTATTACTGTACTGTACGTTTTAAAATAGCGTCTATCTACGGGAGACACGCGACTGACTACAGTCCATCTAATTGGCAGAGCAAGGCTAAAAAAACAACAACAATTCAAGAGCTAAAGGCAAGACAGGGCAAGCAGCAGCCCACAAACAACCTGTATCATACAGGGAAACAACAGTCAACGTCAATAAAAACCACACTAGCATTTGGCTTAAAACACCGCTTACCTGTATCATACAAGCATCAGTGCTTGTAGCCGCTAGCAGCTACGGCAGCAACAACTGGACATTAACACCCATACCACCTCAGCCCAACACGCCAACCTGCAACAAAAGATCGTCAACACAGCGTATTTACTAACCCCTCACGTCATGAACCTGTACTACATACCTGCCGAACACACACGGCACACGCTGGGACTCTACGAAACGGCGGAGCTGCAAGCCAGCAGCACTCACTTCGGCAAAGGAGAGAGAGAGAGCAAACAACCGGAAGGGGTTTATAAACCACCCCGCATTAGAGGCTGAGACCACGGCTACACTACGGGTGCCGGTAAGGGGCGTGTTACCCTCCTGCTGCAATTGTCACACCTGCTGCAAAACAGACAGACCAACAAAAAGAGGCACGAGAACTGAAATGCAGAGCAAATACAAACCATCCGGTAACATTCCTCCCCCCCCTTGTTTTATCAGTGCCCCACTGATAAAGCACACACACCAAAACTAATTGTGTTAAGACCATGGTCTAAAAATAACAGCAGCCATACTACTAGAACCCACCACCTGAGAGGCAGTAGCCCTGTCTGCCCCCCCCCTTACAGGCCCTGGAAGACGATGAAGGTTCGAGTGTTGGCCTGCAGTGGCCCGTGAAGACTTGGAACCGCTGCTGGTTGGCCCTGTCGGCACTGGGGAGGAAAAAAGGGCCTCTCTTGCCACTGGAGGTGGAATTATATCCCCTCTTGATGGGGAGCTTGACTGCGCTGGAGTGGGTGGATGCCGCCCTGACCCCCTCAGGACCACCCACAATCCTTCATCATCCTCACTGTCCTCAGACACACTTCCCGAGGAATCCTGTAACTCCTCCTCAGGACACTCAGGCTGGAAGGTCAGGGCTGGTTTCAACATCGTCCGGTGTACCCGCCGCACCTGGGTCAAATCGTGCACTGGTGCAATGGAATAGACCACTCCACCTGGCTCTGGCACTCTCACAACTTGATAGGTCGTTGAGCTCCACACATCCTGGATCTTACGGCGTCCTCTAATGCTGTGGTCCTGTAGGTTGACTCTTTGACCAACTTCCAGTGGCTCACTCAGTGCTCCTTGGTCATGCTGCTGCTTCCTCCGTCTTGCTACAGTCTCCAGCCGTTCCCTGGCACAGTCAAAAGCCAGGTGAAGCCGACGTTGATGCTCTGCCACCCAGTCACACACTTTCCCTGCTGTTGGCTCTGGAAGATGGCCCAGTAGGAAATCAACAGGCAAGTAAGGTTCTCGACCAAACATAAGAAAATGTGGAGACTCACCCGTTGACTGATAAGATGGTTAGGCCAATAGCATTTCTGGTCAGACGGGAGTGTGCACAGCAGGTTATACAAGGTCCGATTAAATCTTTCACACTGCCCATTACCCTGGGGATGGTAAGGGGTGGTCCGGGTCTTCTGTATCCCATACAGTTCACACAATTGTCGAACCAAAGCACTCTCAAAGCTCCTCCCCTGATCGGAGTGTAGGCACGCTGGGACCCCATAGCGATGAAACCCCATAGCGATGAAACCACTCTCTCACCAATACCTTAGCCACAGTAGTAGCCTTCTGGTCTCCGGTTGGCACAGCCTGGGTGAACTTTGAAAATACATCAGTCATCACCATGACAATCTCCCGTCCATCCTGGGCTGGTTCCAGCAGAGTGAAATCAATGGCAAGGACCTGATTAGGTTCTGCAGCTACTAGATGACCCATAGGAGCCCGGGCCTGGGGCTGTGTGCACTTAGCCAGGATACAATGCTCACAGTGTTGACACCAGTCCCGGATGTCTTGATCCATCCTCGGCCAGAAACACCGCTGCCTCACCAGCTGTAAGGTCCTCTCAATACCCTGGTGCCCATGATTCTGATGAAGCTGTTGGAGAATCTCCTCTTTCAGACACTCACGCAGAAGGAGTTGAAGGATCTCTTCCCCCCCGTCAGGACGGAAGAGCCGGCGATACAGCAAGCCATCTTTCTGCACAATACGGTCCCACTGCCGCACCAAACCACGCACCTGAGGGCTTAGATGTTCCTTTTTTGCACGACTCGGCACCCGCTTATCAAGCCAGAAACGGTGGAATGTCCCAATAGCTGCATCACCCTCTTGGAGAACCTGGAGATCAGCTGGAGACCGAGATGGAAGGGCAATGACCACTGCTTGCACACCTGTATGCTGACACTCTGCAACAATTTCCTGAATGTCTGGTGGTACAGCGGTGCCAGGCAGCAACTGTTCCAAGCTCTGGACAGCGGTGACTGGCTGCCTGGAGAGGGCGTCAGCATTTTTATTGGTGTGGCCTGGTCGATATCGGACGCTGTAATCAAATGCTGACAGCTCAGCCACCCAACTCCATGGCACCCAGCTTAGCTGTCTCTAGATGACTCAGAGGATTATTATCAGTCCACACAACACATTTGTGACCACACAAATAGTCCTTGAATTTCTCCACCATTGCCCATTTCATGGCGAGGAATTCCAGTTTCATGGAACTATAGTTCTTCTCAGCTGGGTGCAGGCTGCGGCTGGCATAGGCAACTGGCCTCACTCGTCCCTCCTGCTCCTGCGACAGGACAGCTCCCAACCCAACATGACTGGCATCAACTTCTAAAATGAAAGGCACGGAGAAGTTAGCAAACGCCAAGGTGGGTGCACTTACTAGGCGAGCCTTTAATTCCGTGAAACTCCTCTCACAGTCTGTTGACCATGCTGCTCCACACAGCGGGCTCCGTCCTTTCCGCGACTTACTCCCTGCCAACTCAGCAACCAGCCTGTGCAGTGGGGCAGCCAACTTGGCAAAACCTTCAATGAACCGTCGATAATAACTTGCAAAGCCGATGAATGACCTCAGTTCAGTGACAGTGGTGGGACGTGGCCAGTCAGCCACAGCAGAGACCTTACTGGGATCCGTAGAGACTCCCTCTCGAGAGATGAGATGGCCCAGATACTGCACCTCTTTCTTAAAGAACCTACATTTCTCCAGTTTCACTTTGAGCCCTTCCAGCCCCAAACGATTCAGCACCACATCCATTCGGCTCAAGTGCTCCTCTACAGATGAAGAGAAGACAATTATATCATCCAAATACAACAGGAGAGTTTGACAGTGCTGTGCTCCAAACATTCGCTCCATGAGGCGTTGAAAGGTCCCTGGTGCATTACATAATCCAAAAGGCATACGATTAAACTCAAACAATCCAAATGGTGTACAAAATGCAGTCTTTAACTTGTCCTTTTCTGTCATTGGCACCTGGTTATAACCGCTTGCAAGATCCATTGTGGAAAACCACCGGGCTCCAGACAGTGCATCCAAGGATTCCTCAATGCGGGGAAGAGGGAAAGCATCCTTCCTCGTCTTCTTGTTGAGTGAGCGATAATCAACACAGAGCCGCAGACTGCCATCCTTCTTCTTCACTAAAACGATAGGGGAGGCATAGGGGCTACTACTCTCTCTAATTACCTGGGTTTCTAGAAGATGGTGTATGTGAGCCTTTACCGCCTCATAATCAGAAGGGGGGATATGTCTGTACCGCTGCCGCACAGGTGTGTCATCTAAAAGAGGGATGTCATGTGATATTAAAGTAGTACAACCAAGGTCACCTTCAAATGCAGAAAACACTGGTTCATGCTTTAATAACAATGCCCTATACCACTACTCTGCCTCAGAGAGTACAGACAGATCAAGGTCCCTGATCTCCTTCTGAACCGAAGTCACCCCTGCAGCCTGCGACATAATGGTTGCGGCAACACGCTCTTCCTCACCCTGTACCTCACTCAACCCTGGAGGAAGACTCACCAGCTCTGCTGATGCCAACAGGCCTATGGGACAACGGGGCTTGAGGCTAACGGCAGACACCCCCACGTTAACTATGGGTATATAGGCAGTACCTCGGATGACCCGTACCAGAGCAGCAGACACCAACAAGCCATCAGGCAAACAATAGTCAGGGCCCAGTGGCTCAACCAACACGGACCCAGGGGCACCAACCACAGCAGAACAGGTAGCAGCTACAATCCTAATGGAACCTGCAGGTATACAAACCCGCTTTCTACCCCTCAACCTGGCCAAACAGGAACGTGAAGGAAAAGCGTGAACCTCTCCTTGCTGACAGAACTGAAAAGCTGGCCACCAGGGCCCGGATGGCTCAACCAACACAGAGAGGTCAAACTGCTCAGAACCACACTGGCGGATGAGCCCCTGGTAACATCCTTTTATAATGTTCATGCCCAAGATACCTGGCACTTCCGGGGGGGTTACTTGGGCAGGTGGATCCTTAACCACCAATACACCACGCCTGGGAATCACACAGCCAAGCACCTCTACATCTGGTTCCAAATAACCTAGATATGGATTTTCTAACCCATTAGCAGCTCTCAGCTCTAACCAGTGACAGGACTTTAACTTATCCTGAAAGTTCTATCTGAAAAAGCTCTCCGAGAAGGCGGACACCATAGAACCTGTATCAAGAACACATTTGACATTCACCCCTGCCATCTTAATGACTACCTGAGGAGAAGGAGCAATCAGGCGTTCTTTTACTACAGCATCAATTACACCACTGTCTGAGCCTCGCGTGTCCCCACCTAATGTCTGGCTCTGCACACTAGGGGGAACTAGTTTTCCATCTGTGAGGGGCTAGTAGATGCTACCTGAGAGGCACTAACAGTGGAAGAAAGACGAGGGTTAACACGCTCATTTTCACAGTCCCTAGCATAATGGCCGGGACGCTGACATCGTCTGCAGATAACAATGTTTGGGCGGCTGGACTGAGATACTGGGGGCTTCTGCATGGCTGCTAGCGTCTGGGTAATCTGGTTTAGCTGTTCCTGCTGCTAATGTACTAAAGATGTTAAAGTCGCCAATTGTGACAAAGCAGAGCTAAACTGAGAACAGTCAGATTTAAGCGGCAGGTTGGTGGTCTGGGTAGCACAAAAAGCAGACCTAGTGTGACCATCCCCCTTACTAAGTGGCTCCCCCTCCCATTCCCACCTAATAGCTTCAGCCCTAATGTCAAGCAAGTCAAGTTTGGTCAGGGTCATGACGAACCAGTCTCTTCAATTCTCTACGAAGATCAGGATTATAAACATGTTCTACAAAGTGGTCACGTAACAAAAGGTCTGCATTAGGAACCCTAGTTGGAGAGCTTGCAACAACTTTTGTCATTAAACAGTACAATGCATGAGAAAATTCTTGGAGTGATTCACCTGGCAACTGTTTCCTAGAAAAAAAGTCTTGCTGTGATGAAATATAAGATTTAGGGCACCCATACAAATTCCTCAAGATAGCAAACACACGCTCAGGATCTTCTCGTTCGGCACGAGGCCGGTATTTTATTTCATCCCGAGCCTCACCCTCTAAATGATCATAAATAAAAGATGGTTGGTCACTGGGTCCCAAATGTCTTGCTCTCATGCTGACTTGCACTTCTTCAATCCACTCCTCAATCCCAATACCATGACTGCCCCTAAAAACAGGACATTGTCTCTCACGTGGAAGGTACACCACACGCTCGGTGGTGGCAGAGTTCATAAACAGTCCCCTTGAACTGGGGCCCGCCTGAACTGCATCACGATCCCGTCGTAGGCGATCATTTTCGGCCTGGAGCTGTTCCACCAGAGACTGGAGGTCCTGTGGCTCTTGCGTCATCCTGGGAAAACCTCAGCTGTCATCTCCGTTGGCAACCAGAAGTAGGCGGTCCGTAGCCCAGGCCACTGCCTTGCCCCCAAAAAGAAAAAAGAAAAAGACTTGCTCTACAATCTACACTCCGTTTTTAACAACCTATAATTACAACAATAAAACTACAAACGTGCCTGATTGTGAGGGTCCTGCCGACAACGCCAAAAATGTGGCGTAGGCCGCACCAGATAAAACTGCGAGTGGCAGATCTAGAGAAATCTATACAACACCGACAACGCCACCTTAGGACTTACACCTAAGGAATATACTGCTTTTACTTTAATTTCTCTGAGAGGGTTTCCCAAAAAAAACTACCCATACACAGGTCTATTCACAAATGAATACAGGCATGTTGTATCACAACTTAACAGTCTTTATTCCTCACAATAAAACAGCTTATCAAAAATGTATTTCTAAAACATGTCTATAGTTCATTTCCTACACCAGTCTGCAATGGTTCAGTTAGGAGGGAAACAGGCAGATTATCACAGCTTGTTCCAGCAGAGGCCGCAGCACACAAATTAACTCAAAGAAAAATACAAAACCAAACATGTATTCAACCAAAAAAAATGAACTACTAATAACAAACTCAAAACAACTAAACAAAAAAAAGTCATGCAACATGCCTACTTGGCCGGTCCCCCCACTTAGAACCCCTGCAAACAATGTTCCTCCCCCCTCCCACTGACAACACGCCATCCAATCTGGAGTTGGCGACCCTTGAACTTTATTACTATTACTGTACTGTACGTTTTAAAATAGCGTCTATCTACGGGAGACACGCGACTGACTACAGTCCATCTAATTGGCAGAGCAAGGCTAAAAAAACAACAACAATTCAAGAGCTAAAGGCAAGACAGGGCAAGCAGCAGCCCACAAACAACCTGTATCATACAGGGAAACAACAGTCAACGTCAATAAAAACCACACTAGCATTTGGCTTAAAACACCGCTTACCTGTATCATACAAGCATCAGTGCTTGTAGCCGCTAGCAGCTACGGCAGCAACAACTGGACATTAACACCCATACCACCTCAGCCCAACACGCCAACCTGCAACAAAAGATCGTCAACACAGCGTATTTACTAACCCCTCACGTCATGAACCTGTACTACATACCTGCCGAACACACACGGCACACGCTGGGACTCTACGAAACGGCGGAGCTGCAAGCCAGCAGCACTCACTTCGGCAAAGGAGAGAGAGAGAGCAAACAACCGGAAGGGGTTTATAAACCACCCCGCATTAGAGGCTGAGACCACGGCTACACTACGGGTGCCGGTAAGGGGCATGTTACCCTCCTGCTGCAATTGTCACACCTGCTGCAAAACAGACAGACCAACAAAAAGAGGCACGAGAACTGAAATGCAGAGCAAATACAAACCATCCAGTTACACTAGCAGCTGTTTGCTAATAACACACTGTGGCAGTGGAGCATCATCAGGACCAATACATGAAAAGACAAACTTTAAATAATCAGACTGATACTTCCTCTGTTTTCTGCTCTCCCCACACTCTGTGTCCTCTCTCACTTTCACTTGTGGTCCTAAAAATCGATCCATGTTGTACCGTGTTTGATTCCCGTCCCGGGGCTTTTCTGTGTGGAGTTTTTCCCCATGTCTGCGTGGGTAATCCGGCTTCCTCCCACCATCCAAAAGCATGCATGGGGATTAGGTTAATTGGTTAATTTAAATTGCCCGTAGGTGTGAACGTGAGTGCGAGTGGTTGTATGTCTCTATGTGCGCTGTGAAGAACTGGAATTATTTGTGCTGAAAAATATTGTTTTTCAGTTAAAATAACAACAATAGTTTCTATATACAGAGTGTTACCTCACCCATTTATCTCCATCTTGGATTATTAGTCGCCGTCATGTTTGTAATTTTGAGACCATATTAGGACTGAGAGGGTGGAGCCTCATGTCCTGGTCTTATTGAAGATCACTGGTACTCAACTATAAGAAGAAGTAGAGGATCATGATCATATAAACAGGTACATACATAGATGAAATTCAACCTGTGCATTTTACCCATCCCATGAAGGAGCAGCCTACTATAAGACGCCTGGGAAGCAACTTCAGGGTTCAATGTCTTGCTCAAAGACACAGCAACTTGTCATGGAGCGGGATAGTTGAGAGGCAACCACTCTACCCACTGAGCTACAGCTTCCTCAGTAAACTTCAGAGAAGCTGCTCCATAACTTTGATGAAAGTAACTCTTGCATTTTACCACAGCTTCTCTAAGTCTTTGTTAGGTAATTTAGTGAATATTACTGACTTTACCTCCTGATCATACAAACCAGGTTACTCATTTACATTACTTTAGCTGGTTAATTAAGCACATAAACCAATGTCTCTGGGTGGGCTCAAACCACCAACCTTCAGTTAATAGTCAAACACACTTGCCCGATTGCACCACCGAGACTTCAGAGCATGTGTTAACATGCTAGCATTAGCCCATACACTACACACTACACCTGACGAGCCTGATAGTTATTGTTACTAATGATGGACTTAAACATACTTCAGACAGTAAACACAGTTTCCTTCCTTCATTCAGTATATATAGTCCACATCTGAGCTGACCTCACCTGGTCCACACACCTCTCACCAAGTGGAGAAGACCCAACAGAGACTTGACTTCCTCAGGAAGATAAAACAAGCTGTCCTCCCTCAAAACCTGCTGATGAACTGTTTGGGATGTGAACAGAGTGAACAGGACAGAGAAGAGAACAGTCCTCCATCTGAGGAGATGGAGCTCATCCTGTTTCAGTCTGGCTGCCTTGTTGGGACAAGATCTCCTCAGCTCTCTGCTAACCTGCTCAGCAGTGATGGTGGTGGGCAGATGACTCGCACATCTTTTCCATATGGTCTAGCGCTTAGGGTCTCTTGTTTTCACCCAGGTAGCCTGGGTTCAACACCCGGTATGAGAATGACTGTTTTATGGCAGCAGTAGCTCAGTCTATCGAGACTTTATTATGCTGCTCTCTACTGTCAAAACTCAGATGCAGCCATCAAAAGTCCTTTTCCTCCAGTGATAATATTCTGTTGCTTGGTTTTGTTGTGGGCGGTGTTTAGCACTGTCGCCTCACAGCAAGAAGGTACCGGGTTCGAATCCAGGGCCCGGGGCCTTTCTGTGTGGAGTTTGCATGTTCTCCCCGTGTCTGCGTGGATTCTCTCCAGGTACTCTGGCTTCCTCCCACCATCCAAAAACATGCATGGGGATTAGGTTAATTGGCTAATTTAAATTGACCGTAGGTGTGAATGTGAGTGGTTGTCTGTCTCTATGTGTCCTGTGATGAACTGGAGACTTGTCCAGGGTGTACCCTGCCCTCTGCTCTATGACAGCTGGGATAGGCTCCAGCCCCCCCCGCGATAATGGATGGATAATGTAATATATATATTCATATCTTTCTCAGGATTTTCCTCACATTTCTTTCTTCCTTTGGGTGAATTCACTTCATATACACATTTCTTTCTTGTTTACTTACGACCTCCAAACTCTTGATGAAAAACATGTCTTTGTTTGTGTTTAGCCATTCTGGAATTACCCCAGTACCCCAGCCTAGGCTTTGAACCCCACATCCACAGTGTTTCTTTGTTTCTGTGGTGTACAACACCTCACACATGAAAGGTCTGTGGGTATTTCTAGCTGGAGAGGTGACAGATTCTCCTCTGTGCAGTGCTGAGGTGTCCTTGAGCAAAGTACCAAATCTCCAGCTCCTCTGGGGTTTCTGTATGGCAGCCCTCTTGCTCTGACATGTCTCCATTCATTTTTTGAACATGTAAAGGTTGTGTAAGTTGGAAGTAAAATAAGTAAGAAAGTAAACAAATGACAAGAGTGAAAAAGCTGAGAGAACTCTGACACCACTGTCTTCATCATAGTTCATCTTCTTGCACCACTTGAAAAAGGAACTTAATTCTTCATAAACTAACATGAGTCAAAACCAAGAAACAAAACTGAGCAGACCCTCTCAAAAGGAACAATGTTTTATTGAATCTGGATTCTCTGTGGAATCTCATCATTCTGAGTGATGTCACTGTAAAACCACAGAATATTCTGACGACCTCATGCTGATCATATGCTAATATAATAGAATACATTCTATGATGTCATTCTTCTCTGTGAGGGGAGGGTGTTCTACTCCTGAACATCTGCTGTGGAGCAGGAGGTCATAGGTTCAGTACCTACCTGTGGCAAGGATGGAGGAAAGTGTCAGGTAAGGTAAGGTAAATATTAACAGTGACATGAAGACAGAACAAGATATGGCTCAATAAAACAGTAAATAGTGAAAATACTGATTATGTAAACATCAGTAACATGTTTAGAAAAGGTTCAAAAGAAGATGTTTTGTTTTTCTTCTGCTAATAATCCTGCTAATTCAAATGAGTTCTGTTATTAACCTAAATAAATGCTAACATTTATGTTTATGTTCATTGTTTACTATTTGGCTCATTTGAGCTCTGATTGTGACCTTTGACCCCTCACAGTGTGCCAACAGCAGCATCAACACTTATCATATTAATATCATGTTAATGTTAAAATATGATGAAGAACATACAAACATGTTTAAGTTTTTTAAAAAGTGGTGGGGCACAGGTGCTTTTGAGTTCTCTTAGGGGAGGCTCACTATCCCACACTTTGAAAACCTCTGATTTAGATAATACTACCTGAGCACAGATCTTCTATAGTGACACATGGAAACAGATGATTGGTTGAACTCTTTAAAAACAGGTAAGTCATGTGAGCCTCTTGGACCATGTGCAGAATGTGGTCATGTTGGGGCCTCATGTCTCTCCTCTGTATCCATGTTGTTTCTTACCTACAGTGCCATGGCCATACCCATAATGCCTTACCTAAAACTTTGGTCATGTGACCTGTTACTCTCTTAATCTCATATAAACCCTTACATGAAAAGCATTATATTGTACCCATATATAATATACACAAAGTATATAACATACACAAAACACTGTGTTCTGTACTTGTGGGTTGAATCCCGTCCTTTACACAGACAAGTTTACATGGTTCAGTCCATGGACTGGTCATCCAGGGCTTTGAATCCCTTCCTCAATGGAGACAGTCTGTCCTTATCATTATATGTCAAAACATAATGTTACAAGTGAACAGAGTCATTATTACTCACCCATTGGTTTGAGGCTGATAGCTCTGAGATTTCATTATCACCATCTTGGATTATTAGGCATTATGAGGCCTTACACTGGGAACCAAAGTGCTTACTGGTGAAAGACCCGCGTTCATACCATTTAAGTGAACCCATGATGCGTCATCAACAGAGGGTGTTGATTTGCCACCAAAAACAAGGCCATACGAAAGCTTATGTCACAGCAAGGAAAATAACAATCATGGATCACATCTTTGACTACCAGCGAGCATTTGTACTCATACAAATCATTATTTATCTGCACAAAGCTATGCTCCAACATCTGCTGCCAACATATTCCACACACACATTTTCACCATGACAGACAACTAACCTGGGGTGTGTGTCCCAAAACATTTGCTGCAAACTTCCTTAGCTACTTCCTAAGTTCGAACGTTCGATCTACGACCCAACTGTTTCCCAACAGCATCGTCCGAACAAAGCAACTTCTGATGTTTACAACTAACATAGTCTTATGTATCGTTGAATGATGCAAGTGTTTCCCAAAAGCTTAGTTGGAACGATGTAAGTTGCATCGGAAAGCTGTGTTGTCACAGTTGAGGTGAAAAGATGCAAGTTATGTTTTAAAAACAAATGTTTGTGTAGCTCTGGAAGTTTCAGAGTACAACTTTGATAGCCTACGATGAAATAACTGTATTAAGATTTTAAATTGAAAATAAGTCATCATTAAAACACTCCAGTTGAATAAGGTAGTGTAACGTAGGCAGGAAACAGTGGGGAAGTTGGATTACTGCAGTTAAACATGCGGCATTGAAAGGTTTATAACCATGACATTTTATTTTATCATGTTTATCATGATATTGACATTCAGCATTATTATAAAATTTAACTTGCGCATTTAAGTGGTCGGCAATTTCCTGCCACGCAATTCATTTCCCTTCTTGGTTATTGTCGGTTTACACTCTTTGTAGAGTTCCAAAAGAATGTTTTGCCCTGCACTATTGTAAAAATCAGCCCGACTCTTCGACAATCACATGGTCTGGGCTTCTTATGTACTCCACTCACGCGCCTAACAGAAGGTTGTATAAGTGTTGCTGAAGTTAACTCCACTGAGGTTCAGCTCATGTTAAAGTTGACGCTACTTCAAACGAGGCTTAATCGCTTCAGCGCGTGTTTAGGGGGCTGTCGTGTTCAAGAGGGCGAATCCACTAATGCTGACTTTAATCAAATTTTGGATGAATCTTACTGATAGTATTTTAGATTAGTATTACTAAAACACACACACACACACAGATGCTTGTCCCAGATTTAAATTACAAACATGTGCAAGATACTTATTCACATTAAAATAAATAACAATTAAAAATAATAATAATAACGTATAGCACTCAATAGTTTAAATAAATAATTAATAGTTTGAATTTACGTCAAAAAATAAATCACAATAATTAACAATAATCATATAAATAATAACATATTTATATGCTTGATCACATCTTGATGACAGTGATCATAAATTATTGGCATTTGGTTTGATGTTGTGCTGTATTTAGTGAGTGAGGATCATTACAGTCACGTTTGAAGCAGCAAAGACCAAATGTGGAAGATGAATCCATATGGAACAATATTTGATGAATCTGTCATTTTTTTTTAAATTGGGAAACACAGGTGTAAAAAAAAAACATGTCTCCACAATGATACATGAGGCCAGGATGAGAGCAGGAGGATCAGCATTTTGATGAAGACTCATTTTTAGTTTTGTTCTCTCAAAGCTCGTCAGTGAAAAATCCTTCTGTGTTTCCAGCAGAAATCCAGAACCAAGCTGTCCTGTCAGTGTTGAAGAGATAATAACCAACATAGCAGTAAAATGGTTGTGGAAACACTCTGTTGGTGAGAGTGTGTGTGTCTGCCTCAGGGGTTAGAAGGTCTGTGTCACACACACAATGTTGACCTGTATCTTAATAAGATCAAAGTCCTTTGTGGTTCCATGTTGTGATGGGGAGCACACTGGACTTTAAATCCACTGATATCTTAGATCAAAGCATTCACATCAAAGAAGTGATTATATTCACTATTATATCATTAATTTCACTACAATATTAAATGAATATAAATAATTAAAATGAAACATCCATAGTCTGCTGTTACTTGTGTGTACTGCTCATGTTTAAAGACATTCATGTTTCATTTGTTAGTGAACTTTATTTGCCATATTTTAAGAATCAGCAGAAATAAGTTTTTCATATATGCAAACATAGTCAAACTGGTATCCAATAGCAACAACAGAATCAAATAGAAACAGAGTAGAATGGAACATTCTAAAAAACATGATGTCATTTGGAACATCCATCAAATACATGATGACATCATGATTTCTAGAATGTTGCTGAACACCTGCACCAGGTTCAGAGTCAGATTTCACAGAGACAGCAGTCTGAGTGAAGTGTGGTCCTGATCACACGCTCCACCACCCTCACCACCTGCTGGAGTTTCCTTCTGTCCTCCAATGTGCAGCTGCTGAACCACACCGAGCGGCTGAACATCAGGAGGCTCTCTGTCATTGACTGATAGAAGTTCATCAGCAGGTTTTGAGGGAGGACAGCTTGTTTTATCTTCCTGAGGAAGTAAAGTCTCTGTTGGGTCTTCTCCACTTGGTGAGAGGTGTGTGGACCAGGTGAGGTCAGCTCAGATGTGGACTATATATACTGAATGAAGACAGGAAACTGTGTTTACTATCTGAAGTATGTTTAAGTCCATCATTAGTAACAATAACTATCAGACTATTGTGTAGTGTTTACTGTCTAAAAAAATATTTGTATTGACCATATTATAGACTCAATGTCGTGACATATCTCAGCCACTAGGGGGGGCAGCTCCCTCTCTGTCTCTGCAGCAGCTAAACTCCACCTGTGGCTCAAACGACCAAACATTCAATTATTTTTAGAAATTTAACCTTTTACATGACAGTTTGATAATTTGATGTCATTGTTGTTTTTTATGAAAAAAAAAAAAAAAAACCACAAGCATTGAGTTATTTCCACAAAACAAATCTTATATTGAATATATTTTTATGGTGTTATATTGAATATATCTCTATGACTTTCTGTGTCTTATACTGTGTTTGAATTTCTCTACTTCAGTTCAAATCACCTACTGTATGTTCTCATTAATCACAGTGAATAGCTGACTGAAGATTTGATCATGTGATGACAGGATGTTCTTAATCACACCCACATACACACACCTACATACACACACCTACATACACACACCCACATACACACACCTACATACACACACCCACGCATACACACCCACATACACACCCACATACACACACCCACACACACACACACACACATAAACACCCACATACACACACCCACACATACACCCACGCACACATGCATACACACACACACACACCCACACACACAGTGCAGCTAGGACCAGCTGGTCTGAGCGGCAGAGACGACAGAGCGTTAAATCTGTCAGTGCATTTATAAGTGTGAAACTAATATTAGTTATTGTTACAAGTATTAAATAAGCATCACCATGGTGAAATGATTACAATAAATCATCATTTTGATCTGCCCTGTTTAGGAACACTGCTGTCTTCCGCTGTTGTACAGCGCTGGCTCTGACAAGTGTCAGTTTTTACTCAGAACTTCCTGTGTTAATTTCAAAATAAAAGCCCCTGGTGTTTGTCAGTTTATAGAATCCCGTTTGTTAAGGATTTTATTTTGACATAATAAAAGTATAAGAATAAAATCCCCAGTGCAGCTTGGCTGGCTTGATGTGGTATGATGGGTTGCAGACTGCAGAGCTGTCATTGATATATTATCTATGTTAACACTGTTCAAGATAGTCATTGATGACTATCATGTTGTCATTGATTGATAAATCAGTCAATGAAATTGTTTTGTTTTGGGTTTTTTGTAGAAAGTGGTTATGACAATTGAGAGCTGACAGGAAAAAGGTAGATTAAAAATTGATTAACTGTTTAGTTGTTTGTGATTGAATGATGTATTATAAATGCCAGTTTAGTAGAAGCTTTACTCAGTATCATTTACAGTTAATAGTAAGAAATCGTTATGATTATTTTGTTGTTGATTATTTTGGTGATTTTATTCAGTATCCTTGACAAGTATGAGTGAGAAATAGTTGTGATTGTTTGTTTGACAAGTTCTATGTCCAGAGTTCAGTGTTAGTTTTAGCTAATTATGTATCAGAGCTACCATGCACACATGGAAAGTTTGAATACTGCAACCATCAAACTCAGTTCACCAAACGGCCACGAGATGGAGCCAAGTTTGTTTGTGGTGGACCACGAGTAGGTGGAGCATGAGTGGGTGGATCATGAGAAGGTGGAGCACGAGTGGGTGGAGCATGAGTGGGTGGATCAGGAGTAGGTGGAGCATGAGTGGGTGGAGCATGAGTAGGTGGAGCATGAGTGGGTGGACCAGGAGTAGGTGGAGCAGGAGTGGGTGGATCATGAGTAGGTGGAGCACGAGTGGGTGGAGCAGGAGTGGGTGGACCAGGAGTGGGTGGAGCAGGAGTAGGTGGACCAGGAGTAGGTGGATCATGAGTAGTTGGAGTAGAAGTAGGTGGACCAGGAGTGGGTGGAGCAGGAGTAGGTGGAGCAGGAGTAGGTGGAGCATGAGTGGGTGGATCATGAGTAGGTGGACCAGGAGTGGGTGGAGCATGAGTGGGTGGACCAGGAGTAGGTGGAGCAGGAGTGGGTGGATCAGGAGTAGGTGGAGCATGAGCGCGTGGATCAGGAGTAGGTGGACCAGGAGTAGGTGGATCATGAGTAGTTGGAGTAGAAGTAGGTGGACCAGGAGTGGGTGGAGCAGGAGTAGTTGGAGTAGAAGTAGGTGGACCAGGAGTGGGTGGAGCAGGAGTAGGTGGAGCAGGAGTAGGTGGAGCATGAGTGGGTGGATCATGAGTAGGTGGATCAGGAGTGGGTGGAGCATGAGTGGGTGGACCAGGAGTAGGTGGAGCAGGAGTGGGTGGAGCAGGAGTAGGTGGAGCATGAGTGGGTGGATCATGAGTAGGTGGAGCAGGAGTGGGTGGAGCATGAGTGGGTGGATCATGAGTAGGTGGAGCAGGAGTAGGTGGAGCATGAGTGGGTGGATCATGAGTAGGTGGAGCAGGAGTAGGTGGAGCAGGAGTGGGTGGATCATGAGTAGGTGGAGCAGGAGTGGGTGGAGCAGGAGTAGGTGGATCAGGAGTGGGTGGATCATGAGTAGGTGGAGCAGGAGTGGGTGGAGCAGGAGTACCTGGAGCATGAGTGGGTAGACTAGGAGTGGGTGGAGCAGCAGTGACGTAGTTAGTCACACCTCTCAGAATGACCTTCACAATTCAGGTGAGCTTTGTTCAGTCTCACAACCAGTACGGAGAAGGAAACTTGTCCCTGTAAGACAGCTGCAGTCTTACAAAGAGTGGAGTGTATCGTCTCCTCGGTGGGACAATCAGAACCAGAATCAGAATTTCTTTCAGCACAAATAAGTACTTCTGAAGCACTTATAACTCTGCTCAGTCAAACCTCCACTACCATGGCGGGCAGCGCTAACAGGAAGGGTAGCTAGTCCAACCAGCTAACATGGAATGAGAGTACAATTACACTTTGCATGCAAACTCAAATAAATGTTAACAAAATGCAGCCTTGACTTATTTCTTATTTTTGTAGGGTCAGTAAGCTCCCTGCAGAGGGAGCAGCTCAATACTGCAGAAATGACTACAAGAGCAGTGAACAACTAGTCAGTGGAGGCAGACAGGCTGATGAGTGCACAGAAAGAAGCTGACAGGGATCACTGAGCACAAAGACGCTCCCTGTAGCACATGAATAATCAGTCATTCATTTGTATAACATCAGTATTTATAATCAATAACTCTTAAGTTATTGATTCACACAGACACCATCCAGTTTTGTGGAAACAGGGAAAACTTGCAGATTTGATATGATAGGGTCTCTTAACCTAAGGCAGCTCTTGAGATTCTTGGACCTCGTGTCCAGTGATTCAATTTGCTTTATAGACACACACAAATCAAATAACCAACTTCTTTGTGTTTATTTGACAAACTACATGACTAAACTACGAACAGAAACTATTGCACTACATTGTAGCATAAATAATGTAGAGCTGATTAGTCAATCATTAAGTAATATCAAATTATGTATTTATAAAGAATATCTTTAAGTTATTGATCATAAACCAAAAATTGCCTTTAAAAGTACAAAATTTTCAGGGCGCCACCCAGTTTTGCTAAAACAGGGAAAACTTGTGAATTTGACATTAATTAATAGAGTCTCTTAATCTCAGGGTGCTACAGAGTTCTTGACCTAGTGTACAGTGATTCAATTACTTTATATACACACACAAATCAAATAACCAAGTTCTTTATAAATGAGATGTTGATTTGACAAACTAGAACCAGACTACTACTGTCACAGAAAATAACTAATAATAAATGATTAGTTTGACAAACTAAATGATCAGGCTACTAACAGAAATAATAAAACAGAAAATAAAAACTAGGATAAAGGAAGATTGATGGAAGATACATGACATTGACTCACTGTGACAAAAATGGAATGAATGATTAAACAAAGGCAAAGTTCAAAGGATGAATATCTGATTAATTAATTCAATGTGACCACTTAAATTCAGTGGTGGTTATCTAGACCAAATTAAGAATTAGGCTGTTACCAAAATTTGGTTTAGGTTTGGTGGCGTTCAGCAGTTGAGAGTCTGAGAGGCATCAGAGAAGATTGTGAGTAATTTACTATTCAGAATTGGTTTGGCATTTTACTGATATCTTAATAAATTTTATTAAGTTTGCTGGATTAAACCCTAAAGTCAGGCCATTTAATTTAGCGTCTAATCATCAAACTCTTTAATATCTGTAAGATGTATATGCAGTATATCACCGTTCCTGGATGGATGGGAGTGAGGAGTGGCTGCAGGTTCTGTCTGGATCTGCTGGATCTCTGCAGGCGACTTCTGCTTGAACTTCACCAGTGGCTCTTTCGGGCATCGGTGGACATCTCTGGACATCTTTGGTCGTCTCTGAACATCTCTGGTTGACATGGCTCCATCTCAGTCTCTCTCTGTCTGTCTCTCCTCTTCACAGCATAGTCTCTGTGCCCTTGCTTCAATTCTTCCCCCCCTCTTTGTTGGTGGGGGAGGTCGGCTGGATTCACACCAACGTTTCGACCGACAGTCTTTTCTTCTTTTAGTTTCTTTATGATGGCTGGAGTCATTTTCTGCAGTCTGTGTCTGAGCAGAGGAGCTGGATCACATTTTCAGGGCAAAGGAGTAGAGAGAGGAGACAAGATGGTCTTGAGGCAGGATGCAGAGTTGGAAGGTTCTGGATAGGCTGTTCTTCATGCCATGAGGTGCTGGGTCCTGAGGAGGCCATTCAGAGGCAGCATTCAGAGTCTTTCAGTCATATCTGGAGCAGGTTGAAGATTCTGGAGAGGTTGCTCTTCATGCCATGAGGCGCTGGGCCTGCGGTGGGACAGCATGTCTCTGTCTCTGGGTCATCATTGTTTCCCTCCCCCTCCCAGCATGTGGGAGAGGGAGAACAGAGATGCAGTGGAGAGGATGAAGACCAGAACTTGACTGACTGAAGGACTGAAGAAGAGTAGAGAGAGCACTCAGACCAGCTGAGGCTTTTTATGATCTTTGTTGAAGGTCCAGTGGGGTGTGACCACTGGTCCCTCCCCATCCACCAAGTTAACTGAGATGATATTCTTTTAACTTATTTAATGTTAATACTGCTTTGTTTTACTTTATTAAGGTTTCTCTATGTGAAAGCTCCCTCTCTCAGCTGTAAAATGACACCAAGCAACCTATAGTAGGAAACCACAGAACAAAACTTGACCAATTGAATCAAAATTAATCAACAAATTAACCAACACAGATGAACCATGATATCAGAGCATGTAGGAAGGTGTTTTACAACAGGCAGATCTATGTATGATTGTGTCTGTAGAGTTAATCCACAACCAATCCCACATGTCACATTTAGTCCTTATCAGAAGGAGGAAAAGGAAGAGGATCTATGTGGAGACTGATGTTTGACATTGTAACAGTGATACTTATATGACAGTAGCTGAGGAATGAAAGCATAGTTAACCATTAAAATCTTAATGTAATGTTCTGTTCCAGGCAGGGAGAAAGGAAGAGGCCACATTAAGCTTTGGATGTGTCTGGCAGGATTAAAGCAGGAATGTGGGGCAATAAAACTCCTCCTCCTGGTGTATGTCCTGGAGTTTCTTGGGTCAGAGAGGAGGAACTGGTCTTATCTGTTTATTCTGCCAGTCATAAAACTTAAGCCTTAAGCACTTAGGTGCCACATAGTGTCAGATGGATTTCCTGGGGAGATACTCAGAAATGAGAAGAGTTAAATTCATTATTTACACAGCAAAATCTGTAGTGTTGTTTTTTCAGTGTAAATAATTTTGAGTTGGTGGGTGTTGATTTTGGTGTTGTTTTAACACTTGTAGTGATGAAATAGCTCTGCAAGCAGTGTTAATCAAGCAAGTGACATGATAGCACCTGTGACTGAGTTACATTCACTCCTGGCTGTGTTGACGTCAATATCAGGGCCATTAAACCAAAACGAAGAAATAGAAGACAATATCCGGTTCGCGCGCATTTCTGCCTCACAACGGTTGGAAGCGGAAGAATGAGGCGGAGAAGTCAGACCCGGGCTTAGACTGTATAAAGTACGGCTTAAATAAGGTAAAAACTGGATATATTACCTTCTACAGGACTGTAATGACAGTATGAAGTCGTGTTAAAATATCATGTGGTGTGATGCGACTCCGTTGTCATTGACGCTGATTGAGGCAATTAGTGTGAATTACATTCACTGCTTGTAGCTTGTAAGGTGAATAACGTTCGGAAAGAAGTGGCTGCTTGCAGTAAAACAAACTTGTTGAGTGGTAAGTTATTTTTCCGGCCAAATATTGAGTATCTGAAAGAAATGTGATAACAGGCTTTCCCCAGGAATTAGACTTATCCTGGTGCTCGTTGGTGGTGGGGGCAAATACGGTAAGGTGACAAGTTAGATGAGGATCCGGCTAATGTCAGTGTTGCGTTCGGGAGGATCCGGCTAATGTTCGTGTTTAAAAATAAATAAATTAGCAACGTTTGGCTTCAAAGCAAAGCCTGACGGTCCGCCAGGCTTATAGCTGTCATTGACGCTGATTGAGGCAATTAGTGTGAATTACATTCACTGTAAAAAAATCTATTTTCTCTCTACAGTCAGAAACAAGTTTGGGCTTCCTGATGCTACGGAACTTGATGCTTTTGATGAAACCAACACACTAATTGAGGAAGACATTTTTTCTGAACTGATAGAGGCCAGTCCGGATTTATGCCTTACAGTACGTGACAGAATCCCCGATGCAGGTAGTTACATTTCTCTGTTATCCATGAACTGTGTAAAAAAAAACAAAAAAAAAACAAAAAACAACCATAACCCAATCAGTGAAAAGTTGGGAGTAACAATTGGCCAAATATGAAAAAAAACTGCTATAGGTGATTGCTACAGGTGTATGATTAGAGTGTAAGCCTTTATAATGGCATTCTTTAAACCATATGTTTGAAAAAGTATTTTTTTGTAACCTCACTCTGATCTCTTGAAATATATTATCCACCCAGCTCAGACACTGGAGAAAAACATCTATCTTGAGATACAGATTGCTCCTGATCCAAGTGCAACAACACAAGACAGCAATTCAGGGGAAGGCAAGTCTCATTGTAATATCATTTGTAATGCTGCTTCCCAATTATCAGTTTAGATTGCATGTCTCTGTCTCTACTCATCATCTCTGTCTCTACTTTAACATGATTTTCAAACATTATGTGAAGAGAATGAGCTGTATAATTGCAAAAACAGTTTGAAAATGTGGGATCAGGTGTGGGTTTTTTTTAACCAAATTTATGTTGTATTTCTTTTAGACTTCTCTCCTTTAGCTCATTCAACATCCTCCCCACATCACTTTCTTCAAGTGACAATGACCACTCCAGTCGAAAAGAACATGGGATTCCCATAGGCAGACGTACATCCAGCTCGGAAGTCACAACCAAATCTTACTGAGTCAGAGGCTGCAAAAAAGATACTTGGATGCAGCAGATGCTGTTTATATTAACTATCATAAAGTGTCATACTGGCTTTTTTCCAAAAATGGATGATCCGGTTTCTGTGTGAATCAGTAATTTTAACTGTGACTCTTAATCTTGTAATATATTGTTGTGTGTGTGTGTGTGTGTGTGTATACAGGCATTATGCATTAAGATACATTAATGTGTAATAATGCACTTATTGATTTTTGACAATACTTAGCTACTTTGTGGTTGCCCGGGTAACCGAATGTGCAAATGATAACAGAGGTACAGTACAGATCAAAGCAGATTAGACTACAGATGAAAGCAGATTAGAATACAGATCAAAGCAGATTAGAATACAGATCAAAGCAGATTAGAACAGAACGGAACACAACTGAAGTGTTTAACAGAAGACACGCTGCTCATTTCACCTGAGAAAGTGAAGACAAATCTTTTGAGCTAGCTGATCCATCAGTTATCGGCATCAAGTAAGTACACAAATACATAAAGTAAAGCACTCATTAACCAGCTATTATTATTATTACCAAAACACATTTCACCAATGGTCTGTTAGCTGTCAATACAACACTGTTCTACAAAATTTCTCAAATTTTAAAGTACCTGCTCCAGTTCATATTGTATCATATATTATATTATTGGAGTATTAATGCTGATACATCAACATGTAAGCTGTATTTGGGGACTGGACTCTATCCCAGCTGGGTGATTCTCACGAAACTGTCCTTTTGCAAAAACAATTTTAGGTCAATTTTGCTAGTTTTTTCTCTCATTAGTAGCAAGCAGGGTCTCAACTGTCTCAATTAAAATGAATGATCAATACATGTTTTTTAATAAATTTTGGAATGTTTTATTGAGTCACTGATAAGTTCATTACCGTCACACATTTTCAGTTGATGATTACTGAATATGTATGAAAGGTAGACCTTTTGTTTTTTTCATGCATGTTCTATTAATAGTTCAGAATAGCCACATAGTGTAAACATTCATAATTCTTTTTATTGACAGACTTGACAAATAGCTCCTGTACAGAAATAAAATTTGAAGTTATCACTCATGCCCATCCAAATATTTCCATATACAGCAAATGTGATATCGCTTCGGCGGGGAGAGCATCACACTCTGCTGCAGGAGACTGTGGCACGACATGGTGTGAAGAGAAATTACCATCTCATTACAATGTAATAATCTTTAAACCTTGACGTCACTTAACAGCTACACATTCCTACCTGTGTTACAATACCAGGATACAGGCATCCGTCATACTTAACGAGCACCCATTGCCCAACTCCAAGAGAGTCCCTATTTTCCGTCTCTTCTTTGAGAATGACTTCTTTTGGAACATAGCAATCACATGCAGGCTTACAGAAGCATGAGACATCCCTCACTCTGATCTTCCCTGGTTCTGTTGCAATAAGCTGAAAAAAAACAACAGAAAAATATATGAGTAACGTTGCACATTTATTCAGTGAACATAATGGGAATCATCATAATCTGATTGTTTACTGAGTGATACCTTACCTGATGTACTTTCAGAGTGCCCTGCACTGTCTTCAGTGATGGGGGCACTAACTCTCCAAATGTTTCAATGTCCTCTTCAGTCACCTTGAAGAGTTTCACTGAACTCTGCTCTGACAGGTTGTGCAGCAAGGCTTCAGCATCAGGTATGTCCGTTCCATAGGCTACCAGCCTGTCGGCAAGATTTTTCAGTGCTCCTCCAACGCCGCCTGGAGCACCTTTCCCGTGTGATGCCTCTGTAAAATTCCAGGTCACAGACTTGAAACCCTTTATGAAAGGCACTGTGGATGCCAAATAGAAGGAGACCTGGGGATGGCGGGAGAGAAAGATAGAGAGGTTGAATGTTGAGAGTGAGTCAGAAAGTGAGTGACAGTGAGTGAGTGTAAATATGGGGTATTTTTGTCTTTCTCATGTTTTACTGATGGATTTATAAAATTCTGACCAATCAATATCAGTCTAAAAGTTATTGCTCATGACAAACCTTGTTGTGGTATTGGGAAGTTGGCCCATCAGACACCAGGTGGACATGTTTTACTGTGGGGTGACTGGATTTTATATGCTGCCACACTGGATCAAGGTGTGCCCACGTCGCTACAGCATCGTGCTTTAGACTGCTGGATACCGTGGCAAAGGCTTCCGGCTGTCCCTCACTCACATACAGGACACCAGTATGCAAAGTAACCTGTTTGTGACCTCCACCAAAGTGAGTGTCCTTTATTTCCTTGCTCCACTTACAGTTGTAACTTTCACTGTAGTCAAAATGTACAACTTCTTCATCTTCCACCAATCTCTCTTTCAGCCGCCTGATCTCTCTGAACTGGTGTGCTGTGTTGAAGAGGTGAACCTTGAAACGTGGCAGGTCGTTCTTTGTTTGCTCCACCAGTTTTTCTAGGCTGGCCGCTGTCGTTTCCAGAGTGGTGTGCTTGCCTTCAACCTCAGTACCATCAGGAGATTTTTTCCAGTATGGTGATGTTTTTGTCACCCACTCATTCCATCTCACCATGTTGTTCTTTGTGGCTGGGTCCATCACAACTGGCAATGGGTTGTCTTTGCAGGTGTTGCAACAGTTATACGCGCAGTTGATGTTGCTCAAGTCACACACAGTTAATGTGACCAGGTCTGCTGGCTTATTGGAATCTATTAATCCAAGCTGCTGCAACTTCTTCACTTTGGATGTGAAGTTTTCATGTAGTTTGCAGGCACAAGTCTCCCTTTCCTGTACTTTTGGGCTCACAATCCAGAATGGACGATGCTTGTAGAACTGTGAGCGGGAAATCTTCATAGAGGGATTTTCACTCAGAAAGACCTTGTGGAGATTCTCTAGTGTGTCAGTCAGTGACCTCTTCCTAAAGATTGCACCATTTCTCCTGATTTCTCCAGTTTTTCCATTGATCACGGTCGTGATGTCATCTCTGTGAAGGAATGTATGGATCTGCCTTCTCATGTTGTGGCGTCTGTTCTGTGTAACCTTCCTTTTGTCTGCCAGCTTCCTTTGTGCATTCTTTGCTTCAAGACGTTTTATTTTTTTTCTCAGATTGTCGAGCTCCTTGTTTTTCTTCTCGAGCTTTGTCAGTGTGATCTTCAGTTTTTTAGTTAGCTTGAGTTTTTCCTTTGTGGACATTGTTCTTTTAGGTGTTGATGTCATTGGACCAGAGGGTGATTGTGTTGCATCACTAATGGTCTGAGTTCCTCCGGTTGATGGTGTGTCCTCCTGGAAGAGAGTGAGACAGTGATTGAGTAAGACAAAGTGTGACTGACTGAGTGAGTCAGAGAGTGAGTGAGTGACTGAGTAAGAAAGTGAGTCAGTGAGTGAAAAAGAAAGGAATGACAGTGATGGAGAGGGCAGCAAGTGAGTGATGGATAGGTTGATTGGGTGAGTGCTGAGATATAAAAGCAATAACACCTTATTATAGGATTGTGCAATCCTGTCATTTTCGTCCCTGGGCTGTAGCACTGGTCTGGGCTGTAGGAGTTGGTCATCTGTGCCGGAGACATCAGATGGGGGGCTGTCGTTCAGAATTGTCTGGAGGCATTTTTTCTTCTTCTTGTACCTCTTTGAGTTTTCATTCCACTTTGCTCTTTGTTTTTATTTTGCTGTTTAGCAGTTAGCTCTCCGATAGACTTTAAAAGTCCCTTCTCCTTTCTCTTTTTGTACCTGCATGTATTACAGAATATCAAATAATTCTTCAATTCAATAACACATTCTTTACAATTGAATTGCAACTTTATGTGTTTTCTTCTCCCAAATCTCTCTCTCTCTCTCTCACACACACACACACACACACACACACACAGTGACCTCCACACCTCCATCGCTCTTATCTGTGATGTGTTTATGGACCCCAGAGAAGAAAAAGAAGAAAGCCATAAAACTGGCTCACAGATGTGAAAACACTCAGATTTTGTGGATGAAGTTCTCTATGTAATGTAAAATAAAAGGTTATGAGTATCTAAACATGATATGAGTTGGATAAAAATTAGTCCTCAAATGAAAAGATGAATTTTGATCCTTTTTTGACCCCTGAAGCAGTATGTGTCACTGAGTTACAAGTGAGTTGTTTTTAGATAAATTCTGTCATGGAGCCACATTGCCATCTAGTGGACAATGAAGGTAAATCTTCCATATAATCTTTTGATATTTCATCTGTGAACTTTATGCAAAGCTGTGTTCAAAGTTAATAACTTAGTAATTATAATCTATTGTTTTTCTTTGTTAGCATGGTTGAATTAATCCTGTTTAATCTTGTTTAGTTTGGTAAACTACATAATGAGATGCATTACATCTTAAAGTTATGTGATAATAATCTGCTTATAACATTTGCTGAAAACTGGTGATTATCAAATGTCTCATCACATGCTTAACACTAAGGTAATAATTTGTTTGGTTTATAGTGGGAAGTGAATATGTGATTCATAAGTTAATGAGTAGATTATATTCAATTCACTTACATATGAATAGAAAGTGAAAAGAGAGGAAGGACCGTTTAACTCCTCCCAATTCCACCACTTGTCAAGAATAATAGAAAACCAAAAATCTCCAGACTTCAGTTGTCTTTTAGCTGTTGTCTTTCGTTTTTCCGGTCTTCATCTATGTCTCATTAGTTCTTTTTTCATTCTCGCTCTCTGTTATTTGGTTATGTCTACGTGTTAATTTTTAACATCTGATCAGTCAAGTTTAGTCTAAAAAGCAACAGTGCTTTCATTTCAATGTTTTCATTTCT
>CM056569.1:20506272-20537488 GCA_029721515.1 Synanceia verrucosa
ACAAGCCCTGTAGTTAACTTCTTCATTTAGTTTCATCCTCAGGTCTGTGGAGACTTGATCACTGCTAAATAGTAGCTTTAGCTTGTTAGCCGTTAGCATCCATCGGAATAGTTGCACGAAAATGCTTAGCTTGTAGCATGTTTAGCTCATAGATGCTAACTCAAACTGGAAGTACTTAAGTGATACTTTAATTCTGTTTTTCATAAGGTCCATATTATGTTTGATGTCTCCACTGAGCTGTCTGGGAGTTTTTCAAAATAAAACTACCCATTCAGAAGTGTATTCTAGTTCTTCTCCATGACTGCAGAAGGAAGCAGCTGTGTTGTTCAAATGGTACAGTGAGTGACAACAAAGCCTCTCCTTTAATGTGAATATAAGAAGTGTTGGAGATGACAGGGATTGAACCTAAGACCTCACACTTGCAAAGCATACACTCTACCACTGAGCTACCACCCAATTATGCCTCAACACACCACTATGCTACCAACCACTACTGAAATGTAGGCCATACATGACTCTACTACTTACTTTCAGACAAAATCAAAGCAACACTATACTATCACTGGAGGAAAAGGACTGTGATTACTGGGAATCAAACAGGTCAACTGCTTGGAAGGCAGCTATGGTCAACACTATACCACCATCATGGGTCAAAAAGACAGTTTCAACAAAGTCTGCAATTTATCTGTACATTGAGACTAAAAAAGTTCCAAAAACATCCTGCCTCATCCCAGAAGGTTCTGACTGACCACAGACCAGTTGCAGTGACTTCATACATCATCTCCTCAGACCCCAGGTTCACCATGCACTCAATCTACAGTTTGAGTACCAGGAGAGGATGGGGTGAAATGATGCTATCCTACAGTATATCAAACAAGAAAATTGAAAAAAAAAAAAATACATCAGAAATGATTTGAAAACACATTCCTATTCAGAGTTCAGAAGCCCCACTACAGAGAAAGAACTCAGTCTTTGAGCAAGGTGCCTTAAACCACTCTGTCATTGTGAAACAACAACTATCAAACAACACTGTTGAATAACTTATTATATTCTGCAATTTTCTAAATCTCAGTTGCCTCAAACAATCAGAGGTCCTTACTAAAGATAGCATTGAAATACAGTAGATGATAGTGTTGTTCAAAAAATTACAATATCCCTGTCATACATATCAGGGATTTTATATGATATTAATTATGATGCTGGATTAATCCATGTTAGTGCGCTAATTTCGATAGTCCTATGAACAACATATAGTCTAGTAACAACATAGAGTCTAGAAACCACAACATCCAAAGAAGGAGCAGTTATCTCTATAAAAAGACACTGGCCTGTTATTTATCTTTAAATATTTTATCGTACTATCATTGCTACTTCACTAGCTAGCTAGCTATAGTTGAAACTAATTGTCATATTTTTGTTATGTAAACATTAGAAGACATACGTCAATATTTGGTCTTCTTCTTCTCCTCGTCTTTTCTCTTTTTCACCCTTGTACTCCTGAAGGCTTGGCTGTTTTCATCGTGTGGAATTTGTAAAGAAAATATATTTAACAGTGTCTGCTTCAGGATAGCTGTCCATCAACTGTGTTAGCTGTAGCTTCCTGTGCTCCCCACTACTCTCTCTATACGGCTCTGGTCTCCATAGACTGAACTACTGCTGCTATAAAACAGTCATTCCTCTAGAGGGAATTAAACCCCAGCCACCAGCATGAAAACCAGTGATCCAAACCACTAGACCAGATGGGACTGATGTGTTAGTCCTCTGTCCACCACCATCACTGCAGAGCAGGTTAGCAGAGAGCTGAGGAGATCTTGTCCTAACAAGGCAGCCAGACTGGAACAGGATGAGCTCCATCTCCTCCAAACTTTGTTTAATGAAGTATGTTCAAGTCTATCTTTAGTAACAATAACTAGCAGGCTCATCATGTATAGTGTTTAGTGTATGGGCTGATGGTAGCATGCCAACATTTGTTGCGTAGTCTCTTTGGTGCAATCAGCCAGCGCGTTCATCTGTAAACTGAAAGGTTGGTGGTTCGAGCCCACCCAGGGATGATGGTTTATGTGTCTAATTAACCAGCTAATCTGAAATCAATAACCTCATTTTGTGATCAGTAATATTCACTAAATTATGTCGTGTTCACACTACATGACTGTTGTAGTTGTCGACTCGCCATGGTGTGGAGAATTTTGTTTCTTTATTATTCAATCAAATAAAATAGATTTGAACCCAAAAAGAGATTTGACAGTAAAAGAGAATAAGTGACAAACAAATAATATTTTTTTGAGATCAAAACTGAACAGGTTGCAATTTTAAAAGGAAATAATTTTTGAGAGCATATTTCTTCAACTGAAATCAAAACTCATGTTTGTGAGTAAAAACATACAGTCATTTTGCTTATAAATCAGTGCTCTTTGCTTGCAAGTTGAAAAGTTTTACTTGTGAATTTCTGCACTCAGTGGGCGGGGCCTACGCTGGTGGATGACAGAAGAGTTTCTATTGGTTGGTGTGACCTGGCTCCGGTGCGACCTACGCCTTCCACTTTACACCCACTTCTCTCTTGTGCTGCTGTGCTGCCAGGAGGTAAGTTGATGGTCTGCTGCTCTTCGAAGTTGAAACGTTTCCCATAAGTAATGAATTGTACTACATAGGGTAGGCTACAGCCTGCCGTACAACAACAACTACAAGTAATGAATTAATGCAGATTGTCTCTCTCCACTTGCTGGTCACAGCCTGAGCAGAATAGGGCTTGGGCGCCGCTTTGCATTCAGGGACGTGGCCTCACGAGTGTAAACAAACAGCCAGTCGGACGAGGAGAAGATGCAGAGTTGAGAAAGAAAAGAAAGAAAAAAGATGTTAAAATCCAGAAAAGGATGTGGTTAAATAGGGAAGCCAGGGACCACTATATGGACAAAACCGGCACTATAAACTGACGTCTTCGGCTTGTTTGTGGTGTGAGCTGTAGATCATAAAGCCGGCAAACAGTGGGAACTGTAATCCAGACAAAGGTGCAACTACTGGAGCAGGTCACTCCTGGTTTTGTGATGCGTGTCTGTAGTAACGCAGCTGTCCAAAAACATATATTGTACAGACATATATACTTTATAGATAACTATTTATTTATAGCATGGAAAGAAATGATAAGAAACATATATGTATTGTCATTACATAAGAAATTGCACTAACTCCATTTTTATTTGTATCCACGCAGCTGTCCAAAGACATATATTGTATATCATACATATATATTGTACAGATACCTATTTATTTATAGCATATAAAGAAATGATAAGAAACACATATTTATTGTTATTATTATTTGTATTCCTTGTTACATTGTTGTTTACTGTATTATAGAGTTTGTTTACAACTATTTTACATATTACATTTTCACTACATCAATTTTCTATATGTCCAGATGCTTATTTATTTAGCACTGAAATAATTTATAAAAAATGTGTATTTATTATTGTTATATAAGAAATTGCACTCCATGTTCTGTATCCATGTTTTTATTTGTAACCTTTTACCTTGATGCACTGTTCTGTGTTCTCAGGTTGCACTACTTGCAAATAAACATTGAAAAACATCTGATTGTGTGACACTTCTTGCTTTTGCACATCATACTGTTATTGCTTCTTGTTTATAAGACACATGCATTTAAGTATGTTTATTGTGAAGATTGTGGGTATGGATGCAACAGACACTAATGGCTGTATTTAATACACATTTATTTCACACTCAGCTCATGTTTGTCAGAGCACAACATACAGACACAATCTTATCGAGGAATGTCATGTCTTCATCCTTGCATGGCAACACCATGTGAATCAGTATTTTATCTTGCAAAATAGTGTACTTGTTGAGGATGGTTCCGATCACCCTTTCATTCTGTCATCGGTCTCTGGTCAGCTCCTTCCTCTACTGGTGCTGGTGTCTCCACTGTGGATCAGATAAGGACATTTTGCAGATACAACAGCAACAAAAACTCCTGAAAAACGCAGACATGTCAAACTTTAGGATGTGTTAGGAGACTAATTCATCTGTCTAACCATCATAACGATGACACCTAAAACTTTAAACACAGTTGAGTGAATTTACTTTAGGAAACAGCAAGATTTTCCTAATTTAGGTTTCAATATGATGCTGGAGTTTACATGGTAGCATCCTGTAGTTAGCTAGTGTGGCGTAGGCCGCCCCAGATAAAACTGCGAGTGGCAGATCTAGAGAAATCTATACAACACCGACAACGCCACCTTAGGACTTACACCTAAGGAATATACTGCTTTTACTTTAATTTCTCTGAGAGGGTTTCCCAAAAAAAACTACCCATACACAGGTCTATTCACAAATGAATACAGGCATGTTGTATCACAACTTAACAGTCTTTATTCCTCACAATAAAACAGCTTATCAAAAATGTATTTCTAAAACATGTCTATAGTTCATTTCCTACACCAGTCTGCAATGGTTCAGTTAGGAGGGAAACAGGCAGATTATCACAGCTTGTTCCAGCAGAGGCCGCAGCACACAAATTAACTCAAAGAAAAATACAAAGCCAAACATGTATTCAACCAAAAAAAATGAACTACTAATAACAAACTCAAAACAACTAAACAAAAAAAAGTCATGCAACATGCCTACTTGGCGGTCCCCCACTTAGAACCCCTGCAAACAACGTTCCTCCCCCTCCCACTGACAACACACCGTCCAATCCGGAGTTGGCGACCCTTGAACTTTATTACTATTACTGTACTGTACGTTTTAAAATAGCGTCTATCTACGGGAGACACGCGACTGACTACAGTCCATCTAATTGGCAGAGCAAGGCTAAAAAAACAACAACAATTCAAGAGCTAAAGGCAAGACAGGGCAAGCAGCAGCCCACAAACAACCTGTATCATACAGGGAAACAACAGTCAACGTCAATAAAAACCACACTAGCATTTGGCTTAAAACACCGCTTACCTGTATCATACAAGCATCAGTGCTTGTAGCTGCTAGCAGCTACGGCAGCAACAACTGGACATTAACACCCATACCACCTCAGCCCAACACGCCAACCTGCAACAAAAGATCGTCAACACAGCGTATTTACTAACCCCTCACGTCATGAACCTGTACTACATACCTGCCGAACACACACGGCACACGCTGGGACTCTACGAAACGGCGGAGCTGCAAGCCAGCAGCACTCACTTCGGCAAAGGAGAGAGAGAGAGCAAACAACCGGAAGGGGTTTATAAACCACCCCGCATTAGAGGCTGAGACCACGGCTACACTACGGGTGCCGGTAAGGGGCATGTTACCCTCCTGCTGCAATTGTCACACCTGCTGCAAAACAGACAGACCAACAAAAAGAGGCACGAGAACTGAAATGCAGAGCAAATACAAACCATCCGGTTACACTAGCAGCTGTTTGCTAATAACACACTGTGGCAGTGGAGCATCATCAGGACCAATACATGAAAAGACAAACTTTAAATAATCAGACTGATACTTCCTCTGTTTTCTGCTCTCCCCACACTCTGTGTCCTCTCTCACTTTCACTTGTGGTCCTAAAAATCGATCCATGTTGTACTGTGTTTGATTCCCGTCCCGGGGCTTTTCTGTGTGGAGTTTTTCCCCATGTCTGCGTGGGTAATCCGGCTTCCTCCCACCATCCAAAAACATGCATGGGGATTAGGTTAATTGGCTAATTTAAATTGCCCGTTGGTGTGAACGTGAGTGCGAGTGGTTGTCTGTCTCTATGTGCGCTGTGAAGAACTGGAATTATTTGTGCTGAAAAATATTGTTTTTCAGTTAAAATAACAACAATAGTTTCTATATACAGAGTGTTACCTCACCCATTTATCTCCATCTTGGATTATTAGTCGTCGTCATGTTTGTAATTTTGAGACCATATTAGGACTGAGAGGGTGGAGCCTCATGTCCTGGTCTTATTGAAGATCGCTGGTACTCAACTATAAGAAGAAGTAGAGGATCATGATCATGTGACATATAAACAGGTACATACATAGATGAAATTCAACCTGTGCATTTTACCCATCCTGTAAAGGAGCAGTTGGCTGCCTACTATAAGATGCCTGGGAAGCAACTTCAGGGTTAAATGTCTTGCTCAAAGACACAGCAACTTGTCATGGAGCGGGATAGTTGAGAGGCAACCACTCAACCCACTGAGCTACAGCTTCCTCAGTAAACTTCAGAGAAGCTGCTCCATAACTTTGATGAAAGTAACTCTTGCCTTTTAACACAGCTTCTCTAAATCTTTGTTCGGTAATTTAGTGAATATTACTGACTTTACCTCCTGATCATACAAACCAGGTTACTCATTTAGATTACTTTAGCTGGTTAATTAAGCACATAAACCAATGTCTCTGGGTGGGCTCAAACCACCAACCTTCAGTCAATAGTCAAACACACTTGCCCGATCGCACCACCGAGACTTCAGAGCATGTTTACGTGCTAGCATTAGCCCATACACTACACACTACACCTGACGAGCCTGATAGTTATTGTTACTAATGATGGACTTAAACATACTTCAGACAGTAAACACAGTTTCCTTCCTTCATTCAGTATATATAGTCCACATCTGAGCTGAGCTCACCTGGTCCACACACCTCTCACCAAGTGGAGAAGACCCAACAGAGACTTTACTTCCTCAGGAAGCTAAAAATAGCTCTCCTCCCTCAAAACCTGCTGATGAACTGTTTGGGATGTGAACAGAGTGAACAGGACAGAGAAGAGAACAGTCCTCCATCTGAGGAGATGGAGCACATCCTGTTCCAGTCTGGCTGCCTTGTTGGGACAAGATCTCCTCAGCTGTCTACTAACCTGCTCTGCAGTGATGGTGGTGGACAGAAGACTCGTACATCTTTTCCATATGGTCTAGCGCTTAGGATCTCTTGTTTTCACCCAGGTAGCCTGGGTTCAACACCCGGTATGAGAATGACTGTTTTATGGCAGCAGTAGCTCAGTCTATCGAGATTTTATTATGCTGCTCTCTACTGTCAAAACTCAGCCATCAAAAGTCCTTTTCCTCCAGTGATAATATTCTGTTGCTTGGTTTTGTTGTGGGCGGTGTTTAGCACTGTCGCCTCACAGCAAGAAGGTACCGGGTTCGAATCCCAGGCCCACGGCCTTTCTGTGTGGAGTTTGCATGTTCTCCTCATGTCTGCGTGGATTCTCTCCAGGTACTCTGGCTTCCTCCCACCATCCACAAACATGCATGGGGATTAGGTTAATTGGCTAATTTAAATTGACCGTAGGTGTGAATGTGAGTGTGAGTGGTTGTCTGTCTCTATGTGTCCTGTGATGAACTGGAGACTTGTCCAGAGTTTACCCTGCCCTCTGCTCTATGACAGCTGGGATAGGATCCAGCCCCCCCCCGCGATAATGGATGGATGGACATTTTTTTTTGTCACAAAGTAATATATATATTCATATCTTTCTCAGGATTTTCCTCACATTTCTTTCTTCCTTTGGGTGAATTCACTTCATATACACATTTCTTTCTTGTTTACTTACGACCTCCAAACTCTTGATGAAAACATGTCTTTGTTTGTGTTTAGCCATTCTGGAATTACCCCAGTACCCAAGCCTAGGGTTTGAACCCCACATCCACAGTGTTTCTTTGTTTCTGTGGTGTACAACACCTCACACATGAAAGGTCTGTGGGTATTTCTAGCTGGAGAGGTGACAGATTCTCCTCTGTGCAGTGCTGAGGTGTCCTTGAGCAAAGTACCAAATCTCCAGCTCCTCTGGGGGTTTCTGTATGGCAGCCCTCTTGCTCTGACATGTCTCCATTCATTTTTTGAACATGTAAAGGTTGTGTAAGTTGGAAGTAAAATAAGTAAGAAAGTAAACAAATGACAAGAGTGAAAAAGCTGAGAGAACTCTGACACCACTGTCTTCATCATAGTTCATCTTCTTGCACCACTTGAAAAAGGAACTTAATTCTGCATAAACTAACATGAGTCAAAACCAAGAAACAAAACTGAGCAGACCCTCTCAAACGGAACAATGTTTTATTGAATCTGGATTCTCTGTGGAATCTCATCATTCTGAGTGATGTCACTGTAAAACCACAGAATATTCTGACGACCTCATGCTGATCATATGCTAATATAATAGAATACATTCTAGGATGTCATTCTTCTCTGTGAGGGGAGGGTGTTCTACTCCTGAACATCTGCTGTGGAGCAGGAGGTCATAGGTTCAATACCTACCTGTGGCAAGGATGGGGGAAAGTGTCAGGTAAGGTAAGGTAAATATTAACAGTGACATGAAGACAGAACAAGATATGGCTCAATAAAACAGTAAATAGTGAAAATGCTGATTATCTAAACATCAGTGACATGTTTAGAAAAGGTTCAAAAGAAGATGTTTTGTTATAATTCTGCTGATTCAAATAAGTTCTGTTATTAACCTAAATAAATGCTAACATTTATGTTTATGTTCATTGTTTACTATTCGGCTCATTTGAGCTCTGATTGTGACCTTTGACCCCTCACAGTGTGCCAGCAGCAGCATCAACACTTATCATATTAATATCATGTTAATGTTAAAATATGATGAAGAACATACAAACATGTTTAAGATGTTTTAAAAAAGGGGTGGGGCGCAGGTGCTTTTTAGTTCTCTTAGGGGAGGCTCACTATCCCACACTTTGAAAACCTCTGATTTAGATAATACTACCTGAGCACAGATCTTCTATAGTGACACATGGAAACAGATGATTGGTTGAACTCTTTAAAAACAGGTAAGTCATGTGAGCCTCTTCCCAGCTAGAAATTTTTTGTTCTAAAAACATTCTGACAATGTTACCTGTGACGTTCTAACAATGTTTTTTGCGGGAAGTTTTTCTTATGTTCCAAGAACATTCTGAAGGAATATTCTTTAAAAACATCCTAAAATTGTTTTTTAATAATATTCTCACAATGTTGTGTGTGAAGTTTTCTTAAAGTTCCCAGAACGCTATGAAGGAATGTTCTCTAAAAACATGAAAATGTTTCATGATAACATTCTTAAAATGTTAAATAAAAATATTGTTGTAACATCCTATCCTAATGTTTTAATGCTGTTTTTAACGGGAAGTTTTTATAATGTTACCCGAACGTTATAGGAGAATGTTCTCTAAAAACATGAAAATGTTTTATGATAACATTCTTAAAATGTTAAATAAAAATATTGTTGTAACATCCTAGCCTAATGTTTTAATGCTGTTTTTAACGGGAGGTTTTTCCTAATGTTACCCGAACGTCATAGGAGAATGTTCTCTAAAAACATCATGAAAATGCTTTGTAATGACATTCTTAAAACACTGAACGAAAATATTGCTATGATATTATACCGTAATGTTTTAATAATGTCTTTGTGGGGAAGTTTTTTTTAACTTCCCAGAACGTTCTTTAACTTTCTCCATTTTCTTTAAGTTCTCAGAATTTTCTGTGGGAATGTTCTCTTTAAACATCCTAACAACATTTTTTGATAATCTTCTTACAACGTTACAAATCAAATATTGCTACAACATTATACCCTGATATTTTAATAATATTTTTTGGTGGCAGTATCTCTTATGTTCCCAGTTCTGGGAGAATATTCTATAAAAACAGTTTAACAACATTTTGTGATAACTTTTTTACAATGTTTTAAATGAAAAAATTGCTGCAACATTATGCCCAAATGTTCTTCAAAATGTTTACAGCTGGCAGTGTTAGAATGATACGACTTAAGAACGAGATAACATGCTGTGAAAAGAAAAATTTATAAATGTTACGTTACGCTATTTCAACATTGAAATGATATCATCTTTGAATTTCAAGATAAACAATGGTCACTGATCACTCATAATTTACTTCAAAATAGAACTGGACCATGAACCCATGTAAATGTTGAACAACACTCATTTATTAAAACAAACACAGTAGGCTTGACACATGGACGGAGAACCAGAATAACGGTGGATCATTCAGTGTCATGGCTCATTTGCAACTGCATCCTGTCTTGTCTGCAAACACAAGGTGGACTGTGTGGCTATAAGAGAACGGTGGCACCATAGTTTTCACAAACAGTAATAGCACACTTTTGGTAATATAACACTTTTGGGAATAGTTTTCACAAACAGTAATAGCACACTTTTGGTAATATAACACTTTTGGGAACAAAACGAAATGAAACAAAAGAAAAAACTAGACTATTAGTCTGAGTTTTCAGAAAAAATTGTGGGGCTCCTTTCAGACATTGCAGGGTGGTGGGAGTCCCCATCTGGTCTGGGTCCAGTTGCCTCATTCACCTGTATAACAAAGAAAGTATTTAAAAACTGTTCCTTATTGAGATGCATTTTGGTAACCTTTGAATATACAGACCACCAACTATTAAGTAGTTAGTGCAAATAACCAGTAATATCCCAATAAAGAAGATACAAAAAAGTAAGGTCATCTAGTGATAATGATGTGTTGTCGGTGGTGGGGAGGAGAGGCGGAGAGGTGAGCGACTGTGTTGGTAAAAGGTCCCTGCAGTTCATGTACTGTCCCTTTCCCTTGAAATGGATGACCATGGATATAATTTGATCCACGAAATTGAAAGAAAACCACCAAAGAAAAAGGAACTCTGGGATAAAACGAGTATACACCAGCGTATCTTTCTCCAGGTAGAGAAAACTCATGAGGGAGAAGAACCTGAAAATGGTGCAGAGTTGCAACCTTTTTGCTGGACAGGTAAATAAATCAAACAGTGAAATTTATCTTGACGCAATGTTAGAACCAGGGCAAAGCAGTCCTGCAACTACTTTATCATCCCGTTTAAGTCGACTAATTTACTGTTACTTGCACTACAAAACAGCAAAGCTGGCTAGTTTGTTGGTTCTTACATGAAAAAAGCTCTGTTGCAACAGTTTTCAGTTGCTGTTCCTCTGCACATACAGTAATCATAGTATGCGACCATGTCTGATACAACTCTTTCAACCAAGCTGATTTGCCAAGGGCGGTAAAGGAGGGAGTTAGTCTTCCCTCTTGTCAGACATAAACCAAATTGATGCAAGTTTATCATCCTTAGTGAATTAATCACTGAACCGCAAGCATTCTAACACTAAAAGTATCTCCAGAAGTTATTTCAAATTGACACAACTTCCAACCTCCCCCTTCTTTAAGTGAGCAAACCTACACAACTTCCCTCCAAACTACAAAACAAACTACAATGCACCATTGAGCACATCCTTGTCGGCAGTGTATCAAATGGCATATCAATTTCTAATTTCTAGAATTCATGCAATACTACTCCTAATCCAAAAAAATAAACTTAATGTCAATGAAAAAAGTCTCAATGTGCATCAAAATTTGCAAATATGCTCACATCTTATCACAAATTGTATGGCAATGAACATGTTTTCCTACAAATCAAAACACTGACCTGAGTCCCTCTATGCGGGGCATACCTCAGCGTATCTGAGATGCACTTGTCTATCTCTTTTAGAAGTATCTGAGGGTGGTTCCTTTGGCAAGCCTCTAAAAATAAAGGGAGACAGAAAAAATGGTCTATAAAAGCAGAAAATCAGAATAACTAGCAAATATGCTAGTACATGCAGAACAGATGCATCAGTCTTAAAGCTATGCCTTGTCCCCATCCCCTTCCGCATTTGTAACCGCAGCTCAGCTGCAGACTTTGAAACCAAGATTTTGGAGCCTGTTTGACCCGCTGTATATAGCTGGTGATAGTAGCGCTGAGCAAAGCTCCAGAGCTGGAGGGAGATGGTTGGCCTTGTGCACCAGCACAGAGAGCCGCGAGCGGAGGAGAGTTGTCTTCGCTCAGCGGGCTGCAGTGCTCAGTGCAGCTCAGGCTGCAGAAAGCGGCACCATTTATCCTACTATGGTGTGTTCATACTTAACGCAAAAAACACACCGGAAGCTAATTAATTTTCAATGAGTGCCCACCGTCCAAAGCAGCTAAAGTGTCTAAAGTGGCACTAGACAAGAAGATGAACCTTGTTTATCTTTATGGTAATTAGCTACGATACAGTTCAGCAGCAACCAGTCAGAATAGAGATGCTCTTCTCCCCAATCACGAGCAGAAATAAACGTGTGAACCAAAGCATTTGTAATTGCAATACTTTTCTGAGAAATGGTGCACCAGGGGTGCAAATTCTTTTGTCCATGACTGTAGTTCTGCCTAAAAACACTGATTTTACTTTATATTCATTATGGTTATTTTTGCATTGTATGATCATATTTAAAAAAAAAAAAAAAAAAAAACCTACGAATTGTGATGGGGTATAATTGTAGATCCATGAACTTCTTTCCTTTCCTCCCCTTCAGACTGTAGTATGCCCAAAGGCCATTGGTTCCAATTTTTCTGAGAATCCGCCTCACTGTGTCCCCTGGTGTGGCACCTCCCAGCAAAGACAGGTAGTCCACCTGCCAAAAGAAACAATGAAGATAATTAATTAGCTTGTAAGTGCATCCCTATTCATGGGTACCAAATGTAGTCCAATACCTGTCATCTTTGTATCTTTTCACAGGTCTATCAATTTGTCTGATTACATAGGATTCTATGCAGTAAAGCCAATCAGACAAAGTCAGGTGGCACAGCAAGCAGTCTGCCATTTATATTTTCATTTAAGTTGACCCAGTACTGTGTATTTGGGTGTTAGGGATGAGATAGTGTAATGCAGTGTTGCCATATCTCATGAGACAAATAGGCAACCATGTCTAAAAACAAGCCCAAAACAAGCGACCTTTTCTATGAGCCCCCCTAGGTACATTCAAATTACAATGTACATTCAAATGGACAGACTGGTGAACTGTGCGTGGTTTTGGAAAATTGTACCAATGGTACAAATTATTTTTCTTCCCTGAGCTTCATGATAATGACCACAAGAGGGAGAAACCATCTTTTCATATTCTTCACCATTAGAAAACAGAAAACAAAATCAACAGCATTTGAGGTGAGGATGAGACTTGGTCTAAAACATTTTTCTCATGACACTCATGACACTTTATCCTCATACTATATATGGAGAATAATACTACCCTTATCTTTCAAGTTGCTCAGGCAGTGAAGTGCAAATTAAACACATTATAAAACATATTTGTATGTCTTATTATTAAAACATAAATATATTAAAATATATTAATCAAGAAAGAAAAAGTTAGAGAACACAGCTTTTTAAGGTTATGTGTGTTGTTTTCAACCATAATTAAAAAATACTAATTAGTAAAATTACCTAATTATTTAGATAATTTTTTAAATAATTTACTCAAAATTTCAAATCCCCCTCTCTTTTAAACCTCTCCATTGTTTTCTATGTAGCTGCACACCTGTGCACGCATAATCCAAAGTGATGCGCACAGAGATGAAAAAATTTCAACTCTTTCGAACACAGCTTGTGCAACACGTGTCGCGATCACCCCAGTGCCTGAGCTCTATAGTTCGCTGTAGCAGCAGTGTGACAGCATTACCTCCCACCCCCTGCCCCATCTCGAGGATCGGACATTACGTTTCCACTACTTTTACAAACTACATTTTTAACTTTTACTAGACATAGCACGGGGAGTCTCTCCTGTCTCCCATCGCTACACGGTGTTGAGTCCTCCACCGTACAGACTGAAACTAACAACAGACAGATGGACAGTGACGCTGCTGTGAGGAGAGGGTGCTGAAAGTCTGTTCAACTCTGTTTTAACTTCCTAGTTAACTGACATTGAAGCAATAGAATAAATAGAATAACGTGTGATGATTTTTGTGACAATAGCACCATAGTTTAACACACAGCAACATTGCACATACCGTTTTCTTTTGGTAATTTGCATCACCAAGCTTCTCACAAAGTTCCTCCAGCTCTTCCAGCGTGCTTAGCTGACTTGACAGCTCTTCAATTTCAATAGCTTGACCTTGGTTGTCTTTCATCATGATTTTTGAGATGTTGGAGAGGAGGTCTCTATCGGTCCAACCTCATAAAAATGGACCGTATGTAACAGGGTATGGAGGAATCATCTAAAATACACAAATACACAAAAAACTCATAAGTCACATTTTGCAATCTTCCATTCTCTGATCAATCTATCCATCCATCCATCCATTGAGGTAACACTATCTTACAAGCAATCGTTTGCAGTGGAGAGAACACCAGAGCAAAGAAAAGAAAGTAAAATACATAGGCGTAATTATAGCTACCGTGCAGCAATTGTCGGGGCCGGGCAATTTTTTGTTGAAATTGAAAGTTCCAAAACTTTAGCACATAGGTTGATTTCCATTTATGTTTATTTTAATATTTTGAAAATTTTGAGGCGTTGTGTATGAAACCCCTCAAGACAGACATCCCAAGAATGAGGCTGAGCTGAAGCAGCTCTTTAAGGATGAATGGTCAAGCATTTATCCTGAGTGTCGTGCACTTCTGCTGGGTATTCCAGAGAGCAGGTTACTTGAAAACCTAGAGTGAGTGACTCTTCAGATTGGGCTTTCCTTCCAGAAAGAAAGCTAACTGAAAGTCTGACTCAGTGAACATTGCTGACAGAATTTGACAGAGCTGTGTGATAGGGGCTATCCTTCACTTCCACACTATGATCATGTTGAAACAGAAGTAATTCATGGTTTTACAGCTGGAGCAGAATTTAGATGAGCTTTCACTCCCTGACACAGACTGAACCGAATGATAGCTACCACTAATCACCAGGCCGTCATTAATTTAAACAATATTCTCTGGCCACACACATTACATGCCTCTTTGTTTTGATCACTTTATAGGTTAATCAATCTGCACAGCCTCATTGGTTACATAACTTTCTTTGAACAATTGGTATGCACTTGTTTCACTGAAGTACTGAAAAATCCCTGCTGTCCCTAATGTTCCCTGATGCCATTGGTAGTAGAAAAGAGCAAAGTCAAAAATTCAACTTACTTTCACCTCTTGATGTTACTGGAGTGCTGGTGTGGGAGGGACCTATATTTATGCCAAAATAGCCAAATAAAAGTTGTGTACCAATTGGACGATGGAACTGAAGTTGAATAATGAATGCAGCATACCTTGGCCATTTCTCTCGGTGTCATCCGCTGTAAGGGTTCTTGAGGCCAACACTTGAGGAGAAAAAAGACCGCAATCAATAAATGCCTGATCACACTTTCTGAGAGGTGCTTTTTCTTAAATTTTATCTGGTTTCTAGACTGCATACAGTACAAGTTTCTGAGTTTTAAAAAAAATAACACACACCGAGGAGTTTACTTGTATTGTCGGAATGGAAGCTGTATTTCCCATGAGCTCTAGCACGTATTGTCGTGAAGACGCTTATCTGGCTCGCGTGTCAGGACTACAGGCTAACTTTTTGAGAGCAGTATTAGGACATGTATTTAAAACCCATAAGAACAGAGAAGAACCGAGTCTCATTTAGGAGTGAGAGACAAAAGTGGAGCACCAGGACCACTGAGGTTAGTGGCACTGAGCTGCTCTGCCTGCCTCGGCTGTCTCTGGTGGGAGAAGCTTCGTGCTCTGCTCGTTTCCTTTTCCTGTCAGTACTGGTGTGTAGTCGGTTGCAGTAAAATGCTCCATTTTTAGGAAATGCTGCCAGCATTTCGTAAATATCAAAGCATTTCGTAAATATCAAAATAACTACGAAGATAAAATAGCATTTATTGAAAATGGGTACATTAACAAGTGTGGGTAATGAAGATTCAACCAAAATCAAGCTCTTTGAGGTGTCTTTGACAGGTTGCTTGTGATTTACAGGTAGAAATGTTAAAGTAAATTCAGAGTCAGAATAAAGTAATTCAGTTTATTAATCCCTAATATGTTACAGAAGTAACTTACTTGGTGCGTTCTGGGTTTCAGTGTCTGCAAATAATTCCATTGATGGTTGGCCTAAAAGACAAGATTACAGAAAGTCAGAGGGTCAAAAGAGTACACTGTAAGATTTTCTATTTTAACTGTCACTTCACTTTCAAAAGTATTTTCAGCTGTTACACAAATAAGTACACTTGGCATTTTAATAAAAAAAAAAATAGAAAATGAAATTCATATGTGTGTTCTAGCTCTATTCCTGTCCTTGCTTTGGTTGTAGGCAATTCACATTGTGATAAGTCAGGAGCTCTATGCTTTTACTCAACCTTTGCTTAACTTTTGTGTCACATTATGTCAACTCCTGAATGAATACTTCTTTTGGTAGACAAGATTGTTAAGGAGAGGGACATCATTCATTGCAACGGAGCAGGGATGCCACCTTGTCCCAACTGAGTTGAAGAGGTTTCTATGGTTGTCATGCTGTTGCAAAGGTAAAGGTCTGCACTCTTGGTCCTGTCTGCCATCCACACTAGCCCGGGTTATTTGGCAACCATCAAATGCAGAATTTTGTACAAAGTGTGAGTTACATCATCTAATCGATGAGTGATTACACTAATTTTGAGACCCATAGTGGAATGAATTCCATTGTTTTTTCAGTAAGACTTTAAAGCTCCCATATTATACTGCCTTTCACCCATTACACATTGGTCTCAGACACCCAACAATATAGTATTTGAAGTGTACTGCCCCAAATCCATCTTCAGATCTGAGTTTCAGCAGTCTAAAAAGTCGCTCTCATCAGCTCTCCTCAGAACGGGCTGTTTCTGGGCCTACTTCCTGGTATGCAAATGAGCCGTCTCTGTCCTGCCTACTCCACGCCCCGTTGGGGGAGAGGGCGCTGCTTTCATAGCGCTACTATATGAGCTAAAGTTCTACAAAACACATTCTGCATCTAAGACTGAACGTCTTTCCAAACACTGGCTTCCTTTGCCTTTCAAGCGGGTTTGAGCTCCATATGAATCCATCGGTGTTGTGCCAGCCCGACGGTAAACAGGACCTGGTACATCACCGGTGGGACAGACAGCTTCACGGAAAAACAAGATTGTCACTCCTAACGCACGCATCAAGGGAGAGAGGAAACAGACAGTTTTCAAAGTTGGGCCTCAGAATGAGGATATGGCAACACATATTACTGTTAGAAAACAATTATAAAGTTAAGTTGGCAATAAGAAAGATAAAAAATAATTATTATAATAAACACTTGACATTGAAGCAGGATTATAGAGGTAGATTGTCAGTCAAGCCCTCATGGTTGCCAGAGCCATTTACTTACAGGAAGGCATGGTAGGCATCTGTGGATCCTGTGTGCTAGTTGCACTTTTTTTTCTTTTTTTAGGAGGCTCATCTATTTCAGTCTCTAAAGGAGAGATATGAGCATTCAGTGCTGTAACAAGTGATAGATATTATATTTTGGGATGGCATGGTGCAATCAGGCAATCTTACCAGAATCTTGATACCTGACAGGAGCGACCACCTTCCTGCTTGAAAGCTCCTCCTCATCGCTCTCCAGATTTGAAGATACAATGGCATCTTTTACCTTTTTCCGGGCCTCTGCATATGTATCTACAAAATACAAGATTAGCATTACGATGATGATAGCCAGATTAGGGATGCACATGGTTAACCATTTAACCGTTAACCGATAACAGTAACTCTAACCAATTAATACTAACGGTCAATTTTGTTTTTAAGCTACGTAATTCAATCAACTCATGGGGGCGTGTCGACAGGTGCAACACATGCCATCACGTGCTTTCCATCACATATTTAAAAATAAATAATGCCCATGAGAATTTTTTTGTCACGGCACTTTTGAATGGGTCACAGTACTCCAAAAAATAAAAATAAAATAGGGTAGGCAACCGCCATTCCGACATCCCTCCAATCTATTATTAAATACTCCTGAAACGGGAAATATAATATGTCTAGTACACGTATTAATGTAAGTCGGGCTAGTGTGAAACATTGACATGAACAACATTCATGTCTGAATCTCAGGGATCACTGACTGTCAGCAGAAACACAGTGTCAGTGACCTGTCACAGCAGCCAGCTGGAGCGCAGCTCTCCATTGAGCCTGTGTGTCTCCATGCACGCTGGCATCATATGCAACATTAATATTACAGATATCAGTGACGGCTCTGCAGATGACACCTGAAGTCACTGACTAATTCCAGTCTCCTTCGTGTTGTACAGTAGGGGAGTGTGTGTATCCTTGTAAGCAATTACGCACAAAACACACATTACATTGAATATTATTTTTTTATCTCCAGACACGTCGCGGGTCGTCCAGGTTTACAGTAAAATTGTTCGGAATGAAGCTGCATCATCCAGATAAAAATTGATCTCCATCAGAACTGTTTTAAAATCTGATTTCAGAAGCTCATCTTTATTTTGGAAATGTAGCAGAACACACAATTAAAGAAATCACCAGCGCTCGCTTCTCGACATAATTTAAAAAGCAATAGCAGACGATTGAAGCCTACAGTACTGTTAATTATATCTAAAGCTTGTAGCTTTTTTTTTTTCTACATTTTAGATGAGTAACCTAACTATTTGCCGTCATCGTAAATCTGCAGTTCAGCACCGGACAGCGCCGAGTCAGTGACTCTCTGATTCCAACCTTTCCTTACATGGAAAGCCTTGTCGGAATGGTGGGACGTTTGTGTGTCGGAATAGCGGTATTTCGGGATGGTGATATGTCTAAATGGTGGTATGTCGGAATGGCAGCATGTCGGAATGACGGAATGTCGGAATGGCAGCATGGAAGGGCATTTAAATCTTATTGGTTAACGGTTATTAATTATTAAAGGGCGTCGGTTAACGGTCATAAAAAAAAAATCCAAAATGTGCATCCCTAAGCCAGATGTAATTTTTATATGGAAATTCACATTTTTACAAACATAAGTACATTTACACCATGGTCTTTACAAATCTTCTTTGCTGATTGTCTGAGAGCTGTGCACAAAAAAAAATTAAAGGCACGTCTGGCACACAAATTTACCCACTGTTAAAAAAAAACATCTACCCATCTTGAACCATGGCTAATTGTAACCTTAGTTTTTGATTGTATGTATCCTCTGTGCATAATAATGTTGCAGGCATGTAAAACATATCTTCATGGTGCAACTCCGCCTAAGCCCAGCCGAATCTGTAAAGTAGTTCCAGCTATGCATTTGCCTCCAAAACAACTCTTGTCTCAATAAGTCACACCATTATTTGATGTGGTCACTTCATTGGCCATGGATCTCAAAAAAAACATGCAACTATGAAAAGTTATTACCAACTCCCAAGACTATATGGATTATGGTGATAGGCAAATTTGCCAAAATGTTGAACTAGCAGCTTTAATCTATTGATATTTCATTCACCTCATCATAATTCATAACGTCCTTACATTAAAGTAGAGATGACATTCTTATTAATTAAAGTCTGAGTCTTTCCCACAAAATATGATATGATTAGTTTAGATAAATAAATCAAAGCATGTAATTAACTAGATTATTTAAAATTGATTAACAGGACTATTCAATAAACAGTAAATGGTTTACACTCAAACCGAATAATTCACTTTTTCATCACAGAAATGTGAGTTTAGTGGGAGCATGAGGGATTTTGTTATCTTGCTTTGAAGAATGAACAGGACGAGACAATACCTAACCTGTGAACTTTAAAATCCGGACATGGTCCCTCGTCCACTTTTCTTTGTCCGGGAGGTCCCTCCTCTTTACTTTGACTGTGACGTTTCGTTCGGGTTTAGGCCAATAACAATAAAGACCCTGCAGAAAACATAAAAACAGTAAGGTATGCATAAAAAGAAGTTCACATGATAATTTACACTATAAAATAGTTAATAAAGGAAAGGCATTAAAACATAAATACACAAATAAGAGGCCAGTTTTAACAGATTAGTCTGTGTCAGGATTAAAGAAACACGACCCAAACGCATGACTGAAAGTAACAAAAAAGGCTTATTTTAAACAAAGTAACAACAAAAAACTTTTGTAACAACTAAAAGCGCAAGACAAGGCTTGGAAAAAATAAGTATAACAAAGTATGAACACAAAGACTTATCTTGGACTTGAACAAAAAACAGACTTGACCTGGAGCTCAGACTGGACACAGACTTGACAGCATGAATCACAACGTTTTGACAAAGGGAGACAAGGACTACATATAGACACTGGGTGATTGGGCACAGGTGGAGACAATCAGGGCGGGGATAGACAATTAGACACAGGTGGGAGCACAGCAGGAAGGGCAAGTGCACAGAAACATGAGGAAGGCAAGGATTTCAAAATAAAACAGGACATGGACAAGACGCAGACATGACAAAAGTAACCTGAAAGAAGGTGAAAACTAAAGTAAAAACATGAACTAGACAACATGGCAGACAAGACAGATGACAAGACATGACAGTCTGTAGCTGAAAAAAAAAACAACATAAGCAATTAAGCTGACATCCAATGAAAGAGTCTTTTACAGCTTAGGAGCCATAATATAAGCAAGGTCTATGACCTCTTCTTTTGGGCATGGAGTAAGGGGTAGGTAATATACAGGGGCAAATATGGAGAGTAAAATTTAGAAGACAGACAAACCGAGGGCCTATCTGACCCATGCCAGAGGGAGCTGACATGAAGCATTTGATAAAGGATGATAAAATACCTTTGTGTCTGCTCTATCCAGTTAGTGGGAACTGTGTCCACCGTGTTGGCCTGGATGAAAATGACGACCGCAAACTGTTTCATATTCTGGAAGAGGAAAAGAAAATTGTGTCCAAATTCTACCCTGACTCAATATATTACCTTAGTAAGTTTAGTTCTGTGGCTTCATTGTACACATTCAGTATACTTACCACTTTCATGTCAGTTCCGTATTTTCTTATTTATTTATGTTGTTAAAAAGGGATGGGGGGGGTTTGGTACTGGGTGTCATGGTTTCATTGGACATAATCTAACATTCTATCATCTAACACACAATCTAACACATCTAACACACAATCTAACACATCTAACACACAACAGCAATATTACTTTTCAGAAAGAGTGGAGAATGGTTACGACAATTCTCAAGCCATCATTGGCCTCTGTCATAAAAAGCCTGCCTGCCCAAATGCCTTTCGGATAGTGTTTTCATCCAGTGTGCTTGTCTTTGGCTGTGTAAACACCAATCAATCTTGAGTCACAAGGATGGATGAAATATGGCTCAAGTTGACTGTACACACGACAGAGGAAAATCTTTTCCCCTGGCATTTTGTCATCTGAGCTAATCTCCACAACTTCACAACACTCTATGTCACTAAGAGTGAACACATTGTTGGGACGTTTGCTTTCAACAGCCTTTTTTTGTTTGGTCTGTATCCTTCTCACCATATCTGCTTCCCCAAGCCGCCGGACAATTTGTGAGAGAGGATTTCGGCCAGAACGAACGAGTCTTTTTATTTGATGCAAGTAATTCTCAAAAGAGAAAGCACTGCACTCGTCAAGGCTGCCATACAGCTTAGCATCAAATGCTAAGTGTACCAAACTGTGTACATTGTACACAAGGAATTCATCCCCATACAACCTCCTTCCCTGGCCAACAAAGTACAACAACATCTCTTCTGCATAGTGGCTGTGTTGTTTCGTCAGTCTTGGACAAACAAGGATGGACAATGCCACACTGAAGACCAGGAAGTGCTCGTAGAGCTGCTTGGAAATAATACCCTTCAGCACAGTCTTTCCAGTATAGAGGGCAAATTGCCTTAGTTCTGTGGCCTTCCACCTATCAATGTCCTCCAAACCTCTTGGTTTCCTTGCAAACACATTGGGAATGCACTCTCTAAGCTCCACAAGTTTAGAACTGACCTCCTTAACTTGTCCAGACGACAATCTGATCATCTGTGGTCCCCTAACCCACAAAAGGATTAGTTTGCGCATGACCCCAAGATAACACTGGTGCATATAATCTATAGGGAAGTGCTCAATCATATTTGTTGGGAGGTGGCAAAATGGAGACACCACAGATTGCAGGTGATGCTCCTCCTGTGACTGATCTCTGAATGAGGCATCAGTTCTCAATGTTAGATTGGTGATTTCAGGATAGATCACCCGATGGCCATCCCACAGTCCTTTTTGTGTGCATTTGTCACATCCATAATAACCTGTACATAGCTTGATGGACTTGACCAGAGCCTTGGCTGGGGCATCACATGTGATACAACGCAGCTTGACTCTAATCAAACCACTGTCTGCTTCAAGTCCATTTTGAAAAATACTGTGAAGGTCGCCAACAACATCATCAAGAAAGTCAAGATTACTTGGCTTTGACAAACCAAAACAGAGAGCTAGTGGGAAAACTGTGGGAGGAGATAAATTTAGTTGACAAAGTATTGGCCACAGAGTGTCCTTGCTGCTCTTAAAAAGTGGCAACCCATCAATGTTGAGAGAAATGTCAATGAAATCCAATTTAGAGATCACCTGTTGTGGATACATTTTCAAATGTTTCAGGAGCTGATCTTTGCAGCCAAGGTAAACATACTGCATTCCTGATTTCAACCCATGTTCGACACTTTCACAGGTGTTGAGCAGTGTTTTTGCAGTCTTTGGCAACTCTGAGTGGCCATGCTCTCTCAAAATCCCCAACAAAGAACTGACGGCATTATGTTTCACCTGAAATTCAGTTGCCCACTGAGCAAGGGAATGTGTGAGTGGGGTGTCAGTTTCCATATCGCTACTCGTCTCCGAAAGTAAATCTTCTGCACCATTCTGCTCTACAGAAGCCCCACTCCCTATCAGTTCATGTTGATGTGTCAGTGCTGATGTGTCAGTGAATGACAGTGAAGAGGGTTGTTTGTTTATGCGTGCAAGCTCCTGTTCTGACTGACAAGCTCCTGCTCCTGATTTTTCATGTGAACATTTTTCTTCCAATCTCTTTGCCCTTTTCCAGCGAGCTGAATATTTTCTGTCTGACATGGCAACTTAACTTAAGCAAAACACACCCCGGAAAAAGGAGGAAAACGGTTATTTGAAAAGCCCTACCAATCCAGATGTGATATCCATCTTTTTATCCTGTAAAGAGAGAACACAAAAGACACAGGTATAAGTACATTCATCACATCAAGTCAAATGTCAGGAACAATTATACAGTGACTGCAATAATTGGAAAAAATGTCATTTTGACTGACAGGTTCATAAAATTGATTTTAAGCTTCATGTTTAAGTGATAATAACGCCATTCATTAGCATTCATTCATTTTAATTCATAATAAATCAAATAAGCTTTATTGTGAATAACATGAATGAAAAGATTATCCATCTAACATTTCACATCCACATTTCATGGGGAAAAACACGTTTTGTGCCAAAATTCACATAAAGCCCATTACAGCAACTTATACTGATTCAACAAATATTTTTTTAAACCATTACCTTAATTAAAAAGCTATGAAGTAACTGTCTCAACTCTCCGTCTGCATACCGTATTAACCCCTAATATTTTGTTTATGACGGCCACAACTACTCAATATAAACATTCTCACGAATTAAATCTCAACTTCAATAGCTCCAGCAGCAACATGCAATCGAGCTAGCTCTGATGCAGCAGGTTTCGGCAAGAAATTCGCGTTTGACAACAACTAGGTCTCATACATCAATGTGCACTGGTCAACTTGGCAGAGGGTGAAACTGTCTTCCACATTACCAACCTTTTACCAGCCTAATATTTGGAACAATGTTATACGCATTTGGACATAAAGGAATTGATGCTAGCAAATGACTCTAGCAAACCCAAATTTCTCCTTCAATAGTGTACAGAGACGTGTCTGTTCTTTTCAGTCTGCGTATTGTAAAAATACTTTTAAGAACTTTGTCCAAACGTAGCAACCATTAATTCAATACTTACCAAGTGAACCACAACCACCACAACCTCAACAACGACTTCATGCGATTCCGCTACGAATGTATAGCTGCAATCTGCTGTCGGGTCAGACCAAGCCTCCTCAGTTGACTATTGGTGCAAATCTTGAATTTGAATTTGAATTTCTTTTCTTTGCGACAAGACGCCACCTGCAGGGTTGCCTCGTCCTCAGCAGTGGAGCCTACTTTCATGTTCATGAAAAATGATTAAAATGTTTATATAATCAGGGCTAAATGTATAAAAAACATTAATATATATTTATAGTGTTGATACCCATTTATGTGAAATACACAAAAAGTGTACAATGGGACTGAAAGGGAGTTTTCCTGAAAACTGGCAATGCACAAAATAATAAAATTCCATTATGATCAAAGTTGTTGTTAATCACTGACATATTCTAGGCTGCAAAAATTTGTTATAGAAAACTAGTCAAAGAAGCTCCAGGTCCAGACAACCAGTAGGTGGACCCTCTCAGGGTGTTCCACAAAAATGATGTGTCGCCTCCGGGGTAAAATGCATTTTGGCTCTGTTTTCTGCATATTCTTTATTTACCATCATAAGACATCAGAATAATCTTTCTCTCAATAACCTATGTTTATCAGATTACAGAAATGTTTTGGAAAACAACATTGTGTAGTCTGAAATATCAGTAACATCCTCAAAACATTTTCCAAATATTACTCCAAAAAATGTTTTTCGTGTGATATCACTTAACATGATGGGAACATTTTATTAATAACATCCTGTAATCTATTAGGTAAAAATTATCCCTATAATATCCTCAAAATGTTACAGGCAAAACATTCTTCCTTTGTTTACATATCACATGAAAGGAACAAACAGTAAAAATGATCTGAGGCATCAATAATGTCTTGTAAACGTTTTCTGAATATTACTTTGTGGATGTTCTTCATTGATTATCATATAACATTGTAAAGACATTGTATAAATAACGTGATATAATCCAATGCCTTAATAACATACTGAAAACATTTTTTGAATGTTGCTTTAAGAATGTTCCTTTGTAGTTTTCCTGTAACATCATGGAAATGTTCTCTATGAGAACATTCAATTATTATTGACTCAAAAACATCTTCAAAACATCCTAAGCATGTTGTAGACAAATATTCTAGATTTGTTAATGTATCAGATTACCGAAATGGTTTGGAAAACAACATTGTGTAGTCTGAAGCATCAATAACATCCTCAAAACATTTTCCAAATATTACTATAAAAATGTTTTTCGTGTGATATCACTTAACATGATGGGAACATTTTATTAATAACATCCTGTAATCTATTAGGTAAAAATTATCCCTATAATATCCTCAAAATGTTACAGGCAAAACATTCTTCCTTTGTTTACATATCACATGAAAGGAACAAACAGTAAAAATGATCTGAGGCATCAATAATGTCTTGTAAATGTTTTCTGAATATTACTTTGTGGATGTTCTTCATTGATTATCATATAACATTGTAAAGACATTGTATAAATAATGTGATATAATCCGATGCCTTAATAATATACTTAAAACATTTTTTGAATGTTCCTTTGAGAATGTTCCCTTGTAGTTTTCCTGTAACATCATGGAAATGTTCTCTATGAGAACATTCAATTATTATTGACTCAAAAACATCTTCAAAACATCCTAAGCATGTTGTAGACAAATATTCTAGATTTGTTAATGTATCAGATTACCGAAATGTTTTGGAAAACAACATTGTCTAGTCTGAAGTATCAATAACATCCTCAAAACATTTTAGGAACATTACTTTAAAAATGTTCTTCATGTGATATCACTGAACATTTTATTAATAACATTCTGTGATCTGTTACCTAAAATTATCCCTAAAATATCCTCAGAATGCTAAAGGCAAAACAGTCGGAATTTGTTTCTCAAGAACATTACAAAAACATGCTAATTCTGATATGCAGGATTAATAACATCCTGAAAACATTTTGTTGATCCTGAAAACACATTGCTTTTAGAATGTTCCTTTCTTATTACTGTAGAACATTGTAAGAATGTTTTAAAAAACATACTACAATCAGAGGTCTTAATACTATCCCGAAAATGTTTTTAAAATGTTTTATTTCAAGAAGTTCTTTCCTTTGTTATTATGGAACATTGTGGTAATGTTTTATAGAGGAACACTCTATAATTGCATACCTCACTAACATCCCCAAAACATCCTTAAGATGTTCCATTTAAAATATTCCATCTATGTTAACATTTAACACTACAGTAACATTATTTAAAATCATAAACATTATTATAATGTTCTTTGAACATTACACAAGAATGTTTTCTTCAAAACATTAATAGAGCCTGTATGGAATGTTAGCCAATGCTGTGGGAACGTTCCCTGCTAGCTGGGTTGGACCATGTGCAGAATGTGGTCATGTTGGGGCCTCATGTCTCTCCTCTGTATCCATGTTGTTTCTTACCTACAGTGCCATGGCCATACCCATAATGCCTTACCTAAAACTTTGGTCATGTGACTCTCTTAATCTCATATAAACCCTTACATGAAAAGCATTATATTGTACCCATATATAATATACACAAAGTATATAACATACACAAAACATTGTGTTCTGTACTTGTGGGTTGAATCCTGTCCTTTACACAGACAAGTTTACATGGTTCAGTCCATGGACTGGTCATCAGTCCATGGACAGTCTGTCCTTATCATTATATGTCAAAATATAATGTTACAAGTGAACAGAGTCATTATTACTGACCCATTGGTTTGAGGCTGATAGCTCTGAGATTTCATTATCACCATCTTGGATTATTAGGCATTATTAGGCCTTACACTGGGAACCAAAGTGCTTACTGGTGAATGACCCGCGTTCATACCGTTTAAGTGAACCCATGATGCGTCATCAACAGAGGGTGTTGATTTGCCACCAAATGAAAACAAGGCCATACGAAAGTTTATGTCACAGCAAGGAAAATAACAATCATGGATCACATCCTCGACGACCAGCGAGCATTTGTACTCATACAAATCATTATTTATCTGCACAAAGCTATGCTCCAACAACTGCTGCCAACATATTCCACACACACATTTTCACCAGGAGAGACAACCTGGGGTGTGTGTCCCAAAACATTTGCTGCAAACTTCCTTAGCTACTTCCTAAGTTCGAACGTTCGATCTACGACCCAACTGTTTCCCAACAGCATCGTCCGAACAAAGCAACTTCTGATGTTTACAACTAACATAGTCTGATGTATCGTTGAACGATGCAAGTGTTTCCCAAAAGCTCAGTTGGAACGATGTAAGTTGCATCGGAAAGCTGTGTTGTCACAGTTGAGGTGAAAAGATGCAAGTTATGTTTTAAAAACAAATGTTTCTGTAGCCATAGAAGTTTCAGAGTACAACTTTGATAGCCTACGATGAAATAACTGTATTAAGATTTTAAATTGAAAATAAGTCATCATTAAAACACTCCAGTTGAATAAGGTAGTGTAACGTAGGCAGGAAACAGTGGGGAAGTTGGATTACTGCAGTTAAAAATGCGGCATTGAAAGGTTTATAACCATGACATTTTGTTTTATCATGTTTATCATGATATTGACATTCAGCATTATTATAAAATTTAACTTGCGCATTTAAGTGGTCGGCAATTTCCTGCAATGCTATCCATTTCCCTTCTTGGTTATTGTCGGTTTACACTCTTTGTAGAGTTCCAAAAGAATGTTTTGCCCTGCACTATTGTAAAAATCAGCCCGACTCTTCGACAATCGCATGGTCTGGGCTTCTTATGTACTCCACTCACGCGCCTAACAGAAGGTTGTATAAGTGTTGCTGAAGTTAACTCCACTGAGGCTCAGCTCATGTTAAAGTTGACGCTACTTCAAACGAGGCTTAATCACTTCAGCGCGTGTTTAGGGGGCTGTCGTGTTCAAGAGGGCGAATCCACTAATGCTGACTTTAATCAAATTTTGTATGAATCTTACTGATAGTATTTTAGATTAGTATTACTAAAACACACACACAGATGCTTGTCCCAGATTTAAATTACAAACATGTGCAAGATATTTATTCACATTAAAATAAATACCAATTAAAAATAATAATAATAACATATAGCAATCAATAGTTTAAATAAATAATTAATAGTTTGAATTTACGTAAAAAATAAATCACAATAATTAACAATAATCATATAAATAATAACATATATATGTGAATTTCTCTGTGAGATGAACAAAGTATCTATCTATCTGCTTGATCACATCTTGATGACAGTGATCATAAATTATTGGCATTTGGTTTGATGTTGTGCTGTATTTAGTGAGTGAGGATCATTACAGTCACGTTTGAAGCAGCAAAGACCAAATGTGGAAGATGAATCCATATGGAACAATATTTGATGAATCTGTCATTTTTTTTTAAATTGGGAAACACAGGTGTAAAAAAAAACATGTATCCACAATGATACATGAGGCCAGGATGAGAGCAGGAGGATCAGCATTTTGATGAAGACTCATTTTCAGTTTTGTTCTCTCAAAGCTCGTCAGTGAAAAATCCTTCTGTGTTTCCAGCAGAAATCCAGAACCAAGCTGTACTGTCAGTGTTGAAGAGATAATAACCAACATAGCAGTAAAATGGTTGTGGAAACACTCTGTTGGTGAGAGTGTGTGTGTCTGCCTCAGGGGTTAGAAGGTCTGTGTCACACACACAATGTTGACCTGTATCTTAATAAGATCAAAGTCCTTTGTGGTTCCATGTTGTGATGGGGAGCACACTGGACTTTAAATCCACTGATATCTTAGATCAAATCATTCAAATCAAAGAAGTGATTATATTCACTATTATATTATTAATTTCACTACAATATTAAATGAATATAAATAATTAAAATGAAAAATCCATAGTCTGCTGTGTTAAATATTAGATTACTCGTGTGTACTGCTCATGTTTAAAGACATTCATGTTTCATTTGTTAGTGAACTTTATTTGCCATATTTTAAGAATCAGCAGAAATAAGTTTTTCATATATGCAAACATAGTCAAACTGGTATCCAATAGCAACAACAGAATCAAATAGAAACAGAGTAGAATGGAACATTCTAAAAAACATGATGTCATTTGGAACATCCATCAAATACATGATGACATCATGATTTCTAGATTGTTGCTGAACACCTGCACCAGGTTCAGAGTCAGATTTCACAGAGACAGCAGTCTGAGTGAAGTGTGGTCCTGATCACACGCTACACCACCCTCACCACCTGCTGGAGTTTCCTTCTGTCCTCCACTGTGCAGCTGCTGAACCACACCGAGCAGCTGAACATCAGGAGGCTCTCTGTCATTGACTGATAGAAGTTCATCAGCAGGTTTTGAGGGAGGACAGCTTGTTTTATCTTCCTGAGGAAGTAAAGTCTCTGTTGGGTCTTCTCCACTTGGTGAGAGGTGTGTGGACCAGGTGAGGTCAGCTCAGATGTGGACTATATATACTGAATGAAGACAGGAAACTGTGTTTACTATCTGAAGTATGTTTAAGTCCATCATTAGTAACAATAACTATCAGACTATTGTGTAGTGTTTACTGTCTAAAAAAATATTTGTATTGACCATATTATAGACTCAATGTCATGACATGTCTCAGCCACTAGGGGGGGCAGCTCCCTCTCTGTCTCTGCAGCAGTTAAACTCCACCTGTGGCTCAAACGACCAAACATTCAATTATTTTTAGAAATTTAACCTTTTACATGACAGTTTGATAATTTGATGTCACTGTTGTTTTTTATAAAAAAAAAACACAAGCATTGAGTTATTTCCACAAAACAAATCTTATATTGAATATATTTTTATGGTGTTATATTGAATATATCTCTATGACTTTCTGTGTCTTATACTGTATTTGAATTTCTCTACTTCAGTTCAAATCACCTACTGTATGTTCTCGTTAATCACAGTGAATAGCTGACTGAAGATTTGATCATGTGATGACAGGATGTTCTTAATCACACCCACGCATACACACCCACATACACACACCTACATACACACACCTACATACACACACCTACATACACACACCCACATACACACACCTACATACACACACACACACACACACACACGCATACACACCCACATAAACACCCACATACACACCCACACATACACCCACGCACACATGCATACACACACACACACACACACACACACCCAGTGCAGCTAGGACCAGCTGGTCTGAGCAGCAGAGACGACAGAGCGTTAAATCTGTCAGTGCATTTATAAGTGTGAAACTAATATTAGTTATTGGTACAAGTATTAAATAAGCATCACCATGGTGAAATGATTACAATAAATCATCATTTTGATCTGCCCTGTTTAGGAACACTGCTGCCTTCCGCTGTTGTACAGCGCTGGCTCTGACAAGTGTCAGTTTTTACTCAGAACTTCCTGTGTTAATTTCAAAATAAAAGCCCCTGGTGTTTGTCAGTTTATAGAATCCCGTTTGTTAAGGCTTTTATTTTGACATAATAAAAGTATAAGAATAAAATCCCCAGTGCAGCTTGGCTGGCTTGATGTGGTATGATGGGTTGCAGATTGCAGAGCTGTCATTGATATATTATCTATGTTAACACTGTTCAAGATAGTCATTGATGACTATCATGTTGTCATTGATTGATAAATCAATCAATGAAATTGTTTTGTTTTGGGTTTTTTGTAGAAAGTGGTTATGACAATTGAGAGCTGACAGGAAAAAGGTAGATTAAAAATTGATTAACTATTTAGTTGTTTGTGATTGAATGATGTATTATAAATGCCAGTTTAGTAGAAGCTTTACTCAGTATCATTTACAGTTAGTAGTAAGAAATCCTTATGATTATTTTATTGTTGTTGTAATTTTATTCAGTATCCTTGACAAGTATTCGTGAGAAATTGTTGTGATTGTTTGTTTGACAAGTTCTATGTCCAGAGTTCAGTGTTAGTTTTAGCTAATTATGTATCAGAGCTACCATGCACACATGGAAAGTTTGAATACTGCAACCATCAAACTCAGTTCACCAAACTGGCCACGAGATGGAGCCAAGTTTGTTTGTGGTGGACCAGGAGTAGGTGGAGCATGAGTGGGTGGACCAGGAGTAGGTGGAGCATGAGTGGGTGGACCAGGAGTAGGTGGAGCAGGAGTGGGTGGATCATGAGTAGGTGGAGCACGAGTGGGTGGAGCAGTGACGTAGTTAGTCACGCCTCTCAGAATGACCTTCACAATTCAGGTGAGCTTTGTTCAGTCTCACAACCAGTACGGAGAAGGAAACTTGTCCCTGTAAGACAGCTGCAGTCTTACAAAGAGTGGAGTGTATCGTCTCCTCGGTGGGACAATCAGAACCAGAATCAGAATTTCTTTCAGCACAAATAAGTACTTCTGAAGCACTTATAACTCTGCTCAGTCAAACCTCCACTACCATGGCGGGCAGCGCTAACAGGAAGGGTAGCTAGTCCAACCAGCTAACATGGAATG
>CM056570.1:0-65000 GCA_029721515.1 Synanceia verrucosa
TTGGGAACCTGAGTAAACAGGTTGAATAGTAATTTATATCTATATATAAGGTTATTTATGTAAAAAGTCCTGTTCTGGTTCTGGTTCAGCTCAGGTTCTGGAACTTCTCTCTCAGGTTTCTCACGATGCTCTGTGGACCAGATTCAGTCTTCTGTCCTGAGTCTGAGCTCTCCATCTGTGATTGGTTGTCCTGATGGCTGGAGGATGTTGCCGTGGCGTCGAGGTCCAGAGGCCTCGTTGGTTCGGTTCTGGTCCTGCCCTCCTCCCTCTGCTTGCACTCGTCAGACTCCTGATAGACCCGGCAGCGGTCGATGACAGCCACGATGGAGAGCTTCTCCCTGCTGGTCGGGGAGCGGATCTGGATGTAGTTCTGGTCTTCGTCTTCTGTCTCTGCAGGCTGTGGAAGCTTCTCCATCACGATGATCTTGTGCTCGCTGTCGCCTGGCAACGGGGCCTCGGCAGCGACGTAGTAACCATCGGTGACCTGGTCCTGGAGCTTCTGCAGCTCGGTCGCCTGCACTCCGCTCAGCCAGGGGTCCAGAGAACTGGCTCGGTGAAGTCGTTTCCTGTGTTCCTCTGAAGGATCCTGGGTAGGAGCTCCAGCGAGGAGGAGGCCGGAGGAGCTGCTGGAGGAGCAGCTGCTGCGCCTCGTTAGACCACCATCAGTCTGGTCTGGGACGGACCGACTCCGGCAGACGGGACTCTTCTGGGAACGATTCAGGTCCGAGTACTTGGAGCGGAGCTGTCGGACATCGGGCCAGCTGAAGCCCTCCATGGGAGGAGGACTGAGGGACCGGGTCTGGACTGAGGAGACCAGCACCGAGCTGCAGGTGAGTCCAGGGATCTGGACCTGGTCTACAGGGCTCAGAGGTAGAGAGATTGGGCTGGGTTTACCTGCAAAACATGAAACAGAAGAGGATGTCAGATTTCAGCTCTTTAGTTTCTCTCTGATGATCTAGCATAGACCTGATAAGACACTGCAACCTCAGATTGGCCTTAAAACTAAAGACTGGACTAAAATTGAAACACTCAAGGCTCATCTCTTTAATCAGACTTTTGACTTATTTATTTTGTATTTATTTGGTGGCTCTTTCCTCTCTAAGGCTACGTTCAGACTGCAGGACTTATGCTCAATTTAGATTTTTTTGTGAAATCCGATTTTTTTGCGAGGTCATTCACATTTCCAATTAAATGCGACTTGTATGTGCTCTCCATTGTGAACTTTAAACGCCCCACGAGTGTCCTGTATGCGCATTGGAGGATGTGACGATGTTGTACGCAGGGAGCATGCTCGGTGTTTACAGAAGTAAACATGGATGCTAGCGGTGGAGTGTAAACCACCCGGTTCCAATAAGACCCCTCCAGTTTGGCCTGAATAGAGATTACTCTATTCAGGCTATTCTATTCATATTTGAAGGGATTACCCTTCAAATATGAATTAACTCAGAAACCTCACTTTCCTTCCACTGACTACTCTGCGCATTATCGACGGCCACGGTTGTTGTTGCAACCTGGCCATCCAGACTGAAGTCGCATGTCAAAAGATCGGATATGTATTGGTTTTAGGACCACATATCCAAGTGGCCTGGGTCACATTTGAAAAAATCGGATCTGTGTCGTTCAGACTGTAATTAAAATTTCAGATACAGTTCGCATAGGGGCGAAAAAATCAGATTTGGGTCACTTCAGGCTGCAGTCTGAACGTAGCCTAAAGGTCTCTGTGCCTAAATATGTGTGTGAGAGTATATTTATGTGAAAACGGAGGGTTGGGTTTTAGTTTCACTTTGAACTGTATGAATATAAATAAAGTTGATCTGAACCAGGTGGACCGGTACCTGAACTCTCCTCCACCAGACTAGGTAAAGTCTTGGGGGCCACCAGGAGGCCCTGGCTTCGCTGGTGGACCGCCGGTCTGGTGGTCTTGATCCGCTGGCTGTACTGACGGGCCAGATGGAGGACTTTGCTCTTTGTCTCGGTCTGGTTCGGGTCCTCATTGGGCTGTCCCCCCTCTGCCTTCAGCTGGGCAACCCGAGGACCTGGAGTCCTGAAACCATCCTTCAGACTTCCTGTCTGGTTCACAGCAGAGTGTTTGAGCTGGAGAGGTGAAGGACTGGTTGACTCCTCTGTGATGGTGCTGAGGTCCGACCCTCTGCTCTCTCGGTCGCAGCTCTTGTTTGGGGTCTTGGTCTCAGAAAGACTACCGATGGTCCCTCTGGATTGTCTGCTGTCGCTGATGTCTCGCTCCATGGTCTGCCAAATCCTGATCATTTCAGATGAAGGTCTGAACTCTTCCTCAGGTAGACTGTCCTGCAGGCTCTGAGGACCAGAAGACCAGTGGACCGGTCCCTCTGAGTCTTCTGGATCTGTAGCCAGAGAGACAACATGAGCCTGGCTATCTGTGGCTAAAGCTGAACTCGACTCCAGTCTGGAGGATGTGGTCTGGACCGGTTCTTCCTTCGGTATGCTGTTAAGCCAGCTGACAGAGGTCCGGACCAGCCCGGTCGGGATGTAGGTCAGGCTCTCTCTGCGCTGGAGGCTGAAGGTGGCATCCTGGTTCTCAGCGTTCTCGTAGTAGCTCTTGATTTTGCCGATGAGCAGCTGGTCCTGCTTGGACAGGGTGGAGTTCCTTCTCCGCCGGACTCCCCGGTCTGAGTCGTCCTGAGGGGACAGCAGGGTCAGATCCGTGGTGAAGGTCTCATTAGGATCAGAACTGACAGTGTTGAGCCGAGCGCTTTGGTCAGCCAGTTCGGCGCTGAGGCTGCTGCCGGTCCTGCTGGGTAGCCGTGGGGAACCGCAGCCCAGGGATCGGGTCTCATCCTGGACCAGGCTGCCTCGCTTGATGCTGTTGGTGAAGTGCTGAGCAATGGCGCTGGCCTGGTCCAGGACAGAGGATGGGAGAATACTGGAGGCTTCAGCCCGTTTTTCCGGCGCCCCCTTCACCTCCTCCTCATCCTCTGAGGATTCCCCGCTACTCAAGGTCTTTGAGTCTGAATCAGGTGCAGGTTCTGGATTTCCTTCAGGTTTAAGTTCTTCTGGTCTTTGTGGAGATACTGTGATCCTGGGAGGTGGAGCACTATCCAGATCTGAGAAGGGTTCTGGTTCAGACTCTGGCCTCTTCTGGACTAGAGAGTCCGTGGTGGGCTAGAGAAGACCAGAAGCAAACAATTAGAGCTGGAAAACTCATCAATTATTGATCTTCATATTGAGTCACCTATAATGTTTACTATTGATCATTTATTCAGATATGGTGCTACCTAGTGAGGCCAGACAGGAAGTGATGTCACAACTATTTTATTTACCTGCTGAAGTGTCGGGTCATTCCCACCTGGCTCATCTTCTTCCAGTAGTCTGCCATTTTGTTTATTGCAGCCGTTGGAGACGCGGCTTCCTTCTTCCTCCTTTAACAAACACAAAAAGGAATCTTTAATAAATGATCAGTTTTATATCGTCATCAGTGTTATCGATGAAGCAGATTAAACCATCAGGATCAGAACCAGAGTCAGAGCGGTGCTGCAGGTCACATGACAAGAAGCAGAACACATGAAGTGAGAAAAAAAAAAAAACTAAATCGAACAAAATCTGAAGAATGAGGTCACTTAAAGAGCTCAGTTCAGTGTTTAAGAAATCCTCAGAACCAGGACCACAACCAGAACCAGGACCAGGACCACAACCAGAACAGCTCAGAAACCAACCATTGGTCAGCTGGTCGGCCATGACGGTTTAACAACGCACACGCCACATATGTTGTCAACCATCTTTACACTTTTCAGCCAATCAAAAACATGGCGCTACGACTCCTTAAAGGGACAGTGTGTCTCTCTTCCATCCATCCCATAATAACACTACATTATGACCACCACAGTTTAGCATTTCGCAGCTAACATTAGCTCAATTCACCAATATATGGAGAACTACGGTGGCCTGCAGGTAAAAACTCTCTCTCAAGTGTTTGCTTTGTCCGTTCTGGGCTACCGTAGAAGCATGTAGGAGCAACATAAAAAGGGGTGGCGCTAAGCTAAGCTATGAACACAACCATTCTGATTAGCTAATTACGATTATTTACTGATTTGTTTGTAAGAAGATGCTGCAGTTTGGAGAAATAGGGAGAGAGATTTTATTTTGAAAATCTAATTTAATTTCATTTTTCCAGTGGTTGTTCCTGAATCGCTGCTGTCAGAGATTAATTTACTGAAACACTGAACTGAATGTTGAGCGTAACCGTTGGTAAGGGTCAGCCAGGTGGTCTGTTAGTCCACAGGAAGCTCATGAGACGACAGGAAGCTCAGTGCCGGGCGACAGGAAGTGCTCATTACTGAGCAGGAGGGAGGAGGCCAGAAGAAGAACGTCACCATGGTAACCCCCAGGGAAAGCCAGCAGGAGATGGCGGCCAGCACAGAGCTCGTGAAGTCCTCCTCTACCTGCTCCGCCTCCAGCAGGAGGTGCTCCATCCCATGAGACAGCTGAGGAGTCAACGTCTCTGCCTCCTCCTCATCCTCGCTGCAGAGCAGTCGCTCAAGGGAGTCCTTCCTGCTTCCGAGCTCCTCCTCCTGCTCCTCCTGCTCCCCCTGCTCCTCCTGCTCCCCCTGCTCCTCATCCTGCTCCCCCTGCTCCTCCTGCTCCCCCTGCTCCCCCTCCTGCTCCTGCAGGCTGAAGCCCTGCAGAGAATGCCTCCCCTCCTGGAAACCCCCCCCATTATAGATTCAGAGAAGAAGAGGAGGAGGAAAAGGAGGAGGAGGAGGAGGAGAGAGAGGAGGAAAAGTGTACAGTGTGTGTGGTTACCTTGACGACAGCTGTGTGGTCCACAGGAGAAGAGCAGATGATTAATTGGTTAAAAACAGATCAGGTCAGTTTATTAAATATTAAACAAATTAAATTAATTCAAATAATTACTGGTACCTCTGCTTCTCTTCATTTTTTGTTTGTTTGGCTCTGAAAAAGAAAACACAAGAGGAACTGATGGAGGAAACGGACATTTACAAACAGGAAGTAATTTCTCTTTCTGATTGTTTACCAGACTGCCGTCGTCCCTGGCGACTATCTGACTGACAGGATGGAGCTTTCTTCAGCCGCTCAGGACTGTAGCGGTACCTGGGAGGATCTGCATCAACAGGTACAACAGGTGTACTGTAGTACTTTAGAGTGCTTTAGTTTACTTTGTTCTGGTTACTGTGCAGATGGAGATATTTCTACATATTCTCTATGTTACACTGTAAGAAGTTAGATTATCACTAGAACTCTCAGCACAGGTACTTCACTTATGATCACACAATATTTATATTTGAGACATCAAACAAAATACTTTAAATGTATTCATTTTTAAAGTGAAATCAAAAATTAAAATTGTTCATTTTAAATTAAAAATCAAAACATGGACTCACATATGGAATCCATTTCCAGGATGGCCTCTTTAGCCTGAAACAGGACAAGAAACACTGGTGAGTTTACTGGTGGGTTTACTGGTGAGTTTACTGGTGAGTGTACTGGTGTTACTGAGGTTACTGGTGCCTGACCTTCTGTGGGATGACAGCATGATGGTTCTCCAGGATGATGCGTTTGATGTGATGAGCCCACAGCTTCTTCTCCTCCACTGTCTTTGCCTGGAAACAGGAAGACAAACTTTGAATCGAATTTAACAGGAAGTGAACAGGTGAGCAGGTAAACACGTGAACAGATGAACAGTTAAACAGATGAACAGGTGCACAGGTGTCTCACCTGGACAGTGTGAGGCTGTTTGGGATGTTTGTAATGAGTCACGCTGAAGCTCAGAGAATCTTTAGCACTTTCAATCAGCATCAGAGTGGAGCACTGAGAGCACAACAAGAGAAATAAACAAACAAACAAACAGGTAAATAAAACAGGTTTGCAGAGAGCAGCTGTTCCTCACTGAGATGTGCGTCTTGTAGGCGTAGTGTTCGCCGCGGCGTTTAGTGATGAGCAGCGTGCGCTCGAACAGGAAGAGCGTTCTCTCGTTTTTGGCTCGATGGACCTTGAAGGTTCCCTCCAGAACCAGTTCTCCATAGGTGGTGAGGTCCGGACCCTTCCAGTTCAGCAGCAGAGACTGGACCTCCTGCAGGACCACACATTCAGTTTAGACCTGTGGCACAGTGCTAGTACCTCTAAAGAGTAGTACTGCGGTACTGTAGTACTGTAGTACTGTGACTGACCTGCAGCCGGACGGCATGCTCGTGTTTCCTCTTCATGTCGTTGATGTACCAGGCGACACCTGTCATGCTGTAGATGGCGTCCTCCACCACCTCGTAGCCCTCCCCCTCCGTGTCAAAGTGCTTCGCTATCTCCTGCACACAACACCTTCATCATCCTCCTTCTCCTTCTCCTCCTCCTCACCTCTATATTTGTTCACCTGTATATCTACCTGGAGCAGCAGGTGGTATTTGAGGATCCTCTGAACCGGTTTGAGCAGGTATGAACCGAGAGGCAACGAGCGCTTCAACGCCGCTTGGCGCTCACGAAAAAACTTGGCCAGAATTTTATTCCTCATACACTCTGTCAACGCTGCAACTGAGCTGCAGACATGTGTGAACAGGTAGAAGCAGGTGTGACAAGGTAGAAGCAGGTGTGAACAGGTAGAAGCGAGTGTGAACAAATAGAAGCAGGACTGACTTTGGGTAGTTGGTGCAGTACTGTGTGTAGATCTCAAAGTACTCGCTCTGAAATAAAACAGAAATCATTAATTCTAGTCACGGCCGAGATAAACATGTTTGCATTTTATTAACAACAATTTTTCTGTAGATTTTGTGACTTAATTTAGACTTTATTAAATATTATGCAAGCAACAGATTTATAAAAATTAAACAGAAGCACAAATATCTTTCCTGAATTTATTATTTCCCACCTTCATGACGAAGCACCTGGCAACGGCCACAGGGTCGTTGTCACAGAGGTCGAGAGCCTGGAGCAGCTCACTGTAGGCAGGAAACACTGTTACCATGACGACGACAACAGACTGTTGGTCCTGTTTTATTCTGTTTATATTCTAAATAATAAGGTTATTAATGTAAATAGTGTCCAGGTTTCATTCTGTTTATATTTTCAATAATTCTAAATCTTTGTATTCTCCCTCTGCCAGTAGAAGTAATGCTGTCAGCTGACCAGCAGGTGGTGATGTCCATCCATCCAGCCATTATCTACCGCTTATCCTCATAGGGTCGCGGGGGGGCTGGAGCCTATCCCAGCTGTCTTAGGGCGGAAGGCAGGGTACACCCTGGACAAGTCGCCACCTCATCACAGGGCACATAGAGACAGACAACCACTCACACTCACATTCACACCTACGGTCAATTTAAATTAACACATTAACCTAATCCCCATGCATGTTTTTGGATCGTGGGAGGAAGCCGGAGTACCAGAGAGAACCCATGCAGACATGAGGAGAACATGCAAACTCCACACAGAAAGGTCCCGGGCCCGGGATTCGAACCCGGTACCTTCTTGCTGTGAGGCGACAGTGCTAACCACTACACCGTGGTGATGTCATATATATCAATAATAAAAAACAGTAAGGAACATATTGTGTCACCTGTTGAACTCATAGATGTCCTCGATGTTTCCAAACAGAGAGCAGACCTGCTCAGGACGGATCAATAAATCACACTGATCAATGATGTGGGCCAGGTAGTCCTGGGGGGGGGCAGGAAGTAGAGGAAACACATGACTTCCTGTTAAGATTGCTTCATTTACTGACAGAAAAATCACATAATTTATGGCTTTATTTTAATCATTTATTAGAATTGTTTAATTTGTTTTCAAATTGACTATTTGATTGATTTAAATTATAAATAATTTATATTTAATTTAAAGGCAGTTCATTTGAAATAATTCTATTTTTGTTGTTTATTGTATTTCCTTTCCTATAAATACAATAAATACTTAAATATACCTACGAGTCATTTCATGTTTTCATTTCATCTCATTATATTTTATTTGATAAAACTTTATTTTATATATATATTTTACTATATGATTTATTTTTAAGTGATGTGATTGGATTTCATTTGTTGTATTATTTTGGGTTTTTTTGCCTCTGAGTATAAACATGAATAAAATAAAAATAAGGTTTCTGTCCACCAGCATGTCTCTGTCTGGCTGAGGACAGTTTGGATGGCAAGTCTTCACTCTGTGATCCTCACTGTTACATAAGCAGATAATCCACAACGTCTTAACCAGGTAATTATAGTCTGTGTCTTTATTTACGTCTCGCAGCTCAAACTGTCCTCTGGACAACAGGAAGTGAAGACGGCTTGCGACTCAGGTCAAAACACTCATGAAGCAGAAATCAACAAAACTATCAGACATAAATAAAGCTTCTATATGTAAATTGATTTATATATTTAGAGATACTTAATATGACTATTGCTTTGAAATCCTGTGGACATCAAAGAGGCTTTTACTTTGAAAGGTACAGGATAACGCTTCCTGGGTTAATATGTGGAAATGTAGATACATAAAAAGAATTTAAGTTTTATCAGAATCTTAAACTTCCTGTAGCTTCACTTCCTGTCGCTCTATTTTCTATCAATTTACTTCCTGTAAAGTCACTTCCTGTAACGGCACTTCCTGTCCTCTGTGACTCACCTCTACGATCATTCGCAGGTCTCTGACGTACATCCTCTCTGTCTCGATGATCTCCATGACGACCCGGTCCAGGTAGGTCAGCTGAGGGTTCGGCGCCATGTTTGTGGTTGTGAATGGCGATGCCTGTTGGTGCTGGCTGGAGGCTCGACTCTGCGTGGACGCTTTGTTGTTGTTGTTGTTGTTGTGTGTGAGGCCAGGGCTCCACCCCTTCCTGTCAGGCTCTGGGCTTGGCCACGAACCCCCTCCGCCCTCTGCAAGGCACAGGTCCACGTCGATGTTGGAAGTCCGGTTGGACGGTGGTGGCGGGGCGAGGTTGTTGTCTCTGGATGATCCGGAGCTTGAGGACAGCGTGGAGATCAGGCTTACTGGGCGGTGGTCCGAGGAGTCGGAGGGCGTGGCTGAAGGAGCGTGCTCATGACTGCCGATGGAGGCAGTGGAGAGACGAGGGGATTCTGAGGAGGAATGTTCAAAGTGCAAACATCATTATTATTATTATTATTATTATTATTATTATCACTCAGAACATCTGTAAGCTCTGAACAGCTGGACTGTTTCAGCTCATTTTGAGCTGCTGCAGAACTGAAAGGATCCGTCCAGAAAAAAGAGGAACATTCAGATCAGTCACATGACTGTAGCTTCCCTCCACCAACAGCTGATCAGATCAATCACTCTCATTGATTCATGATTCCTGGAGATTTCCGGAACATGCTGTGATTCTGTGATCTGACATTCTTACAATTCACATGGTGGTCATTCTGAGCTCTGATGGAAACACTTCAACACATTCTTATTTACAGTTTATTTATTACAGCTTAAAATAACCACAGGACCTGAACTCCTCACACATAAATAATAAACATCATCATGGCTGCTTATTAAAACATTTAAATATTTTAAATTCTTAAGTAGTTCAACTCAATCATGCGATCACGTTAAAAGGTACTTAAAACTATAGTTGGTAATCTTGGAGATCTAGCCAGATTTTAAAGTGGCTCCTCCTCTAAGCTCCTCCCCCTCCTGTCAGTGCTCCCTCCAAAGCCATGCCCCCTCTCCTGCTATCTCTGTATTTCCGTAAAGGAGTGAGATGAATATTTCCGGCAAAGGCAAAATGTGATGCGATACAGAGGGAGCGTGGTCAGACATGAAGGCATCTGATTGGCTCTTTCCGTTGGGACCGAGTCGTTGATTGGTCAGAGTTTTTACAGTCCTGTAGCTGCCACAGAGGTCTGATTCTTTTCCTTCCTTTTCCTGAACACATAATGTATTGACTGCTCTCAGAGTGGAAGGACCATTTCACCCAGTAGAAAAAAAACAGTTTCTGAACAGGATTACAGACTATAGCTTTAACTGTATCTTCACATGAAACCAACTTTAGCATAGCATGCTTACACATTGTACTATTACATATACTACCACGCAAAATATTAGCACAAAGGCGAGCATGATTACGTGTTCACTTTTGACGTTTCAACCATTCAAACAGAAGATTTCGATATCTAAATATCGATTTTTTGGGATTTTTGGTGATAATTATTACAACATATTAAAATGCAAAACATTACTGGTGTGGAGGCAGACATTTTTTAGTGTTTCCTCTAAGAAATGTTGAATATTTTCCTGGTCAAAATGGCCGCCGTGTGGATTGGGTCATGTTAGCGAACATATCGGCTAACCACTCCTCAGAGGGTTTAGCTAAATATCTGAAGAGCAGAGACACTGAGATTAGACCTGAGAGAAAAACAACAACAAACAAACAACAAAAAAACAGACAAATTCAATTAACTGCAACAACATGCTTTATGCTAGCTGTGCTAACAGCTGGGTTAGTGAGTCAGTCTGGTGCTTCACACTTGTGTATGTTAGTACAGTACTGTATAGAGTACTCCAGAGTACTCTACAGTACTTCACAGTACTCTACTGAGTACTCCAGAGTACTTCACAATACTCCACAGTACTCCAGTGTACTTCATAGTACTCTATAGAGTACTCAAGAACACCTCACAATACTCCACTGTACTTCACAGTACTCTATTGACTACTCCGGAGTACTTCACCATACTCCACAGCACTCTATAGAGTACGCCACAGTATTTCATAGTACTCCACTGTACTTCACAGTAATCTATAGAGCACTCCAGAGTACTTCACAATATTCCACAGTACTCCACTGTACTTGATAGTACTCTATAGAGTCCTCCGGAGTACTTCACAATACTCCGGAGCACTCTATAGAGTACTTCACAATACTCCACGGCACTCCACTGTACTTCATAGTACTCTGTAGAGTACACCAGAGTACTCACAATACCCAACAGTACTCTATAGAGTACTTCACAGTACTCTATAGAGTACTCCATAGTACTCCACTGTACTTGACAGAACTCTATAGAGTACTCCACAGTACTTCACAATACACCACAGTACCCTATAGAGTACTTCACAGTACTTCACAATACACCACAGTACTCTATAGAGTACTCCACAGTACTTTACAGTACTCCAGTACTGTTTGAATGAAAACAATCAGAGTCCATTGGCTGTGGGGCGTTCACTGACCCAGCAGGAAGAGGACTCCATGGAGCCAGTGGACCAATCACAGCTCAGCGTTGACATTCAAACACACACAGTGAACTTTGGCCTTTGAAAGAGAGAACTCAGCTGTTACCACGGTTACCATCAAAACTCACAGGAAACAGCTGCAGCGACTCACCAAACCAGTGGACAAGCACTGATCTCCTGGAGGAGATTTTCACCTCCTCCACTGAGCAGGAGCACCTCACCACAGCACCTCCTCCTCCTGCCAGACTCCTCCTCTATAGTATCTGAGCTGATATCCCATCAGCTCAGATACTACACTATACTACACAATACTATATGATTACTTTACTATACTATTACTGCAGAACTTCAGTACTAAAGGCTCCACAGAGAGCAGTGAGACACTGAACACAACTCCTCTAACAACACAGAGAGGAGAGAAAGGAGGAGAGCGAGGAGTAGAGAGAGGAGGAGACAGAGGAGGAGAGAGAGGAGAAGAAAGAGGAGGAGAGAGGAGGAGGATATTGAGTATGTGTATACATACAGTCATGGAAAAAATTATTAGACCACCCTTGTTTTCTTCAATTTCTTGTTCATTTTAATGCCTGGCTCAACTAAAGGTACATTTGTTTGGACAATTATAATGATAACAACAAAAATAGCTCATGAGAGTTTAATTTAAGAACTAAGGATTATTCATTTTCCATGGTTTTCTTGATAATAACCAAAATTACTTAAATTCTTACATCAATAGCTATGGCATTGTACCGCCAAAAACACTACATTTAAGCATTCCATGTTTTCTTTTCTGTTTGCTTTAAACACATGATACACACAAGAGTTAATACTTGATTGCATAACCATTGTTTTTGATGACTGCAGCCATGCGTCTTGGCATGCTCTCCACCAGCTTCTGACATTGTTCTGCTGTCACAGCAGCCCATTCCTGTTGGACAAATTCAAACAAATTTTCTTTGTTTTTGGGCTTGTGGTTCTCCATTTTGAGTTTGATGATTTTCCACAGGTTTTCAGTTGGATTAAGATCTGGTGATTGAGCAGGCCAAGGCATGGTGCGAATGTTGTGGTTCTCCATCCAGGCTTTAACTGACCTTGCCGTGTGGGAAGGGGCATTGTCTTGTTGGAAAATCCAGTCATTGGAGGCAGGAAAGAGTTTTCCAGCTGATGGAAGAAGACTGTTTTCAAGGGTAGTCCTGTCCTTGACCTGGTTCATTCGGCCTTCACACAATTGCATTTGCCCTGTTCCACTCAGACTGAAACAACCCCAGATCATGACTGATCCACCCCCATGTTTTACTGTAGGGGCAAGACAGTCTGGGTTGTAAGCTTCTCCAGGCTTCCTCCTAACCAGTAAGTTGGCTGGAGTGGGCATCAATTCAAAATTGGATTCATCACTGAAGAGAACCTTAGCCCAATCATCAACAGTCCAATCCTTGTGGTCTCGAGCAAAGAGTAACCGGGCCTTCCTCTGCCTTTCATTGATGAAGGGCTTCTTGCGTGCTCTGTGTGACTTCAAACCAGCTTCAACAAGTCGGTTTCGAACTGTCCTTGCCGAGCAAGTCACATTTCTCGACAGTGCCCACTCATTTTTAAGGTCCCTGGAGGTCTGACGACGATTCCTGACACAGGAACGGATGAGTGCACGGTCATCTCGTGGGGTAGAAAGACGCTTCCTGCCACGGCCAGGTAGCAATTTGGTAGTGCCATGTTCAGCTTGTTTTTTTTTTTTGTTGGAATGAACGGCTGTCTTGGAGATCTTCAGTTTTTTCGCTACCTGTCTCTCACTCATGCCAATTTCCAGCAGTGCCAAGATGGCTGCCTTTGTTGCTTCACATAATTTTTTTGTTTTAGGCATTATGTGAGAGCTGACAACTTCTGAGTTGTGCTACGGCTTGAATGTAAGCAGGAAACCACTCTAGGCCTTTGCATGTGCAGTGCTGCTTGTGACATGAAATGGCCTCTTATATACCCTGGGAATCAATTAAGCTTAAGAATGTCAAATAGGACATAAAGTATTATGTGACCAGCTGCATTTTTTGTTGTGTTCATTGTATTATACGTTTAGTGGTACCAGATATTAGAATGAACAAGAAATTGAAGAAAACAAGGGTGGTCTAATAATTTTTTCCATGACTGTACACTGGCTGGCCAAAAAAAAGTCAAAACCCCACCTGGATTAACTAAGCAAATAGGTAGGAGCCTCCTATTGGATAATTACTGCAGGTTCATCAACAGTATGTGCTCAAAGAATGAGGTCAGCTGACTACCTGAATATACTGAATGGGCAGGTTATTCCATAACCCCACTGAGAATCTTTGGGATGTGCTGCAGTGGTTGCGTTACTATCAGCAATGCAACATCTTGGTGAAAAATTTATGCAACACTGCATGCATTCACTGTGGCATTGTTTCGATAAGCTTCTGCAATGTCACAAGATTTATTTCCATCCAGTGAATTATCCAATAGGAGGCTCCTACCTATTTGCTTAGTTAAATCCAGGTGGGGTTTTGACTTCTTTTTTGGCCAGCCATTGTATATACACACACATGTGTATATATATGTGTGTGTGTGTATATATATATATTTATATATCATCACAGGACACATAGAGACAGACAACCACTCACTCTCACACTCACACCTACGGTCAATTTAAATTAACCAGTTAACCTAATCCCCATGCATGTTTTTGGATGGTGGGAGGAAGCCGGAGTACCAGAGAGAACCCACACAGACATGAGGAGAACATGCAAACTCCACACAGAAAGGCCCCGGGCCCGGGATTCGAACCCCGTACCTTCTTGCTGTGAGGCGACAGTGCTAACCACTACACCACCATGCCGCCCGTGTATATATATATAAACATTTATATATATACACATACATAATTGAATCTATACAGTTTATAAATATCATAGATGTTATGAAGCTGTTGTTGTTGTTATATTACCACAGACTGAATCAGGCCTTAAACTTGTTGCCATGGTTACAGAATTCATCCCAAACTGACCCAGAATCCAAACCTGAATTAGTCCAATCAGAGGCAGTGAACACAGAGTAACTGAGTACATTTACTACTGGACTAAGTACAGTTTGAGTACTTGTATTTGACTTGTGTATTTCCATGTTTGTTGTACTTCTTTTCCACGACATCTCAGAGTAAATACTGTACTTTTACTGCAGTACATTTATCTGGCATCAGTGTGGTAATACTATTGGTATGAGTACTTTTACTGCAGTAGAAGAATACTGAAACATGTCATAAAATACAATAATAAGAAATATAATATTTTATCTGTTCCTGACACTTCCTGTTTCACCTGCTGAAGATATAGAGGATTTTCATGAATAAACCTCCTTTATTTCATTTCTTTGGTCTGTTTGAACTGATAATTCAACTCTTCTGTCTTTAAGACAATAAACACTTTGGAGTTGGGGGGGGGTCATAAAGCATAATGTCCTGACTGTTCTGAGACAACAGAGCTTTATAAACACCAAGACTCATCAACAGGCAGCACGACTCAGGCAGCATCCAGCAAAACACCAGAGGGTCCTGTGAAACACTGCAATAAATAATGATAAACTAAACTAAATAATACTAAACAAGAAATAATACTAAACAATAATACTAAATAACAAACATGGCCGCTGCATGTTACCTTGTCAGGCTCAGAGAACATTGTTGCTGCTCTGTTAAAACACCAGTTTTCTGAAGGTTAGGCTTTATGGGACATGATCAAACATGTTCTGCTGAACTCAGATCTGTTTCTGCCTAACGAACAGATTCAATCACGATTGGTCAGTTAAAGACAGGAAGTAATGTTTAGTGCTGCGCACATTCCTGAGGAGACACATCACTTCCTGTCTGACTGACCTGTTATCAGGTAAGCAGAACCTCCTCCCTCACTGCCAGGATGATTAACCCTCTGTCTCCCAGCAGCCAATCAGCTCTCTTGATCCTCAGGTCCTCATTTCCTGTTGTTTTAACCATGAGCACCTTTAATGGTTTCAGTGCTGATGAGGCAGTCGATTCTCAGAGCTCTGCCTACATGTACCAGCATGCATTGCTGAATTTCTTTGGCTGTACGTTCCAGTTAATACACTTGAATATCAAACGTCCTTATATTATGGGATGGCTTTCCCAGTTTGCAGTATGGAGTGAAGAGAACAGGAAGTTGCATCTCGTCACATGACAGTGAAGAACAGAACCCAGCTGACTACATTTCCCATCAACCCCTTTAACAACAGGAAGGACCTTTAATCTGAAGTTATAAATGATCCTAATCTGGATTAAATTATTAAAATGAGCTCCATGTTTAGTGTTAAACAGATTAAAGCAGCTGCTAATGAGAGAATAGAACTTTAAATTATTGTGGAGTTACTGTGTGTGTGTGTGTGTGTGTGTGTGTGTGTTTCTAATCTGCAGTAATGAGGATTATTTAGTTAATCCAGCAGAGGACACACATGAGCAAGGTGTTAATAAAGAAGTGTCTGCAGAGTGTATGTGGTGTATACATTAACATATAGATCTACCACTGTTACCACTGATACTACTAGTACTAGTACTACTGCCTCTGGTACTGCCCTACAGTATAAACCAGTTTAACCAACAGAATCAGTTAAAACCAACAGAGTGACATCATCACAGAGTGACATCATCACCTCTCTTATGTAACACAGTTAAACTCTAATCATGAGCCTAAGGGGCCGTTGACATGGAGACGTCTCCATCCAGAGTGTTCCAGGAATGCCATCAACCAGACTCCAAACAAAAAAACAGTGATTTTCAGATCAGATGGATCAATAAGAGCCTTAATGAAGCCTCATGTGGATCAGCAGGTCTGGTCTCTGGTCTCTAGTGGTTCAGGTGTGCTGAAGCTCACCAGATGAACACTCACAAGCCGATCATTCTTTCTGAATAAAAACAGGTTTCTGCAGAAGCTCTAAAATCCAAACTTACCTTTGGGAGCAGACAGTGTCTGAAACCAGGACTCATGAGGTCTGTTCAGGTCTCTGACAGTCTACCTGCAGGTCTGACTGGAGGGGGCGGGGCTTAATCCAATTAGCCTCAGTGTGATTGGTGGAGGCAACGAGGCGCCACCTACTGGTCTGGTCTGATCTGGTCTAGTCTGGACCTCAGAGACCTCAAACGAGATATTCATGTGGAAATAAGACTACTAGAGGGTGAGGTAATAATAATCAATATCATCACTTAAAGATCGATAGCTGATCGACAGTCTCTGTCACCATGGCAACAACAGTGACGTGTTCAAAGACAGTATTTAAAGGTACAATATGTAAGAAGTGTATTTAAATAAATCATAAAATGGCCCTGATATGTCACCAGACATTAAGAAATCATGTTCATTTCAAATACTTCTATCACTGACAACAGCAGTCCAGCCAGGATATTCTCATTTAAAAAGCCAAGCTGCAGCCCTCAGCTGATGTTAATGTTGTCATGTTGTGTTTTGGTCTGATGCTCCACCCTCCACCTATCTCCCAATCACCAAGTCAGTAGTGTGTCAGCATCTCTGCTCTAGTTAGCACAGCTGCAGCTACGAACGTGTCAGATAAATCATGTCTAGCGTTACGAAACCTAAAAGACCTCGTTATGAATCCGAAATACGTTGTGACAAAGTCCAAAATAAAACAAGGATTTGTGCAGGAGATGCCTTTGAAAGATGGAGACGGCTGAAAGCGGACGGGCAGCAGCACTCCTCACCGCATACCCCCGTCCACCGCCCGGGAGCTCCGCTCTCTTTACCCCGTCCCTCCACAGCTCTCCTCTGCTACATTTCACTCCTTCTAAGTGTCCATGGTGATGCCCGAGGTGGCTGCTTTTCATTCACTGTAACACTTTCTGTTCCTGTTGGATCCTGCAGCCGAGCTGGCAACCTCTAGTCAGGGGAGACACCGCTCTACACTAATTTGAAAGTGATTGCAGTACCAGTTTTGGCCATCATCCTACATACAGTTCCTTTAAAGATGAACTTCTGACCTTCATCCATGAGCATGTCAGGAGAGGAGCTGAGAGATCCTTAAGGCATCACACCTCCACCTGGAGACATAGAAACTTTATTAACAAACATTAACATCATCACAAAAAACTTTATCCACAAACGTTCTCATCACACCACAGAGAAGTGGAAATACTGGGACCAGGTGGGACAACAACAACAACCATTAATGTCCCATAAACACGTCATTATTAACTCATTAACATCATTAACACCTTGTCAACAGCACATTACCGGCTCACTTTGCACCCCATGAACACACTACCAGCTCATTAACACACCATGATATGCTAGGTTGGGGATCTGACCTACCATGGTTACCATGGAAACGCCTTACCGATCAATAGACCCGGTGTTTGGCTTCCTCCTATACAGGTGCTATGAATGTGACTGCAGGGCGAACCTGTTTACATTATGAACTTGTTGTTTGTTTTCCTGTTGATATTTATACTTTCGGGTGTGATGACGTATTTCCAGATGAACTGATGAGAGCAGCCAGTTTTCTCTCCACTTCTGCCTCGTTATGACCAACCACCGTTTAAATAATGCTTTATGCTTTATAAATAATGCTGCTTAGCTTTTGTGGAAAAGGTGGAGAGATGAGCAGCAGGTCACTGTGGTTTCTCTGAATCTGGTAGCTCTTCTCTTCTCTTCGGCTCTGAGTATCTCAGCCTGCAGCTCTGGATCTGCTCAATCTGTCAGGAGTTCAGACTTGTTCCTCTGTCTGAACGCTGCCGCGGCCAGGGCGTGTTTGGGTGGCGAGCGGCGGGAAGGGAAACCGATAAAGTTTAACTACACGACAAATGAACGCTCTGTCGAGTCTCAAACCGACACCGAATTAAAGACCGATTCATTCTCACTTTAGGAACACTCGGTTACAGTAACAGAAGTGAGGAAGAGCTCAGACAAGCACGTAATCAATGAATGTCAACAGTTCTTAAAGGAGTTCCGAACCTGCACCAGCAACCCCACCTACAAGCTAAAGGACAGCTAGCGAACTTCAACTCGTCGTTACTTTCAGCAGAATGAATTAGAAAAGAAGCAGGAGAGACAGCTGGACTTTAGAAACGTTCGTGAAGAGAAAGAAAGAGAAAGAAAAGAGACGAAGACGGAAGAAAGATACACTTCCGTGTCAGAAACAATCAGAGCTCTGACATGAATGAACCAATAAACTCAGTGAAATATTAAATATGATCATTAACTCGAAGCTGGACTCACCCTTCAACTTCAATGTGACAGAAGTTTTCAGAGCTTCAGTTCAGCGACTTCCGTCCATCAACACTGATCCTGGATCTGCAGAGCGGACAGGAAGGAAGCCTGCCTGCCTGCCTGCCTGTCTGTCTGTTGTCATTTACTGGGCTAAAACTTTATTGACAAAAGAAATGAAATAATGTTAATATATTAATTCTAAATATGAATGTGTTCATTGTTATTGTGGAATAATGAGTTCAGAGTAAATATTACATTCTAATATAGCATAAATTATTATAAATCATAATAATATTGATTATTTCTCCCTCTGCTGGCTGCCAAGAAAAACTACAAGATCAGTTAGAAGGAAAAAATGGAAACAAAGATTTTCTGCTTCCATCAAATTCATAAACCTTCGGTGAATATGTAAATATGGAATATTAATGAAGCAGAATATTAACTGATTAATAATAATATTAACTAATATAACTAATATTGTAATAATGTTTTTAGTATGACACCATTATTTACTTAGATATAATAAGATTAATGTATTTACATTATAATATTAATTTCTTCTTATTATAAATTCTAGATAACAGCATTTTCATGGCCTTCCTCCGTCGTCATGGAGACAGATGTTAGGTGTTATGGCAGGGTCGGGATGCTTGTTATTTACATGCTTCATTATGTATATTTTATAATAATATGTGAAACAACCCATTTTCTTGTAACTTTATAGACAAACATAAAAACAAGATGTTGGCAGATATAAAGGACCTGAGGAGATTAAAACAACACGTTCATATTTACATTCAGAGAAAACAAAGTGAACCTGAGACCCAAACACTGACCTCATGTAACATGAGAGCAGAAAGCCCAAAACAACCTGAGAGATGTTTCATGAAATCTTATTCCATAAAATCTTGTATTGTTTCAACAATATGTCCAAGAATAAACTCCTGTTTCATTCCCCAAATACTGAAACTTAAGTCCATGTGAGGGTTGTCATGGCGACAGCAGTGATGACATCACACTGGCTTGGTGGTGGCATGGTAAATGGGCGTGTCCTGCGGTGACAGAACCTCATGGGCAGGGCCTGTGGCGACAGGCCTATGGGAGCGCTCCTTCCTGGACTTCAGGAAGCAGTAGGCCAGGACGGCCAGCAGAGCCAAGATGGCCACCGACAGACACACGGCCAGAGCTATGTTCCCTGAGGAGAAGATGTGATATCACTTCCTGTCAGCTTCCATAGTAGTAATATTACTTCTACTGACAGTAGTAATAGTACTGCTACTACTGACGGTAATAATACTACTACTACTGACTGTAGTAATACTACTAATACTACTATTACTGACAGTAATAATAATACTACTACTGACTGTATAATAATACGACTACTGCTGACTGGCATCTGTTCACCATATTTAGTAAAAGCTCTCACCTGAGTCACTTTCATCTTCTGCCCCAAAACGATCAAATATCCCTTTAAAGAAGACGTTACGCTCTGCAGAGACACAGAGATGAGACACATAGAGAAGTATGTACTGTATGAATGAATGAATGAATGTGAATGTACCTGGTATTCCTGCAGGTCTTGTACAGTGTATACAGTATAGTAGTATATAATGTGTACCTGTTACTCCTCTGCATGTCTCGCTGCACTTGTCTTCGTCCTCAAAGTTGTTCTCGTTTCCTCCACAGCCCCCGTACGTGAAGCGGAAGCACTTCCTCTTCAGAGGGTCGTAGTACCAGCGTGTGTGGGCGGCCCGGCAACGACCAGTGAAGGGGGGCTCTGCACACCGAGCTGGGGGGAGTGTGAGCATGTAGCATGTTAGCATCAGTATTAGCATGTTAGCTTCAGTATTAGCATGTAGCATGTTAGCTTCAGTATTGGCATGTAACATTTTAGCTTCAGTAGTAGCATGTTAGCTTCAGTATTAGCACGTAGCATGTTAGCTTCAGGTGCTGGGAGGTGTTCAGCGATAAAGAGACTAAAATAAACTGACCTTTCCTCTGGTTGACATCAATGTCCAGCAGTTGATTGAAGGTCTGGTTCACTGAGGAGAAGGAGGAGGAGGAGAAGAGGGAGAGAGGAGGAGAGGAGGATCAGCAGTGGTTTGGGAGTGTCTCTCATGTTGGTTCAGATGGAGGTCAAAGGTGAGTGTTACATGCGCTGCAGTGCTGCTCGTCTCTTCCTTCTCTGCACTGATTCACTCCATCACACTCCAGACTGCTGTCCAGACAGCAACCACTGCTGCAGGTCAGCTGACCAGGGAGACAGGGAGAGCCACACTGCTCTGGGGAGAGAGACAGAGGGAGAGGGAGGAGAGACAGATGTTACCATCCTGAACACCCTGCAGCTCTCATACGAACAGGTGCATCATGGGACTGACCGGCATCAGGAAGTGGGACACTCCAAGAGGATGCTGAGGACAGGAAGTACAACAAGTGATGCTACTGATGCTATTGTCTGTAGTACTGAATAGTACTGTGGGGTACTGTAGTGGGCAGTAATGAGCAGTACTGAGTGGTACTGAGTAGTACCTGTGACTCCACTGCAGGCAGACAAACACTCGTCTCTGGACAGGAAGTTGTTTTTGTTTCCTTTACAGCCTCCAAACACAAACAACTCACAAGTTCCTGAGGAGGAGACGAAATGCCAGCGAGGGAAGGAAGCACGACAAGGACCCACCTTCACTGGAGCAAGACAGTACACTGAGAGGAGGAGAGAGAGGAGAGGATGTGAAAATCCTGCTTTCACACTGAAGTTGCTGAGTCATTGTTTGATCTCCAAACATCAGAAAAGGTCTGACATGTTTTCTGTTTCCCGTCACCATGGTAACGTGTTGCTCAGCAGTTTAACGACCCGAAAATGAACCAGGTGAGAACGCGACTCACCTTACCCGAAAACTGCTGAAAGAGGCCGCCAAAATAAAAGCCTCACAGAGCAGGATTAGTGTGTGTGTGTGTGTGTGTTTGTGTGTGGTTCCAGTGGGACAGGTTGAAGTCCTGGACTATATTTCCCATGAACACTCACAGCTGGACAGCTCGGGGCTGAGGACGATGACAGTGACCTTGGCAGCGTGCGAAAGGTCATTGGAGTCTGTGACAGTCAGCTGGAAGACGTACGAGCCTGGCTGCAGGTTGCAGAGTCGCACCTGGTCAGGTAAATCAGTCTTCTGCAGAATCCCATTAAAAAATAACATCATTAAAACTTTACATCCTTCAGGAAGGAAGCCCTAAGAAGCCACTTTTTCCATGGTTATTTTTCTCGTTAACTCGTTAACTCTCGTCAAATTCAACTCGTTATATCACTTATCGTATATCTCAAGAAAACAAAGCTTGTTTTCTTGAGATAACGAGTTAATTTTGTGGAGAAGAATAACAAGAACAAGAAGTCATAAAAAGAAACAGAGTTTAAAAAGTTAACCATGGCCCTTAGGGCTTCCGTACTTCAGAACCAGAGGAAGCTGTCAGACAATAGAGAATCACCAACGAAGCTCCAAGTTCTTTTCTGTCACTGCTCCTGAATTAAACTCAGACTAGAATATGCCAGAAATATGAATGGAGTTTGGTGCAGCTGCATTGAACATCAGGGGAGGAGCACCGACCTCCATCGTGACCTTGGAGTCTCCGGTCTCTTGAGTCCACTCATACTTGATGATGTGAGCCTCACCCAGCGCCAGGCTCTGGACGCCGTTGAGCGTCACCACCTCACCAGGCTGGATGATGACATCACGGCCTGCAATGGCGATGGGCAGAGCCTGCTCACCTGTAGACAGTGATGTCACAAGATCAGAGGAGCCGACGTCTGTGCTGAGACATTCACTGATAGACATCACTGCTTAGCTAGGTGAATGGACCAGGTGTGGACATTAGCCTACTGATGGACCAGGTGTGGACTCACCTGGGCCCTGCAGGTGCTTCTGGAACACAGACTCTCTGATGTAGCTCTGGTATCCAACCTGATTCACGAACCTGCAGACGAAGCGGTTCCTGTGGATGCAGTTGAACAGGACGCAGGTGCGGTTCTTCGTGGTGTCGCGCGACTCCAGCAGCGCCAGGTTGCAGCTGGGATCCACGCAGCACGCGCTCCGACACGCCTCCTCGGAAAGCGCGTGCGCTGTAGCCAGCAGAGCCGCTCCCTCCTTCACCGCGTCCTCCGCATCCAGCACGAAGTTCTCCTGACCGGCGCGGAAAGTTCCGCTGCATTCCGCGTCATCTGCCGCTCCGGTGGGCAGCAGGAGGGGGAGGAAGAGGAGGAGGGGGAGGAGGTGGATGGAGGAGGAAGACGAGCAGGAGGAAGAGGAGGAGGACGAAGGCATTTTGTGAATGTAGGAGCAGAAAACTGTTTGCCGGTTCTTGACGACCCTGACGTGTCGGCAGAAGAAACGGAAGTTGTTCCGCTGAGTCGCTGCCGAACCGGAGACACGGAGAAGGTGTTCGGTGTCAGAGTACCGTGTCTCTGTCTCTGCTCAGGTCCTCAGGTGTGTCTCACCTGCTCACAAACAGGAAGAGACACTGGACACGCCTCTCAAAGGACATTACACCGTGACGTCACTCAGGTGTGGCGACACGATTACCTAAAAAAAGAAAAAGAAATTATGATCGCAAAAAAAAACCCAGAAACTGTGATTACCTAAAAAAAGAAAAATACTTAAATCACTATTCCCTGTGGGGTCCTACGGGGTCCCTGTGCACAGTCACTCAGTCCTGAAGTACTGTGGTCTGTTAGTGAGGTAGTCAATGGTCCATGCAGCAGGTGACAGTCTTCTGCCTTAGCAGAGAAAGCTTGATGGTGTTGAAAGCTCTGGAGAAATCAAAGAACATGATCCTCACAGTGCTGCAGGTGTTCTCCAGGTGAGACACTGATCTGTGCAGCTGGTAGATTACAGCATCATCCACTCCTGTGTCCGGTTGGTACGTGTATCCAGATCAGTACTTCATATTAATACTGAGTACAACAGTGACGTTTTTAATTCAGCAGAACAGCAGTAGTGGTAGAAGTACTCAGGTCCTTTACTGCAGTTAAAGTACTAGTTCAAGTCATTCAAAACTGAAGTACAAGTATGTCAGTATTTCCATCTAAATGTAGTTAAAAGTAAAGGTAGGGTTAGCACTGTCGCCTCACAGCAAGAAGGTACTGGGTTTGATTCCCGGCCCGGGGCCTTTCTGTGTGGAGTTTGCATGTTCTCCTCATGTCTGTGTGGGTTCTCTCTGGTACTCCGGCTTTCTCCCACCATCCAAAAACATGCATGGGGATTAGGTTAACTGGTTAATTTAAATTGAGCGTAGGTGTGAATGTGAGTGTGAGTGGTTGTCTGTCTCTATGTGTCCTGTGATGAACTGGAGACTTGTCCAGGGTGTACCCTGTCTTTCACCCTAAGACAGCTGGGATAGACTCCAGCCCCCCTGACCCTATGAGAGGATAAGAGGTAGAAGATGGATGGATGGATGTAATTAAAGTAGTAGTGATTACATAGATAGATAGATAGATAGATAGATAGATAAATATATAATAACTATATATTAATACATACATACATTTTAAATTTAATCACAGTGTATTGTTGCTGTGGTCAGAATTATTATTATTATTATTACAGTACACCTTCCAACCAGTGGGGGCAGTGTGATGAGAGTTAAGCCAGAGCGGAAGTGACGACGGAATCGTTGTCGTCACATCATCCAATCAGAGCAGCCACAGGATGTTTAAAGCCGACAGCGGCTTGACTCCGATTGATTTGTTTTTGGAAGGTGAATGAGTGTAAGGTAAGAGGACAGGAAGCTGTCAGTATCATTCTATCAGTTTTTTAGTATTAAAATGTTAAAACATGGTTATACGATCCTAACTGGCTAACACCGAACTCCGTTCAACTTCCTGACAATTCAGAGTAAACCGGTTTGTCCTCAGAGGTTTTTAAACATCAGGGGTCTGCTGCACAAAAGTAGGATTTTAGCCATCCAGGATGAGTGATTGAGGTTATTCAACCAATCAGAAACAAGAGAGTCCAAGTTTAACTGGGTCATCATGAAGTCCTCATGGAGGCTCAGAGGAGGAAAAGGACCAAATGAAAGGGAAAGGAAACACCGCCACAGTTATAAAACAAGTACTGCAGACACTCAGTTCCATGAAACATCATAATTACGTATATTATATTATACATATATTATTAGAATAGTTCATTAACATCTCTGAAAACATAGCTGTACTCTGATTTTCAGAATGTAAGTGAAACTGTGTAGATGTAACTCCATCAGACTTTATTACTCTTTGATAAACAGATGAGCTGACTGATTTAATTGAATTTCCCTTATCTTATCTTAGGTCCTCTGCTGTTGGATCAGCGCCCGTGCCTGTGAATATAATTAATAAGCCGCTGAAATCAGAGCGACAGCTCGTTAGCTCTAATAAGCTCTGAACGCCTCTTTCTCGTTTCCTTTTCGTCCATTTCATGTTACAAATTAATACTTTAATGATGCTCTTTGGTGGATTATTTGTTTGCTGAATTACAGGAGAAGCTTGGACAGATTAAACATGTTTATATACTTATATCAGCATTTTTGATCGGTGGGTACGACTGCATTTTTAGTTCCCTTGATTTTTTTTTTTTTTAAGAGTTCTGCTTCATGACCTGTTTTAATCGTCTTTAGTTGTTCCGCATTTCGGAAGCAGCAGTAAATATAATATAATTGAATTTAATAGTATGATTTGGACACGTTCGCTGGGTCGGATAAAAAAAAACATAGTTTGAATGTGATAACATTGTGTAGTGCACAGTGAATTAACTGACTGCTGACTGAGATAAGGGATGAGATTAAATAGATGCTGGAACATAGCCTGGTCTGGAGCAGAATAAAGCGCCATGGTAACTTATACTATAACATATCCTGCTTTTATGCAACCAGATCACAGATAAATTGAGCCAGAATAACCAAGATAGCCCAGCTTAATCCCTTATCCTAGTTTTGTGCAACGGGCCTCTGGAGGGAATGAATATGAAATAAGGTATTTTTACCTGACTGTCATAAAATTGAGTTTCAACTGTGAAATGAGCAGGTTGGTCTCACTCAGTGAATCACATCCCTTTACTGTGAAGGAATCTACCGGAAGCTCATGCTCAGACTGACATCAAGCAACCTCCTAGAGATCTGGAGAAATCTTCCATCAGGTGATTACGACTGTTCGTTATTCACTCACTGAGTTCCCCCCCGTTTACTAAAACAGAAAGTGTCTCATTCCATTTTGAGTCATATTTCTAGACCCAAAGAATATTTTGTACTATGACTCTGAAAACACTGAATAGCTCAAATGAAAGAAGAGACTCTCTATTTCATCATGAAAAAAATCTCTCTAATCTCATCTCCACTTCCTGTTTTGATCTCTGTGGTGTACACCGTCTCTATATGCTCTGACTACATCTCCCAGAAGCCCCAACATTACTCTGTGGGAGAGCGCCCTCTAGTGCCAGCTGCAGGAAAAAAAAATCTTTGACGGGTTATTACGTTGATGGCACTCAAGTGTTAGATTTTAAATGACGTCAAAATCTGTCAGTTGCACTCAAAGAGTTATTATTATTATTATTATTATTTTTTTTTTTTTTTTTTTTTTTTAACTATCAGGCCAATGAATGATTGGTTGAGGCTGACTGCTGCGCTCTGATTGGTCCATCACATCATGCGTAGTCATGCTTGAGCAGGAAGCTTCTGTCCTCACACAGTGAGTGTCTTACTATTGTCTTACTATTTTATCACATGAAGCACAGAGGCCAAGCGGTTAGTATTAGTGTTATTATCCTAAATGTTTGATATTTCTAAGATGAATAACTGAACTGGCACGGTGGTGTAGTGGTTAGCACTGTCGCCTCACAGCAAGAAGGTACCGGGTTCGATTCCCGGCCCGGGGCCTTTCTGTGTGGAGTTTGCATGTTCTCCTCATGTCTGTGTGGGTTCTCTCTGGTACTCCGGCTTCCTCCCACCGTCCAAAAACATGCATGGGGATTAGGTTAACTGGTTAATTTAAATTGACCGTAGGTGTGAATGTGAGTGTGAGTGGTTGTCTGTCTCTATGTGCCTTGCGATGAGGTGGCGACTTGTCCAGGGTGTACCCTGTCTTTCACCCTAAGACAGCTGGGATAGGCTCCAGCCCCCCCGCGACCCTATGAGGATAAGAGGTAGATAATGAATGAATGAATGGATGGATAACTGAACTGATTTCTTATTGGCAGGCCAGCCAATCAGAGCAAGTCATCGGCACACCTGGGTGGGGTGGGGCTTCACACAGGGGGCGGGGCCAGGCAGGTGAGCATGTACTGTAAGGAGCTGTTGTTGAGAGCAGGGACTGAGTTCAGCTTCGAGGAGCTGAGGGCTGAAAGTTACTACAAGGAGCGACAGCAGCTGCTGTACGGTGAGTTCACTGACCTCAGGAATCAACAGTGTCTCTTTAATGCTGTAGTTTTATATCCACTGTTTGTTTTGCTGCTTTCAGAGAAACTGAGAGAACTGAAGCAGAATCTGGAAGACAAGGAGAGACTTTCACTGCTCCAACAGGTACTACCACTGATACTAGTACTGCTACTGCTAACACTACTACTGATAGTAGTACTGCTACTAGCACTAGCACCACTACTACTACTACTACTGATACTACTTGTTGTACTTTGGGGTGGCAGGATCTATTGAGTCCACCCAGCGTCTCCCAGAGATCAGAGTCTAGAACCAGAGAGACACTGAGTCCCATACTGGAGACCAGCTCTTTGTCAGCAGAACAATGTAGTCCACTGCAGAAGGACCAGGACCTGGTGGCTCCAACACCTGGTCAGTGGTCTTCAAGTTCATCCAGACATCCCTACAGTGTCTGAGTATCTACCTGTGATGTCTCTGGACCAGGTGGGGGCGCTGTGGACCCATGTGACCTGGACCAGCGGCGGCTGCTGGACCTCAGTGATGTCACTTCCTCTCCTGACTTCTACTCGGAGTCCCGTCCACTTCCTGCGGTGGAGGAGGGCAGCTGTTTGCAGCTGGGTAGCAGCTTCAGGTTCTAGACAGGTTCTGTTCTGGTTCCATCAGACAGGTTCTAAGTGTTATGTGTCCACCAGGGGGCACTGTGTACCACGTCATTTCCATGGTCCTGGACCGAGGACGGTTCTCCGTCTACAAAGGAGACTCAGAGGACAGCTTCGTGGTCCTCAAGGTGAGGTACATACTGCCTGTGGATAGACCCTGGTCGCCATGGTGACAGATTTATCTTATTACCTGTGCAGGTGGACAGCGACTGCGTTCCCTGGGACTTCCATCAGTTCCTGCGTCTGAAGAAGTTGTCCTCTGCAGACACCCTGCCTCCGGTCAGCTGCTTCCTGTTCCTGGACGGCTGCATCACACTCTACACCGCCACGAATGATCACACGTTCACTGTGAGTAACTTCATGTTCCTGCTCTGCTCTGATTGGCTGCTAGCTTCTGAACTGATCAGGTATCGAGTGCATCAGGTAGATCAGGTGACTAATAGTTATTCTTGTTGTTTCCTGTCACGCAGGAACTTACCGGCTGTGTTCCCAGCGAGGTGTCGGTCGGGTATAAAGCCGTCGCTCTGCTGCAGCTTGTGTCGCAGCTTCACTCCTGCCGGCTGCTGCATGCGGCACTGCAGCCACAGATCCTCACCTGTTGCCACAGGTAGGCCGCTGACATTACCCAGAATCAGCAGAGGCTGAGTGGGATTAACCATCGGCTTCTGGTTCCTGTTGTTCCCTTAGAGGCAGACCGGTTCCTGACTGGGTTTTCCCGGTGGACTGGTCGTCCTCAGTGGACCTGGACCTCCAGCGGGGCGTAACGTCGATCCAGCAGGTCCCGTCAGCTCAGACCTACATCAGTCTGGGCCTCCTGGAGCCGACTGGACCACCACAGCTGGTATCCTGCACCACAACCGTCCACTCAGTACCGACCTGTCCTCCCTCACTTAGACCAGTATTTGCTAACCGTCCTCCTGTCTCTACCTGTCAGGTGGACCTGGTGGGCCTGGCAGAGACTGTCCACCTCCTGCTGACCAACAGAAACATGGTCCTGGTTAAGGACGCCACCGGCAGCTGGACAGCAGAGCAGTTCAGAGGAGAAGAACCCTGGTACCGATCTGTCTAGTCCACCTGCTCTAGTCCATGTGTTAACTCTGATCCAGTCCATCTGGATCTAGTCCACCTGATTTAGGCCATGTGTTTAGATCTGGGGGGTATTCCACGAAGCTGGCTAAAGAAAGCTGGGCTATTGCCGGTAAGCGTGGCTTGAATAAGCGGCCACTTTAATCTTAGCCGCGACTCGTTCCACTAACGAGGCTCAGCTGTTTCTCATCAACGCTTATTCCAGCCAGGCTGATCCAAGCCGCGGCTATGCATAAAAAGCCCTGAAGTATCGATTGTCGAAATGACGAGATCATGGAAAAAAAGGTCGAGCAGAATCGTTCTCCGCGGCGGAGCAAACCCTCCTCATGCAATAGTACGAGGAGTACAAGGAGAAAATTCTCCTTGTAACTGATGATAGTGGCACAGCGCCCTACTTTTAAATAAGAGAGAAGACACAAAAGAGCTTGTACACAGAGTAGTCATGTCATCATTTGCCATCACTCTTACGTCATCATAATCACAATGGACCAATGGTGGAAGGAAGGCTTTTTTTAATGGGAAATTGTTGCTGTTGTCGCCTTCAGTGTTTGGGATGAGATCATTTGTGCCTTTATTCTGTTATGTGTTGACAGTACATTGAGAGTCACAGAATAAAAGAAAGAAAATCAGATATTTCCAAATAGTTATCGCTGACAGGATCGAACCCACGGAGCAGTGAAAACAGATTTTATGGGCACTTCTCTTTACCCACTCAGCTACTGAATATGTCTTTGTTTTTGAAGTTGGCGTAGGGCATTTCTGGATTCACGTATTCCTGTTGTTTTAAAAATCGTACAATTTATTTTTCCAAACAAGAGCATCATTCATTACAGATAAAGATGAAATTACTGTGTGACATACAGTTCACAAAGCATCTTGTGGAAGCCTGTCGGACCTTCTCTGAGAGGCAGCTAAGCTTAGCTTGACCGTAAGCTTGCCCGGGACCAGGCTTGTCGCACTGGCTGAGTTACCATGGTTACCAAGCCACGCTAGCCCTAAGCCTCGTTTGTGGAACCGAACTCTCACTTAAATTAGCCAAGCTAACCAGCCAGGCTTTGAGCTAAGCCAGCTTCGTGGAATACCCCCCTGGTCTATGTTCAACATGTTTAGAATTAGACCAGGTCTCAGTGGTCCTGGTCTCTCTCCACAGTGACATGTTCTCCAGGATCTGGAGGAGTTTCTTCAAGTCGTTGCTGAACTCTGGATGCCGCTCGTCTTCATTGGTCCTGAAGGAGTTGAAGGAGCAGCTGTCAGCTATTTACTACTGAACGATCTGTTTGTTTGTTTGAGTGATGCATAAATAAAGAGATTTAGAGGACTTCCTGTCTCTTGTCACTGATTACGGATCAAAATTCACCTGTAATAAAATAGAAACTATCAGGAAAAATAATTTTATGGGAAGCAGAAGAAGACAGGAAGTGCATTAAACATGTAACACATGGGCCCAATCCCAAACCATCCTCTACACACTCTCCCTACACACTAGCCTTCCATTTGCGAGTCCTCGCAGAGGCTTCGCCATATTAAGAGCCGTTCCAAACCACATAGGAAGGAGGGCGAGTGGCCCATTGAGCTCTTAAATAGTGAGTTCACATCGAAAAAATGAAGGAGGAAACAACAGAAATTTAAGCTCCGCATGATGTGCAGTTTGTCCATCACAACTTTGTCACACTGAAAATAAAACTAAAGCTAAAAAAGACAAAACATTTGATTTGATTTTGCAGCCCTGGCACATCAAACTGTGAGAACAACTGGCAGCTAAATTCATCTGGCTTCATTTGTTTGATTGGAAATGCCAAATTGTGCTGGAGGTGAAAGACTTGAGGTATAATGTAGCTCCTCCTGTACAAGAGGCATCTTTCTGTTGCCATGGCGACGGTGGCTTCCCTTTTCCGGTGGCGTCCTCCCCCTTCATTTAGAGTGCCCTCCACAGCTGGAGTGTGACTTCATTTGGAGTGACACTCGCTGTGAAGGGCTAGTGTGTAGGGAGCGGTTTGGGATTGGGCCATGGAGTGAAAACAGCCCATAATTCTTCATTGCCATAGAAACAAAATTAATTTAAGGCATTATGAGCCACTGGTTAGCTTAGATGCTAATCCTGAAAACTCCTCCTTCCTCTGCCTGAGGGGCGAGCAAGGCATGCTGCAGCCTGCAGAGAGAGAGAGAGATATCTACCTTCCTGTGTTTATTGATCAGTGATGTTTCTTATCAGTGTTCTGCATAACTTTACAAGCTGCTGAATGAACCTCTAACAGCTCAATAATTAAAATAAAAACAATTAATAGAGCTGATAATTATTTTTTTAAAACCAGATAAACCACCACCAAACTCCATTCAAAATTTTTACAGTTTTGTTCTTTGATTTTCATTTTTTTCCTCTATCTACTTGGTTACTCAAGCTGTTTGGGTTCTGGTTCAGCATAATTCAGCAGAACTGCAGTCCTGTAAATAAAGCTGATTTGAATTTGGAGAAACTCCACCTTCATACCTGAGGCAAGGTGAGACATGGGCAAGTGAGGTGGGGGAGGGAGAGAGGGAGGAGGAGCAGCAGAGAGTTGAGTGTCTGAGTGGAGAACTGTGACAGGAACCAGCTGGACCGAACACAACGAACTCACCTGGACACACCTGGGCACAGGTGAGTGTGTCAGCATTTCCAACACTTAAAGTGTAAACTATAGTGGTTCTTCACAGCTGACTGTAAAACTAAAGAACCACAGACATGAAGCTGTTCTTCATCAGAGGTTCTCCAGAGAACCAGAACAGTTGTCATGTTGGAAAGCTTCACGATGGTTTAAGAGTTCCACAAAGAACCGTTTGATAACAGTCTGACTCATTATCTGTTCTCAGTGGTACCAGAGGCAGAGCAAAGAGACATTCACATTATACAGTCTAGAACAGACCACATGTAGCTACTGCACACTTAGATTGAGCATCATTAGCATAAACGCTTATAGCATGAACTTCATGGTAATCATTAACTTCCTCTTAAGTTATTAAGTGTAAATATTTTTGTCAATGCTTTATTAAGTGTTTATCTTTTACTATTTCACAAGTTGTTAAAACCATCAGATGTAACTATAATATCCATCAAAAAAGTGTTAAGTGTTAAAATTAAGGGGTTTTCCTCCACATGGCTCTCAACATGGCGACAGCCAAACCAATGGCTAGCAGCTATCATAGCTAACAACATTATCAGAGCTAACAGAGCTAATAGTGTTTACCCTCTGGTACACTGATAATGTAGTAGTACTCTGTGGTACATTGACAATGTAGTAGCACCCTGTGGTACAGTGATAATGTAGTAGCACTCTGTGGTACAGTGACAATGTAGTAGCACTCCCTGCTACAGTTACAATGTCGTAGCACCCTGTGGTACAGTGATAATGTAGTAGCACTCCGTGGTACAGTGATAATGTAGTAGCACTCTGTGGTACAGTGACAATGTAGTAGCACTCTGTGGTACAGTGATAATGTAGTAGCACTCCGTGGTACAGTGACAATGTAGTAGCACTCCGTGGTACAGTGACAATGTAGTAGCACTCTCTGGTACAGTGACAATGTAGTAGCACTCCCTGCTACAGTTACAATGTAGTAGCACCCTGTGGTACAGTGATAATGTAGTAGCACTCTGTGGTACAGTGATAATGTAGTAGCACCCTGTGGTACAGTGATAATGTAGTAGCACCCCGTGGTACAGTGATAATGTAGTAGCACTCCGTGGTACAGTGATAATGTAGTAGCACTCTGTGGTACAGTGACAATGTAGTAGCACTCCGTGGTACAGTGATAATGTAGTAGCACTCCGTGGTACAGTGACAATGTCGTAGCACTCTGTGGTACAGTGATAATGTAGTAACACTCCGTGGTACAGTGACAATGTAGTAGCACCCTGTGGTACAGTGACAACGCAGTAGCACTCCGTGGTACAGTGACAATGTCGTAGCACTCTGTGGTACAGTGACAATGTAGTAGCACTCTGTGGTACAGTGACAATGTAGTAGCACTCTGTGGTACAGTGATAATGTAGTAGCACTCTGTGGTACAGTGACAATGTCGTAGCACTCTGTGGTACAGTGACAATGTAGTAGCACTCTGTGGTACAGTGACAATGTAGTAGCACCCTCTGGTACAGTGATAATGTAGTAGCACCCTGTGGTACAGTGACAATGTAGTAGCACTCTGTGGTACAGTGACAATGTAGTAGCACCCTGTGGTACAGTGACAATGCAGTAGCACCCTCTGGTACAGTGACAATGTAGTAGCACTCTGTGGTACAGTGACAATGTAGTAGCACCCTGTGGTACAGTGATAATGCAGTAGCACTCTGTGGTACAGTGACAATGTAGTAGCACTCTGTGGTACAGTGACAATGTAGTAGCACCCTGTGGTACAGTGACAATGTAGTAGCACTCTGTGGTACAGTGATAATGTAGTAGCACCCTGTGGTACAGTGATAATGCAGTAGCACTCTGTGGTACAGTTGAACCTTTAGTAACTCTGCTGTCTGCGTGTCTGAATGAATCACTGCTGGGTTTCAGGTGAGGAGCTGTCTGGTCATGTAGAGAGTCGCTCTGATTCCTCAGGTATTCCAGTCACACCCTGATGACACTCTGTCCTCACACCTAAGCAGGTAGAGAACAGATTACCTGAGCAGGTAGTGAAAAGAGTACCTGAACAGGTAGAGGGCAGAGTACCTGAACATATAGAGGACAGTAGAGGACAGAGCACCTGAACAGGTAGAGAACAGATAGAGGGCAGAGTACCTGAACAGATAGAGGACAGTAGAGGACAGAGCACCTGAACAGGTAGAGAACAGATAGAGGGCAGAGTACCTGAACAGATAGAGGACAGTAGAGGACAGAGCACCTGAACAGGTAGAGGGCAGAGTACCTGAACATATAGAGGACAGTAGAGGACAGAGCACCTGAACAGGTAGAGGACAGATGGAGGGCAGAATACCTGAACAGATAGAGAGCAGACAGAGGGCAGAGTACCTGAACATATAGAGGACAGTAGAGGACAGAGCACCTGAACAGGTAGAGGGCAGAGTACCTGAACATATAGAGGACAGTAGAGGACAGAGCACCTGAACAGATAGAGGGCAGATAGAGGGCAGAGTACCTGAACAGATAGAGGACAGTAGAGGACAGAGCACCTGAACAGGTAGAGGACAGATGGAGGGCAGAATACCTGAACAGATAGAGGGCAGACAGAGGGCAGAGTACCTGAACATATAGAGAACAGTAGAGGACAGAGCACCTGAACAGGTAGAGAACAGATAGAGGGCAGAGTACCTGAACAGATAGAGGACAGTAGAGGACAGAGCACCTGAACAGGTAGAGAACAGATAGAGGGCAGAGTACCTGAACAGATAGAGGACAGTAGAGGACAGAGCACCTGAACAGGTAGAGGACAGATGGAGGGCAGAATACCTGAACAGATAGAGAGCAGACAGAGGGCAGAGTACCTGAACATATAGAGGACAGTAGAGGACAGAGCACCTGAACAGGTAGAGGGCAGAGTACCTGAACATATAGAGGACAGTAGAGGACAGAGCACCTGAACAGATAGAGGGCAGATAGAGGGCAGAGTACCTGAACAGATAGAGGACAGAGCACCTGAACAGGTCGTAACAGCTGGTTGCTATCATGTCAGCTGACTCTCCTCTTCCATATCCTCCTCCACTCCCATTTAACAGAGACGTGAAGACTGGAGTCCTTTTTTCTTCAGTTCTGGCTTTAGACCAGACCCTGACTGATCTGGACTGGACTGATCTGGTTCAGGTGAGGTGGGGAGACAGTGACAGGTGAGAGACTAAAGGTTTTTCAGCTCAAACTGAAATAGATTAAATTAGCATTAAAACAAACTGACCTGTTACAGTAAAAATAAATTTCCATTTAAAATATTTTGTTCATAGCATCTGTTGACAAATTAAAAAAGAAACATGATTATTGTGTTTAATAATACTCAGCTTTATTCATATAATATTAATACAGGTACATACATCCTCCTCAGGGAGCAGTAGGCTGACAGCAGGAGGCAGATTGAACCCAAGACCCTCTGTTTCAGGTTCAGGGACGACCACTCTACCTGAGCTACAGCTATTTAGTGACAATATTAACAAAAAAAATCCTAAAAATAGACAGTCTGCATTCTTCTCCTTCAGATAGATCCACATATGGAAACAAGCAGTTTACTCCTCAGTAAACAGTGATTATATCAGGAACTAGGAATGCATATTATTTCTTCTTAGTTATTTATGCCTGTGTGTTTGCTTATAATATAACCTTTTGATTTATTTGTTTATATATTTAATACTTTATATATTTACTTCTTTCATTTATTTATTGATTATCGAGTCGCTGTTTGTCCTCCCTACCTATGGCTGCTCTGTTCTTGCCTGCAGCGGTAGTTTAAAAGGCTGTTGATGATGCAGACAGGTGAGTTCTCACCTTTTCTAACCTGGGCTGTTTGGTCGGTTTGTGTGATAGAGGGAGGAGGAGGTCATGTGACCGTCCTCAGGTAAACCACCTGAACAGGAAGTGAAGTCGTCAGTTTACAGCCGGTCGATAGTGTGCATGTGCTCACCTGGTGAGTGTTAATGTGATCCTCATGTCGCCTGCCACCACTTCCTGTTGTCTACTTCAGGTCTCACCCTCGCTGGGCCGTTGCTGCGTTGCTGTGGCAATGTTCCGCCGCAGGAAAAAGAAGCGCAGGCTGCAGATCTCAGAGCCCCAGGACTTCCAGCACCGTGTCCACACGTCATTCGATGGCGCCACCGGACGCTTGGTGGGGCTGCCACCACAGTGGCAAAGCGTCATTGACACGCTGAGGAGGCCACGCCCCCTGGTGGACCCCTCCACCATCACTGAGGTCGAGCTCCAAAAGGTACAAAAATATGAACATTAGTATTAAGACACAGTTCTTATTTTACTATTAATTACTAGATGTTTTATTATACGCATTAAACATTAAAATACAACAGTATTTATAGTAAAGTAACTTCTTACAGCATGCTGCAAACTGTTAGCTGACATTATGTCATACTTAAAGCAGCCAACAGTGTTAATGCTAACACATGCTAACATCTCACTGAACAGCACATTAACATTAAACTGAGTTCTAAGACTTGAACTGAGCCTTAGAATATGCTAATGTTAACGCAACACTGTTAGCATAAAGAGATAAAGAGCTGCTAAAAAAACAAAATGTTATGTTAGCTTTAGCTTTAAGTGCAGGTGACATTAGCTTAAAGTCAACGTGAATGAAAATCCTAAAATATAGCTGTCACATTATTATTAAACTGGATCTAATCAGAATTATTGATCTGAACAGAAAAACAGCCATTCCTTCTAAACAAAAACAACTTTTGTTTTCTTTACTTACAGTAATTCTCACAATAATCAGCTGATCAATAAATATCAGTAAATATCTATAAATGTTAAAGATGTGTTTGAGCTTGTTAAAATGTGCTTCTCAGAACAGATTAATTACACAGGTGGAACAATAGCTTATTAAAGGTTATTAAAGGTCATTAGAGCAGTAATTAGCTGCATTCTTGTGTCACATCGCTGTCGCTGCTTTTATTTTGTCAGACCGTAGAGTGTGAGCTTCCTGCTGAGTTTACCTGCTGGAGTAGCGGTTGGACAGACCAGGCTTCATCTTCTGGTACTAGGAGTTCATTACCTCCAGCTTGATGCTGCTCTTCATGTCCCTGGACAGTTCTTATTATCTGTATATGGAGTCTCTGTGATTTTTCATTGTTGTTACTCTGAACAAACAGCATCGACTTCCTGTTTGTCCTCCTGAAGAGAATCCCTCCTCTGTTGCTCTTCCTCAGGTTTCTACCATTTATTTTCCCTGTTAAAGTGGTTTTTGGGGGAGTTTCTCCTCTGTGGATAATTTGAAATTTGTGATATTGGGCTATACAGATAAAACTGACTTGATTGGACTACAGAGTGTGAGGTCACCTTGGTGAAGGTCAATTATGTTCTGGTTGTGAATCAGATCCTTTAGGATCAACCTGGTGCCAAAAACAGGACACAGCTTTTATTTTGAAGGTAAGAGAAAGGATGTCTTAGGCCAGGTCCTGAAACTCCGACCCCTGATCCCTGACCTTTGACCTCACATCATATCAAAGAGCAGCTGCTGAAGGTGCATTCACTGGTTCACTGTAAATGCCACGTCTGTGTGAAGTTCAGCTGAAACCTGAGCTGATCCATGCAGGTGCTCTCAGGAGTAAATAACGGTCTGTCATGTGAGCTTTTAACACAGCAGGATCAAAGAAAGGGAATGAAAGTATTTGTTTTTTATCAAAAAACAAATTAATTTCGGTCAATAAGTCTTGAATTGGGATCAAGGTTGACAGGTTATATCAAGTGTTGCAGCTGATAAAACAACAGTGAACCTTCAGTTTTCAGCAGAAGAGTCAGACTCCTCAGCAGACTTTCTTTGATGGAGATGCAACACTGCCACCTAGTGTGTGGCCACATTTACTGCAGGCTCCCTCTAAAAGACTGCTGTTCTTTCTGCTGGATTCTATTTAGAGTATGTCCACAGATCATCTGGTGGTTTCCATCAGTGAACTCATGAAGGCAGAGCGACCAGCAGCCTTTAGACGGACTGACAGGCAGCTCCTCACCGTCTAGTTATCGTCATGAAAAAAAGTCTTCAACAACACTAGTGCTGAGGGAATAAATCATTTTCTGCTAGACTGATCTAGAACCAGAGGAGTCGCCCCCTGCTGGCTGACAGACAGGATGCAGCTCTAAGACTTTTAACAGTACAGAATATGAACAAATATTAATTAGATATAAAGCTATATTTTAATATTTACCGTTTACAGAATATAAGTGAATATTAATTAGATATAAATCTATATTTTAATATTTACCATTTACAGAATATGAATAAATATTAATTAGATATAAATCTATATTTTCTGCAGACAATTGTTCGGGGGAGTTTCATCGGTCATGGCGACTACATCTCCCAGGTGATCTCTGAGATGAGCCACCTGTCCGTCACCGCCTCCAACTCTCTGCGGCGCAGCAGCCCGTCGGCACGGAAACGGGCCCGTTCGCTGGGCCGACTGGGAGAACTGGTGGAGGATGAGTCATACCAGTATGAGCGGCTTGATTGCTGTGGCGACGGCGAGAAGACGGCCGAGAACTCCACCTACTGGCAAGACAGGATCAGACAGGTGCGCAGTGAGAGCAGCAGCCCCAAACTGAACGGAGCTCTGCAGAGAGCTAAGTCCACCTGCCAGGTGGGCACCCTGCCCAAGTCCACTCCCACTACAACTGCAACGCCTCAGAGGACAGGTGTGACAAGTCCAACAGGTGTGACCTGGCTGACAGGTGTGACGCCTCAGAGGACAGGTTCAATGGGTTCGACAGGTGTGGTGCCTCAGAGGACAGGTTCAACGGGTTCGACAGGTGTGGTGCCTCAGAGGACAGGTTCAACGGGTTCGACAGGTGTGGTGCTTCAGAGGACAGGTTCAACGGGTTCGACAGGTGTGGTGCCTCAGAGGACAGGTTCAACGGGTTCGACAGGTGTGGTGCTTCAGAGGACAGGTTCAACGGGTTCGACAGGTTTGGTGCCTCAGAGGACAGGTTCAACGGGTTCGACAGGTGTGGTGCCTCAGAGGACAGGTTCAACGGGTTCGACAGGTGTGGCTTCTCAGAGGATGGGTTCGATAGGTTCGACAGGTGTGGCACCTCAGAGGACGGGTTCGATAGATTTGACAGGTGTGGCGTCTCAGAGGACGGGTTCGACAAATGCGCCTCAGAGGACGGGTTCGACAAATATGCTTCAGAGGACAGGCTCGACAGGTGTGGTGCCTCAGAGGACGGGTTTGACAGGTGCACAGTATGCCTGTAGTGAGGGGGCGGGGCTAAGACAGCGTCCTGCTTCTTGTCACCTGCAGACGGTGGAGACCAGCAGCGGGCCTCACCTGAGACCAGCTGTCACTCACCTGCCAGACCTGCTGGCCTTCTCCAGAGAAACTCCCAGAAGGCCTCACTCCTCCTACAACCTCAAGGTAAGAAAACATTTTTGTGATCACATCATCTTCTTCCTCATGTTTGCTCCTGGAAGTGGTTTTAAAACTGATGAGTCATTCATCTCTCATGTCTGTGAACAAGAAGCTGGTTAGCTTAGTTTAGCATGATGCCTGTTAAAACAGCTGGACTAAACAGGCTTCAAGCTAAGCTACGCTAACCAGCTTCCTGTTTACAGAAACCATTTGGACTAATGATCCCCACCTCCACCCAACCCTCCAGCTCCCCCCCCCAAACAGCACCAGCAGCCCCATCATGGCGGCTCGACCTCAGCGCTCGCTCCGCCCCTCCTCCAGTTTCAACATTGGACCAAAGCCGCTGCCACCCCCCATCAGGCCCCGCCCCTCTTCCACCCAGCAGGCAGAGCCTGGAGGAGGCTTGAAGGTGACTCATGATCAGTTTAAGGCGGCGCTGCAGATGGTGGTGGACCCTGGAGATCCCAGGACTAGTCTGGAGAACTTTGTGAAGATTGGGGAGGGGTCTACAGGTGTGGTGTGCATCGCCAGGGAGCGACAGAGCGGGCGGCAGGTGGCCGTGAAGATGATGGACCTGAGGAAACAACAGCGCCGAGAGCTGCTCTTCAACGAGGTAGGAAACAGTAGACTGCAATGAAATAAAATACACCAAAATAGTACGTAAATAATGAGGTAAATATATTAAAATACCATTATGTAACATAAAATGCATAGAATCAATCATCACCATCAGCCTCACCTGTCCTCTCAGGTGGTGATCATGAGGGACTACCGGCACCACAGTGTGGTGGAGATGTTCCGCAGCGCTCTGGTGGAGGAGGAACTCTGGGTAATCATGGAGTACCTGCAGGGTGGCGCCCTAACCCACATCGTCAACGAAACCAGGTGAGCAGGACTCCTTGACCTTCTACTGAGGTGTAGTACTTGTAGCACTGCAGTAGTAATACTGCAGTAACCGCTGGTACTGGTGTCTGGCAGGCTGAGCGAGGAGCAGACAGCAACAGTGTGCGAAGGCGTCCTGCAAGCGCTGGCCTTCCTCCACAGTCAGGGAGTGATCCACCGAGATGTGAAGAGCGACTCCATCCTGCTGACGCTGGACGGCAGGGTAAGGCCCTAGAGACACAACTAGCACGTAGCTTAGCACGTAGCTTAGCATGAGCGTCAGTGACAGACTGAAGGTCCAGTGGACAGGAAATGATCTTCGACTCTTCCGCAGGTCAAACTGTCAGACTTTGGTTTCTGCGCTCAGATCAGTGCAGACATCCCAAAGAGGAAGTCTCTGGTTGGGACTCCCTACTGGATGGCTCCTGAAGTGATCGCTAAAACGCCATATGGAACCGAGGTAGTACACCTTTTCACTGTGAACACTGAACCGGTCTGGTACTGTGCAGGTGGACTGATGGGCTCTGTCCTCCAGGTGGACATGTGGTCTCTGGGCATCATGGTGGTGGAGATGGTGGATGGAGAGCCGCCGTATTTCAGCGACACGCCCATCACCGCCATGAGGAAGCTGAGAGACGAGGAAGCCCCTAGTGTGAAGAACATCCACAAGGTCAAACACCAACATGCATTGTGGGGACCAACCTGTAGAAACTGTTAAAAATAGCTTTGGATCAGTTTAAGAAAGTTGATGATGTCACTCTCTCAGGTGTCTCTGGTGTTGAAGGACTTCCTGGACTGCATGTTGACACGTGACGCGCAGCAACGCTCCACCGCTGCAGAGCTGCTGGAACATCCCTTCCTGCTGCAGGCCGCCTCACCACGATGCCTGGTGCCCCTGGTGGAGCAGCACCGCAAGCGCATGTCGCTCTGCTGAGACTCACCTGAGGGACACACCTGAGACCTGAAGGACTCACCTGAGGGACACACCTGAGACCTGAGGGACACACCTGAAGAACTCACCTGAGACCGGAGGGACTCACCTGAGGGACACACTTGAGAGATACACCTGAGGGACTCACCTGAGGGACTCACCTGAGGGTCTCATCTGAGGGACTCACCTGAGACCTGAGGGACACACCTGAAGAACTCACCTGAGGGACACACCTGAGACCTGAGGAACTCACCTCAGGGACACACCTGAGGGACACACCTGAGACCTGAGGGACTCACCTGATTTTTCCTACCTGAGGTGATTTGGAAGCAGAGGAACCTGTTGAGTTGTCTTGCTGCTTCCTGGTTGACCTTTGACCTTCTGTTGTTCCTTCATGAGACAGAAAAGCATGAATATACAGATTAGATATAATCTAATGTCATAATAATTTTATAATTATTAAAAATAACATTTCAGCAGTTCCTGTTCCTTTTATAAAATACAGATGTTCAAAAATAAAATATTTTCACTGTTATTTTACTGAAGAATTAAAGTCACTGAATAAAAAAAATAAAATGTTTCAGAAAATAAAATCTGAAAATCTGCACATTTCTCTCTAGTTAAACTTTTAAACATCATTTGTACTGTTTAACTTAACAAGCAGTGATTCTTGATAATAATAAATGATAACGATGATTTAATTAATAAAATTAAACTGAACTGATCCCAGGTGGTGTAGCGGTTAGCACTGATGCCTCACAGCAAGAAGGTACCGAGTTCGAATCCCGGCCCGGGGCCTTTCTGTGTGGAGTTTGCATGTTCTCCTCATGTCTGTGTGGGTTCTCTCTGGTACTCCGGCTTCCTCCCACCGTCCAAAAACATGCATGGGGATTAGGTTAACTGGTTAATTTAAATTGACCGTAGGTGTGAATGTGAGTGTGAGTGGTGTCCTGTGATGAACTGGACACTTGTCCAGGGTGTACCCTGTCTTTCACCCTAAGACAGCTGGGATAGACTCCAGCCCCCCTGACCCTATGAGAGGATAAGCGGTAGATAATGGATGGATGGATGAACTGATCCCAACATTCAGAAGAAAATCTGCTGACAGATGATTATATTAATATGATTCAAAACACATTAAAACATAAAATATTTTTCTTAATTCTGTTATCACTCTGACTGATGTCATCTCTGTGATAAAATAATCTGCTGCTATTTTTGTTTTAAACACTTAAAACAGGAAAATCAGCTGGTGATTCTAGAAGCTCCTCTTCTCAGTGATATTTTACCTCTGTGATGTTTCCACAGGGAAAAAAAAACATTTTCACTATTTAGGTTTCACCCATAAACTGAAATACAACAAATTTAATAAACAGTTATTAAAAGAGATGAGACATATTACCATGTTAAATATTACACAAATATAAAGACACAAATTGAGAAAAATTGTCATAAAAAAATGAAAATATAGTATATAATGTGTATATATAATATTGTTTCAGGTGGTTTCAATTTAAACACATGACTTTATGATGACTGTGGTTAAATCAACCTTTGTTGGATCATTATTTCCATCCTGAATGTTTAGTTTGTGAAAAACAAATAATGCAGATATAATAACTCAGTGGAAAGTTTTCATGCTTCTTCTCTTATTTGATAACTTGATTTTTATTAATCAAAAAATGTTAAATCAAGTGTTAAATGTTGTCAAACAGCCAAAAAGCAACTCTTTGGTTATTTTAAATCTGAGTATAATTACTCTATTATTTATAATAAATCCGTTCAGCTCTGGTCATGTTTTCTATCTTGTTAAAGCTGCAGCAGATTCTCTGGTTTCTATTTGAGAAGTGATGAGTTCAAACTGTCACAGATAAAAGAGACTAAAGCACTTGAAGCAGTCAGGAAACACTTAGATATTCAGCTTCACTGCTTTAAATAGAAACTGATGCTGCTTCTGACTAAAATAGGTGAGAAATTCATCTTGGATTTGAAGAATAAATAAAATAACTAATAGAGAATTAATAAAGACACAACACAATAAGACACCATTAACCATTTATGACAATTTCAGAGAGTTTATATTAGGAAGAATTAGTTTAATTTGTTTATTCTTGTTCATTTTCTTTTTTTTTTTTTACTTTATTCTTGTTTACTTTCTTGTTCATTATTGTTTATTTTGCTTCTTTCTTTTTATTCTTGTTTTTCTCATTTATTCTTGTTTTTTTATTTTTATATAGTTATCCTTGTTTATTTTTCTTTCTTATTTTCCTTTTTGTTCTTGTTTTTTTTTGTTTTTCATCAATATTTTGTTAAAAGGAAGATTTTTGCAGAACAGATTAAAAGAAGGGTTCGGTAGAACTTTTGGGATGTAAAGTAAAACATGTGGGGTCGTGAAACTGCTACCACCAACTATGTGAACTTAAAGTTAAAATTAAAATAAAAATTACTAAATAAGTTATTATATTTGGACTTTGACCGCAGACAAATAGATTAAAATTATGACCAGTGTAACAATGGATAAATGTGTCTGGTCTGGATCGTTTAAATGTAATAAATTAAGTTTAAGTACTATACTAACAACACTGTAAAGCAGATGGTGGCTGACCTGCAGTGGTAGAAGCAGAGTTCAGTCTAAATGGAGAGGCATCAGGAGTCTCTATCAGCAGCAGATAACCAGTGAAACTCTCTTTTTCCTGAAATGGACATTGACAGCCAAAGGTCCTGGATCTGCCCTCAGGTCTTTATTTAGCGTCATCTTTAGCAGTTCTGTCCTTTTCTGGTCCTCAGGGACTCTTTATAAAGGTCCTTCTGCTGTGGTGTCGCTTCAATAAAGACTCTTTCTTCTGGGATCAACCTCTCCTCTGCACCTCCACTCTCAAACATGGGTGACGCTGCGATGGCCGAGTTCGGGAAGGCCGCTCCTTACCTGAGAAAGTCGGACAAGGAGCGCCTGGAAGCCCAGACCAGAGCTTTTGACATCAAGACTGAATGCTTTGTGGTGGATGACAAGGTGGAATACATGAAGGGACAAATCCAGAGCAAAGACGCAGGGATGGTGACGGTGAAAAAGGAGGATGGATCAGTGGTAACTGTGAAGGAAGCAGATGTCCACCCCCAGAATCCGCCAAAGTTTGATAAAATTGAAGACATGGCGATGTTCACGTTCCTCCATGAGCCTGCTGTGCTGTTTAACCTCAAAGAGCGTTATGCCGCCTGGATGATCTACACCTACTCTGGACTCTTCTGCGTCACTGTCAACCCCTACAAGTGGCTTCCTGTCTACGACACTGAGGTGGTGGCGGCGTATAGGGGCAAGAAGAGGACCGAGGCCCCCCCCCACATCTTCTCCATCTCTGATAATGCCTACCAGTATATGCTGACCGACCGAGAGAACCAATCCGTCCTCATCACTGGAGAATCCGGAGCTGGGAAGACCGTGAACACCAAGAGAGTGATCCAATACTTCGCCAGCATCGCTGCTGTCGGGGGTGGCAAAAGAGACACCAGCAAGGGGACTCTGGAGGACCAGATCATCCAGGCCAACCCTGCGCTGGAGGCCTTCGGGAATGCCAAGACCGTGAGAAATGACAACTCATCTCGTTTTGGAAAATTCATCCGAATTCACTTTGGCACGAGTGGCAAGCTGTCGTCCGCTGACATTGAGACATACCTTCTGGAGAAGTCACGGTGCACCTTCCAGCTGAAGGCTGAGAGAAACTACCACATCTTCTACCAAATCCTGTCCAATCAGAAGCCAGAGCTGCTAGACATGCTGCTGATCACCAACAACCCATACGACTACTCCTACATCTCCCAAGGAGAGGTAACCGTCGCCTCCATCAACGACTCGGAGGAGCTGCTCGCAACCGACAGTGCCTTCGATGTACTCGGCTTCACTGCAGAGGAGAAGATGGGCGTCTACAAGCTTACCGGTGCCATCATGCACTATGGCAACATGAAGTTCAAACAGAAGCAGCGTGAGGAGCAGGCAGAGCCTGATGGGACGGAGCCCGCTGATAAAACAGCGTATCTGATGGGGTTGAACTCCGCAGACCTCATCAAAGGTCTTTGCCATCCCAGGGTCAAGGTTGGAAACGAGTATGTCACCAAAGGCCAAAGCGTGGACCAGGTCTACTACTCCCTCGGTGCTCTGGCCAAGTCAGTGTATGAGAAGATGTTCAACTGGATGGTAGTAAGAATCAACCAGTCACTGGACACCAAGCAGCACCGGCAGTACTTCATAGGAGTTCTGGACATCGCTGGGTTTGAGATCTTTGACTTTAACACTTTTGAGCAGCTGTGCATCAATTACACCAACGAGAAGTTGCAGCAGTTCTTCAACCATCACATGTTCGTCCTGGAGCAGGAAGAGTACAAGAAGGAAGGCATTGACTGGGAGTTCATTGACTTTGGGATGGACCTCCAGGCCTGTATTGACCTTATTGAGAAGCCGCTGGGAATCCTGTCAATCCTGGAGGAGGAATGTATGTTCCCCAAAGCCAGCGACCAGACTTTCAAGTCCAAGCTCTATGATAATCATCTGGGCAAAAACAAGATGTTTGAGAAGCCAAGGGCTGCCAAAGGGAAGGCAGAAGCTCACTTCGCCCTGGTTCACTATGCTGGCACAGTGGACTATAACATCTCCAACTGGCTGGTCAAAAACAAAGACCCCCTAAATGAAACGGTAGTTGGTCTTTACCAGAAATCCTCTCTGAAGCTTCTCAGCCTGCTGTTTTCAAGCTATTCGGGAGCTGACAGTGGTGACAAATCTGGCGGCAAAGGAGCCAAGAAGAAAGGTTCATCATTTCAGACAGTGTCTGCACTTCACAGGGAAAACCTGAACAAGCTCATGAACAACCTGAAGACCACACACCCCCACTTTGTCCGCTGCCTGATCCCCAATGAGAAAAAAACCCCAGGCGTCATGGACAACTGCCTGGTGATGCACCAGCTGCGCTGTAATGGTGTCCTAGAGGGCATCAGAATCTGCAGGAAGGGTTTCCCAAACAGGGTGCTCTATGGAGATTTCAAACAGAGATACCGCATCCTGAACGCTTCTGCCATACCTGAAGGTCAGTTCATCGACTGCAAGAAGAGCGCAGAGAAGCTGCTGGGATCGCTGGACATTGACCACACCCAGTACAAGTTCGGCCACACAAAGGTCTTCTTCAAAGCCGGTCTGCTGGGAACCCTGGAGGAGATGCGCGATGAGCAGCTGTCTCGGATCATCACCAGGATCCAAGCTAATGCTCGTGCAATCCTTATGAGGGCCAAATTTGCCAAGCTGGTGGAACGCAGGGATGCTCTGATGGTCATCCAGTGGAACCTCCGTTCCTTTCTGGCCGTGAAGAACTGGCCCTGGATGAAGCTCTTCTTCAAGATCAAACCCCTGCTGAAGAGTGCAGAGTCTGAGAAGGAGATGGCCAACATGAAAGATGAGTTCAACAAGCTGAAAGAAGCTCTGGAGAAATCAGAAGTAAGGCGGAAGGAACTGGAGGAGAAAATAGTGACCCTCCTCCAAGAGAAGAATGATCTGACGCTGTATATTCAGTCTGAACAGGATACACTGACGGACGCTGAGGAACGCTGTGAACAGCTAATAAAGAGCAAGATCCAACTGGAGGCCAAGCTGAAAGAGATGACTGAAAGACTGGAGGATGAGGAGGAGCTGAATGCAGATCTTATTGCTAAGAAACGGAAGCTTGAGGATGAATGCTCCGAGCTGAAGAAAGATATCGATGACTTGGAGCTGACCTTGGCCAAGGTTGAGAAGGAGAAACACGCCACTGAAAATAAGGTGAAAAACCTGACGGAGGAGATGGCGTCGCAGGATGAGAACATCATGAAGCTCACCAAAGAAAAGAAGGCGCTGCAGGAGGCTCACCAGCAGACCCTGGACGACCTTCAGAGTGAGGAGGACAAAGCCAACAGTTTGACCAAAGCCAAGGTAAAACTAGAGCAGCAGGTGGATGACCTGGAGGGGTCACTAGAGCAGGAGAAGAAGGTCCGGATGGACCTAGAGCGCTCCAAGAGGAAGTTTGAAGGAGACTTGAAGCTGACTCAGGAGAGTCTGATGGACTTGGAAAATGACAAACAGCAGCTCGAGGAAAGATTGAAAAAAAAAGATTTTGAGATGGTCCAGGTGAATTCGAGACTAGAAGATGAACAGGTGGCTTCGGCTCAGCTCCAGAAGAAACTAAAGGAAAACCAGGCGAGGATCGAGGAGCTGGAGGAAGAGCTGGACGCAGAGCGAGCAGCCAGGGCTAAAGTGGAGAAGCAGCGCTCGGATCTTTCCCGTGAGCTGGAGGACATCAGCGAACGCCTGGAGGAGGCTGGAGGAGCGACGTCGGCTCAGGTAGAGTTGAACAAAAAAAGAGATTCAGAGTTTCAGAAGCTGCGTCGGGAATTGGAGGAATCAACCCTCCAACACGAGGCCACCGCCGCCTCACTGAGGAAGAAACACGCCGACAGCGTTGCCGAACTGGGCGAACAGATCGACAACCTGCAGCGTGTGAAGCAGAAACTGGAGAAGGAAAAGAGCGAGCTGAAGCTGGAGCTGGACGACCTAGCCTCCAACTTGGAAAGCTTGGTGAAGGCCAAGTCTAACATGGAGAAGATGTGCCGCACGATAGAGGACAACATGAATGAGTACAAAAGTAAATATGAGGAATCCCAGCGTGCCATAAATGACCTGACTACCCAAAGAGCCAAGCTGCTCACAGAGAATGGCGAGTTCGGACGCCAGCTGGAGGAGAAGGAGTGTCTGATATCACAACTGACCAGAGGGAAGAACTCGTACAATCAGCAGGTGGAAGATCTACGCAGACAGCTGGAGGAGGAAGTCAAGGCAAAAAACGCCCTTGCCCATGCCGTCCAATCTGCCCGCCACGACTGCGATCTGCTCCGAGAGCAGTTTGAGGAGGAACAAGAGGCCAAGGCTGAGCTGCAGAGAGCTTTGTCCAAGTCCAACACTGAGATCTCAGCATGGCGGACCAAATATGAGACAGATGGAATCCAGAAAACAGAAGAACTGGAGGAAGCCAAGAAGAAGCTGGTCCAAAGACTGCAGGAGGCCGAGGAGGCCATTGAGTCTGTAAATTCAAAGTGTTCATCCCTGGAGAAGACAAAGCACCGCCTCCATAATGAGATTGAAGACCTGATGTTGGACCTTGAGAGATCCAATGCAGCATCTGCAGCCCTCGATAAAAAGCAACGGGCCTTTGACAAAGTCATGGCAGAGTGGAAGCAGAAGTTCGAGGAGTCACAGTGTGAGTTGGAGGCCTCTCAGAAGGAAGCCCGATCACTGAGTACAGAACTCTTCAAGCTGAGGAATGCCTATGAGGAGTCTCTGGACCAACTGGAGACGATGAAGAGGGAGAACAAGAACCTCCAGGAGGAGATCTCTGACCTCACTGACCAGCTGGGGGAGGGTGGCAGGAGCGCCCATGAGCTGGAGAAGATCCGGAAGCAGCTGGAGCAGGAAAAGGCTGAGCTGCAGGCAGCACTGGAGGAGGCAGAAGGTTCTCTGGAGCATGAGGAGAGCAAGATTCTCAGAGCCCAGCTGGAGTTCAACCAGGTGAAGGCTGACATGGAGCGCAAGATAGCTGAGAAAGACGAAGAAACAGAGCAGGCCAAGAGGAACTACCAACGGATGCTCGAGTCGCTTCAGTCCTCCCTCGAGTCTGAGACCAGAAGTCGCAATGAGGCCCTGAGAGTGAAGAAAAAGATGGAGGGTGACCTCAATGAGATGGAGATCCAGCTCAGCCAGGCCAACAGGCAGGCAGCAGATGCCCAGAAACAGCTCAAGAGCCTGCAAGCTTTCCTGAAGGACTCCCAGCTGCAGCTGGATGATGCCCAGCATGCCAACGATGATCTACGGGAAAACATTGCTCTCCTGGAGCGTCGATACAACCTGATCCAGGCCGAGCTGGAGGAAGTGAGGGCTGCCCTCGAGCAGACGGAAAGAAGTCGTAAACTGGCTGAACAGGAGCTGACTGATGCAACGGAGCGCATGCAGCTGCTGCACTCCCAGAACACCAGCTTGATCAACCAGAAGAAGAAGCATGAGGCAGACCTCCTGCATCTGCAGACAGAGATTGAGGAGGCCATTCAAGAAAACCGAAATGCTGAGGAGAAGGCAAAGAAGGCCATCACAGATGCAGCCATGATGGCCGAGGAGCTGAAGAAGGAGCAGGACACCAGTGCCCACCTGGAGCGCATGAAGAAGAACATGGAACAGACCATCAAAGATCTGCAGCACCGACTGGACGAGGCGGAGCAGATCGCCATGAAGGGCGGCAAGAAGCAGCTCCAGAAACTGGAGGCTCGCATCAAAGAGCTGGAGAACGAGCTGGAAGCGGAGCAGAGGAGGGGGGCTGAGTCCATCAAGGGGGTCCGCAAGTATGAGCGCCACATCAAGGAGCTCACCTACCAGGCCGAGGAGAACCGCAAGAACATGGCCCGTCTGCAGGAACTGGTAGACAAGCTGCAGCTGAAGGTCAAGGCCTACAAGCGGTCGGCCGAGGAAGCAGAGGAGGGAGCAAACGCCAACATGGCCAAACTCCGAAAGCTGCAGCATGAGCTGGAGGAGGCCGAGGAGAGGGCTGACATTGCAGAGTCACAGGTGAACAAGCTGAGGGCCAAGGCCCGGGATGGGTCCAGCAAGAAGGGTCTGGAAGAGTGACCGGACCTCAGAGAGGCAGACTGGTGAGAGCACTCAGACAAAACACAAACACTTAAAGTCCACTGACATTTTAATTTTGTCTATCTCTTATTAAATCAATGGTTTGTTTTAATGACAGGTGTTCCTGTACCTGGACGACTGCAGTGGAACCAAAGAAGCTGAACCATTATATTATCATCAATATACAGCAGAGGTAGTGAGGTAAAGAGAACAGGCTCGAACAGTTCAGCTTCCCTTAAAACCTGAAGAAGGTTTGAAATTCGTGTGAAATCCTGGAACAAATCTTGCTTTTATTGTGAAACAGACAACACATTTTAAATTCCTATAGTCAGATATAGTTTCAGTCTAAATCTCATTCTGAAAATGCCTTCATTTTGAATGCCATCTCCAGTTTAAACTTGTCTGAATGATCAATACCAGAATATATGGAGCTATATAAACATGAGAATATTTAAAAAAATAATAAACTCTCTCTATCTGACAATGAAACGAAACTCTGTGTTGTTCTTTATAAGACAAATCATCTTCGTTCAATAATGAACTACCAGCTGACAGGAAGTAAAACTATCTGAAATTAAATCATGATCATAAAATTTTCAACGATGGGTTTCAGAAAAAAAATATGAAGATGTTTAAATCAAACATGAAGTCCTCTTTTCTTCCTGTTTAGTATTTATTTACAGATGTTAAATATGTAAATTAGATGTTAATGAGATGCAGTCTGTGGAACAGAGGCCTATTCTTTTGAATTTTCTTAAATCGTTTTTGGATTTCAATACTGCATGCATCGCATATATATATATACACACATATATATATATATACACACACAGTATATATATATATATATATATATATATATATATATATATATACACACATATATATATATATACACACACATATATATATATATATATATATATATATATATATATATATATATATATATATATGTATGTATATATATCTGTATATATATATATATATATACAGATATATATACATACATGTGTGTGTGTGTGTGTGTGTATATATATATACACACATGTATACATACATGTGTGTGTGTATGTATATATATATATATATATATATATATATATATATATATATATACATACACACACACATGTATGTATACATGTGTGTGTGTATATATATATATATATATATATATATATATATATATATATATATATATATATAATTATTGATCTATGTGAGGCATTCACTGTCAGTTTGTGAATCTGAACACTCAAAGTACTTCTACTCCATAGAGAAGATTTAAATTTCCACAAAATGTGATCTGGATCAGTTTGTGTGTTCTAGACTTTCAGCTTGGTGGTCTGGGTCTAGCCGAGGTTTACATGGGGGAGACCGGGAAGCCACAGAAAGTGACGGTCCAGAACGAGAACCAGCAGACTGTTAGTGAGTCCTGAACCTGAACAGGTGAGTCCTACCTTTGTCCTGTGTGGTTGTCACCTTCATCAACAGCAGAGTGGTGCTAAGCCAACCGTGTTGAGAGGTTAAGAGTGGCGTTGAGAACACACATGCTTTATTCACAACCCATGCGAACAGCCTCTTTGTTCTCATATGGATCATCCCTGGATCAGGCCCAGAGCCCCAGAGGGTCATCCTCTGAACCCTCTGAAGGACCTGTTCCTGATTACATATCCTAGCATCCTCGGCTCTAATTGGTATCAAAGCAATGGTCCCACTGACACCCCCCAGACTTATTACTGATATTGAATAATTATTAATTAATTAGAAATTAAGTCATGAATGTGACTTCAGTGAATTACATTACATTACCAGTACCTGGTAAAAAAAAAAAAAAAAAAAAGACTTCCTGTTTACTTACTGATGTCGTGATTTACTGCTGCAGGAGGCGCTACGCTGTTAGCACGCTAATGTATGGTAAACTAATCTGATGTTCATGGAGAGGAGATGAAACTCACAGCTATGAAGGATTTAGAGATCTGCAAAGATCCAGGTGGAGTCCCTGTGAAGCAAAACAACAACAAAACTAACAACAATAACAACAACAAACAGCCTGGGACATTTGTTCAACAGAAATTCACTTGGTTTATTCAGAACAAAAGAAAAGCTTCAAACTGAGAGCCAGTGACAAGAGACCTGGCCTGAGAACAGGAAGCTTATAAGGCAAAATATGAATAACAATACTAATAATTACATATATATGTATGTATGTATATATACGTATGTATACATATACACATACCTATATATATATATATATATAATTTATTATTATTAATGACAATAATAATTTGTATTATAATTATTGTCTAAATGTTCTGAACTGTTCTTAGAACTGAACTGTTGAACGCAGGACACAAGGTTCTGGCTGCTAGGATACACCAGGTGAGTTCTGGGACGGACTAGATGACAGGGCAGGAAGTGACACTGGCAGTTTTATTCCATTTTAAACATGAGCACTGTAATATTGTGGTTATTGTGATGAAGTTACCTCTCGATCTAAAGTGGTCTGGTTCAGAACCGGTGTGGTCCACATGACGGACTCAACGTCCAGAGACCGATAAGGCAATAAGTCGGTTTGGTCTGAAGCAGCAGGTGCACTAGGTCATGTGATGAGGTCCTCTCCTCTCATTGGCTAAATGCTTCAGTAAACAGGAGGTAGCTCCCTTGCGCTGTTTCCAGTCTGAGTCAGACCTCATTCACTCACTCATCATGCGAAGCACACTACTTCAGCTCAAACCTGCAGAACTGGTCTCAGATCAGCCCAAAGAGGGAAACCAAGTGGAGTCCAGTCCAGGTCCATCTAGTGTTCAAAAACAAGGGACTGTCCACCCCAGCATGCATCACTGTGAAGACAGAAAGGACAAGGACAGGAAACGCCACCTGCATCGCAGTAAAGGCACCAATCAGGGCAAAGAACCAGAAGCAGGTGGAGATGAACATGAAGAACTCTTAAGTATTCTGGGGAATAATCAAAGATCACTCCAGACAGAACCAGAACTGATCCACCTCAGCTCACCAGACCAGCTCAGGTGGTTCTGGATTTAAAGGTTCCCTGAGGAACACCAGCTCTGGTCCTGTTGTGCGTTCACACTGAGAGCGACACCAGAAGCAAACAACAAACAAACACAAACATTATGTAACATGTTGAGAGGCCATCACTTTGGTTCATCCTAGTTTAATCCTTTGGCTTTTCTTCATAAATATTAATTATAACATACATCTAGTTTGCTGGGCAGCAGAGAATTTGTCTTTAATGTGATCGTTTCAACAGAAGTTGACTCTTATCAGGTGACAGAAAGCTGTGAAAACAGGATGCTCCTGTGCTTGTTGTTTTATTTTAAATAGAACTGCTGCACAGTCCTAGGAGAGCGACCAACCAGCATCAGTGCTGTCTGCAGTGTGAACGCCCATTCAGGTAATGCATAAACTTTAAAAGTGCAGAATAGAAAGATGTTTTTGGTGTTCAAGTGCATACATTTGTTCTCACATTTATGGCTTTTTAGTAATAAGAGATGTGGAGGAGCGTTCCTATAGTCTCTTGGTGTGCTTGGCATTATAGTGGCTCCTCATGTCTTTACGGAGGCGGAACTTTTCACCGCAAACGCCGCAGATGTACAGGTGGACATCCATGTGTTTCTCCAGCTGCTCTCCACCGGGGAAGATCTGAAAGCACACCTGGCAGATGGTTTCCCCTGCTGACAGGTGGGAGATCATGTGACGGACGTGGTCGTGTTTAAGGAAGGTTCCCTGGTCGCAGACCGGGCACACATAGCGTGCCATGCCTTTATGCATGTCGGTGTGCAGCCGGAGCTGCCGCTCCCGCAGGAACTGCTTCCCGCAGGTCTGACAGGTGAACTGCTTCTCCTTGGTGTGGACGGTGTAGTGCTCCCGCAGGTGGCAGCGCTGGTAGAAGCCTTTGCCGCAGATGCTGCAGAAGTGCTTGCGGCGGTGATCCGGCTCGCCGCCCTCCTCCAGCAGAACGGGCCGGAACAGCTCCTGGTCGTGGCAGGACAAGGCGTGGTCCAGCGCCAGGCTCTCGTTCTGGAACAGCATGCCACAGTGAGGGCAGGCCAGGTCAGCCACCTCCAGCAGGCCCTCCTCCAAGCCCTGCGGCTCTTCCAGCAATGAGGCCTCGTCCTCGCCGTGTGAGTCAGAGTCACCACCGTGGGATTCACCGCAGCGCTCTGCGTGCTCCTGGAGCTGGCGCCCTTTTACCAGCACCTGGCCGCACCTCCCGCAGGCACAGATGTGACCCATGTGGTTGGACAGGTAGTGGGCCGACCGGTCCTCCTCCACTAACAGTGCGCCACACAGCTCGCAGGGGGTGCAGTCTGAGTCCTGCTGCTCGTCTTTGACCTTCCGAAGCTTTGTAGGGATTCCTGAATCATCGCTGCTTGACATGTGGCCTTCAAAAGCCTCACTGCTGTTATCCATACCAGAGACACCAGGCTCTGGTTCACGGTCCGATCCAGTTTTCTCCCTTCGGGAGCCTGAAAGTGTAGCGTCACTGAAACGCCCTTTACAGTCTCTGGTGGCGTGCTCGCCAATCCGGACCACCTCGATCTCAGGGAATGTGTTGTCTGCTGGTTCGGTCTTGATGGAGATGCTCCTGGTGGGCCCAGGCTCGCCGTTGGTCCCAGCTGCCACCGACATGAGGTCAGAGCTGGCCTTGGCTTCGGGCCAGTCGTCCTCGCCTTTACAAGCGACCCGGTGCTCCTCCAGGCTCTCAGAGGCGGAGCTCTCCGCTTTGCTGGAGTCATTGTCCCCATCAGTGTTTCCTCTGGGTTGGTGGAAGGCTTTCCGGTTGGTGCAGGTCAGGATGTGTTCAATTAAAAGCTTCTCACAGCTGAACACAAAGCCGCAGTCATCGCAGGTATAGGTACGGCCGAACCGAGGACGGTCTTTGAGGGCTGAACTCCTGCCGCTGGGACGCTTCCTCAAGTCGCACGGCTGATCGACAACGCTGTCCACCAGAGGCGCTGCCACTATTAGAGGAGTGGTGACCACCTCCTCCACCACTGCTGGTCTGCTGATGGTCGCTGGAACAGCTGGGCGTCCGGTGGCGTTGTTGGCATCTTTTGGTAAGCGCTCCACGTCCTGTGTGGTGGGCCTTTGCTGCTCATACATGCGGACTCCAAACATCATTTTACCGCCGGCGGGGCCAGTGGAGGAGCTGGACGAGGAGGAGGCTGAGGAGGATGGGGTGAGGTTGGAGCTCCTGATGTCCCTGAGGTCCTCCAATGAGTCCGGGATGTAGTACATCTGTAGGTAAGCCATGGAGGCCTTGAGTTCCTCAAACTCGTAGCTGCCCACAACGATGCGTCCGAGGTACATGAGCTGCAGGATGAGGTCGAAGCATTCTGCACTGATCTGCATGTTGCTGAGGTCCAGTCGGCCTGCCCCCTGTTGGTCCCGGATGAACATCATCCTGAAGTAGGAACTGCAGGCTGCCAGGACGGCCTTGTGCGCTCTAAAGTAGATGTCCCCGATGGCGATGAGGCAGTCACACAGGAAACCCCACTCCCGCTGGTTGTTGAGTTGCTGGAGGACATGATCGCTGTGGCTGGGCCTCGCCATCGCCCTGCAGACAGGAAGTACAGAGGGCTACGTTCAGTCTGTGGTCTGACAAGGTTGAATTGACATTCAGCTGCTAGAGAGCCATTAAGATACTGCTGCTCTTTACACACTGGATCATCTGCTGGAGCATATCCTAGTACTACTGTTACTGCTGCTACTACTACTACCACTACTACTGTTACTGCGACTGCTACTACTACTACTAATGTTACTGCCACTGCTACTACTACTACTGTTACTGCGACTGCTGCTACTACTACTCCTAATGTTACTGCCACTGCTGCTACTACAACTACTGTTACTGCGACTGCTACTACTACTACTGTTACTGCGACTGCTACTACTGCTGTTACTGCTGCCGCTACTACTACCACTACTATTACTACCACTGCTAACACTACTACTACTGTTACTGCCACTGCTACTACTACTGCTACTGTTACTGCCACTACTACTACCACCACTGCTACTACTACTACTACCACTGCTACTACTACTACTACCACTACTGTTACTGCTGTCGCTACTACTATCACTACTACTACTACCACCACTACTACTACTGTTACTGCTGCCGCTACTACTACCACTACTACTACTACCACTGCTGACACTACTACTGTTACTGCCACTGCTATTACTACTGCTACTACTACTGTTACTGCCACTACTACTGCTACTACTGTTGTTACTGCTACTACTACTGCTACTACTGTTGTTACTGCTACTACTACCACCACTACCACTACTACTACTGTTATTGCTGCTGCTACTACTACCACTGCTACTGCCATTACTACTACTACTACTGTTACTGCTACTACTACTACCACTGCTACTACCATTGCCACTACTACTACTACTGTTACTGCGACTGCTACTACCACTGCCGCTGCTGCTACTACTACTGCGACTGCTACTACTGTTACTGCAACTGCGACTACTGTTACTGCAACTACCACTACTGTTACTGCTGCTGCTACTACTACCACTGCTACTACCATTGCCACTACCATTACTACTACTACTACTGTTACTGCTGCTGCTACTACTACCACTGCTACTACCATTGCCACTACCATTACTACTACTACTGCTACTACTACTACTACCACCACTACTACTACTACAGTTACTGCTGCTGCTACTACTACTACTGCGACTGCTACTTCTACCACTACTACTGTTACTGCGACTGCTACTACTACTGCAACTGCGACTGCTACTACTACTACTGTTACTGCTACTACTACTACTACTACTGTTACTGCTACTACTACTACTACTACTGTTACTGCCACTGCTACTACTGCTATTACTGTTACTGACACTGCTACTACTACTACTGTTACTGCGACTGCTACTACCGAAGAAGAAACAGATCGAATCGTGTTAGTTAGTTAGCGGAAAAAAACTGGGAAAAACACGATTCGATCTGTTTCTTCTTCGGTAGTTGCTTCAGGTCTTTCGGTTGCACTGTTGTTGATATAGCGCCTCAATAGTGGCGCAACGTTGCAACTGCAGTTAAAATACGTAGCTGCCGCAGAGGGACATCAATCGCTCAATCAACACAGCTGGAGCTGTGTTGAGCAATATCAATCGCTCTGGCTAGGGGTGGTACAAAAATAGCTGGAGGCGGCCGCCACGCAAATTTGAACGCAGGAAAAACCCTGACTACTACTACATTACTGCGACTACCACTACTGTTACTGCTGCTGCTACTACTGTTACTGCGACTGCTACTACTACCACTACTACTGTTACTGCGACTGCTACTACTACTACTGTTACTGCTACTACTACTACTACTGTTACTGCCACTGCTACTACTACTGTTACTGCCACTGCTACTACTGCTACTGCTACTACTGCTACTGCTATTGCTATTACTGTTACTGACACTGCTACTACTGCTACTGCTACTACTGCTACTGCTATTGCTATTACTGTTACTGACACTGCTACTACTACTACTGTTACTGCGACTGCTACTTCTACCACTACCACCGTTACCGCTACCACCACCACTACCACCGTTACCACCGTTACCGCTACCACTACCACCGTTACCACCGTTACCGCTACCACCACCGTTACCGCCACCACCACCACCGCCACCACCACCACCACCGCCACCACCGCTACCACCACCACCGCTACCACCACCACCGCCACCACCGTTACCGCCACCACCACCACCACCACCGTTACCACTGTTACCGCTACCACCACCACCACCACCGTTACCACCACCACCGTTACCGCCACCACCACCACCACCGCCACCACCGCTACCACCACCACCACTACCACCACCACCGCCACCACCACCACCGCTACCACTGCCACCGTTACCGCCACCGCTACCACCGCCACCACTGCCACCACCACCACTACCACCGCCACCACCACCACCGCCACCACCACCACCACCACCACCACCACCGTTACTGCCACTGCTACTACTGCTACCACCACTACTACTACTGCTACTACTGCTGCTACTTATACTACTACTACCACCACTACTACTACTGTTACTGCCACTGCTACTACTACTGCAACTGCGACTGCTACTACTACTACTGTTACTGCTACTACTACTACTACTGTTACTGCCACTGCTACTACTGCTACTACTACTACTGCTACTACTACTACTGTTACTGCTACTACTACTGCTACTACTACTGTTACTGCCACTGCTACTACTGCTACTACTACTGCCACTACTACTACCACTGCTGCTACTACTACTGCTACCACCACTACTACTACTGTTACTGCCACTGCTACTACTACTGCTACTACTGCTATTACTACTACTACTACTGCTACTAATACTACTACTATCAGATGTAATAGAAAATACACGGGACACTATACTAACACATCAATAATTTTACTACTATTGTGTACTTCATGGTCTAACCCTAACAGGAGGCCAGGGTACCGGGTACTTAAGTGTAAAACAACAGAGAATGTACTTTAAGACAGTACACATTGAGAGAAACTGTGTTTTAGTTCAGTTTGAGCTTGATAATCTTGTTCACTAGACTCTGAACGGAGGGAACCTCCAGGGTGACTGTGTCTGAGCAGCAGCAGTTCTCGGTTCACCGCTGGACGGTCACCGGGGGCCCGGCCCTGGGTGGACCGACAGGGAGTCGTGAGGAGCGGGAGAGGGCACCGGGCAGGGAGAGGCCGCTGAAGAGCTAAAATGGAGATTACGGCGGTTAGCTACATAAAGCTAACAGCGGCTAGTATCGACCACGCCGGGTTCTTGCACATCGACCTCCAAAATAAAATGACATAGCTCGACGAGGGGTAAAGGCAACAGAGAGAGAACCATAACGATTGATTTATATATCCAAAGCTAAATTAAATCCAAGTCTGTTTCATTTAAATATTAAATTTGGATGGTCTGCTGATTGAAAAGTCTCTAGTTAGGTTAAACGGCTCGTGCCTTCATTTCGCCCTCTATTTTCAAACCCCAGACCGGATGTGCTACCTGTGCTTCCTGTTAGCTTGCCGGTGCTCACTGATAGCTCTCCCGCAAACAGTCCCGCCACCCCCGCACTGCTACCCGCACTCGGCTAGCACCAACAGCAGGCAGGTCGCGAGGATTTTTTTTTAGTTACCAGCCAGGCGGGTCTGAAGGCCGAGCAGCTATCCGTCGACTCACCGTGGGTACCAGAGGCCGGCGAGGAGCTACTGCTGTCGGCGGCGGATGTGTGGATGTACCCGGGGGACCGCAAGGTTCCTCTTCGGTGGTCTGGTTTGTTCAGACGGACAGTTGAGACGAAGGAGAAGCCTGGGCCTCCTCTTCTACTCCTCCTGCAGGATGAGAGAACTTCCGCACAGACTGCTGCACCGTCAAGCCGGATGTAGTGAGCGTTGCTGTGGAAGACAAAATAAAGGACTTCCGGTCAAATCCTTGCCTTCAAAATAGTTGTAAGGCAGAACAGCCTTAAAGATCAGGTGTTAAAATGAAACAGTAAATGTGAATTAAATTAAATAAAGTAAATTTATTCATTACCACACAAACATCACATTTAAACATTTCTGGGGATGTCAATATACTTTGTTGTTACATAAAATTGAGTAGTAAGTTATTACTACTGTAAGTTATTGTAGTGAATTAGCATCATCAGGCTTACACACTGTGCAATCAGAAAAGTATAAAAATGACAAATAAGTATGAAACTATATAAATCTAAGAATGTAAATCAAAAATAACCATAAAATTGTCTTATATACAAATACATACATACATACTGGGAATGTATTGCATTGGATGCTAGACAATGTACAGGATAAAGAATTTATATTGCAGAGTATTAAACAGGACAGTAGCAGTGACAGTGACAGATAAATTGCACACTGAACTTTGTATCGATGGCTGTGAGATTTCAGGGTGGTGATTGCTCTCAGAAAGAAATTGTTTTATGTTGAATCAAAAAGTTCATCGTCAATAAAAAACGAGCTGTTTTTTTGTTGTTGTTTAGTTTTGTTTAGTTCGTTAAGTGTTCAAGTTTCTGGGTTATGAATACATAAATAGAAAAAAGATAACTATAGTTTATTAATCCAGAGGGAAATTCATTATATATTTTCTTTAAAGCTGCTTGTCATTTATTCATTTCCATTTTTAATCATAATGAGGTATTTTTGTGTTTGTGTTGTTTTACTTGTGTAAAACGGGCAATCAGTCCATTATTGATCATTAATTACACGTTGATGGAGACGCAGACGGATCACATGACCAGCCCCTTTGACACTTCCTCTCGCGAGACGTGAAGCGAATCTTCGCGAGATCATCCGCAGCAACAAAACGGCTCCAGAACCTGAAGACAGTCTGCACCTTTCTGCGGTAAGAGACCGATTAACGGCCTCAGGGCGCGGCGCGCGTGCACGGCACAGACAGACGGAGTGGGGGGCGGTGGGCGTGTGCACACGCCTGCGGCGGTGCGTTTAGGTGAGTGAGGACGTGCGTGTCGCTGAATGTGAATGAGAGGATGGAGGGGCTGCAGCCTGGCGGGCGCGACGCGACGTGCACGCGCAGAGCTGTATTGTTGTTTGGTCGCGCGGGTGTCCGGTTTCCGGTTTAGGAAAAGTGTCTCACTTGACCTTCAGTGAGGTCAGAGGTCAGGTGCTCACCTGGACACACAATGTTCTGTTATACATTAAATATGTTTATGTATTAAATATGTTCTGCTCTCATTGTATATGTGATGCTCAATCATATTATATCTTATCATGTCAACAAACTAATCATTTAATGAGATCATCACTGTGCTGGAGCTTCCTTCTGTTAATATTTTATCATTTATTAGTTTTACGCCTGATCAATAAACTCAACTACAACTCCCAGGATGCATTTCAGTTACAAACAGATCATAGCTCATAAACTGACGACACTGATAACCTGAGTAACCATGGCGACGTGTCTTGTGCAGTGGGGGTCATGGAGGTGTCGTCTCACAGCCTCTTCCTGCTGCAGCAGCTCAACGTCCAGAGAGAGTTTGGCTTCCTGTGTGACTGCACCGTCGCCATCGGCAACGTCTACTTCAAAGCCCACCGAGCAGTCCTGGCTGCTTTCTCCAACTACTTCAAGATGATCTTCATCCACCAGTCCAGGTCAGGATCAGAATGAGCATAACACCTGTAAACCTGCAGCTCTCTAGATGTGTAGATCTCTAGACCTGCAGACATGTAGCTCTTTAGACATGTAGGTCTCTAGACCTGTAGAACAGTGTTAGAATGGCTGTGGTTTGATGGAGGTTGACATGTTGTCCTTGTGGTCTCTATCCCAGTGAGTGTATAAAAATCCAGCCCACAGACATCCAGCCAGATGTCTTCAGCTACCTGCTGCACATCATGTACACCGGCATGTGTCCCAAACAGCCAGTGGACCAGAGCCGGCTGCAGGATGGCATCAAGTTCCTTCACGCCTACCAGCTGTGCCGGAAACCTGGCGAAGGCGCCGCCGACGCAGCTGCCGACATGGTGCGTATGTCCAACCTGTATGGCATCCAGATCTCCTCCCAGCTGGCCAACAAGGAGTCGACTGGAGTTCCAAAGAGCGGTTCGGTGTCCAGGGGGGCTCCGGAGGACGGGCACTCTCCCGGCCGGGCTGGGCGGTCCCACTCCCAGCTGTCCCTCGCCGTCGGACTAGAAGGGATCCCGTCAGACCGCCAGGCCTCAGCACTACGCAACGTCTGCTCCGTGGCGTCCGGAGACGACTCGGACATCTCAACTCGCATCAAGCAGGAGCGCGTGGAGGAGGAGGAGGATGGCGAGGAAGGGCCGGGAGCAGTGTCTCCATCTCAGGGTAGCAGTCCCAGTCAAAGCCTCTTGTTCAAAGACCGGGCCCTTGTCTTGATGTGTCCCCGCTGTGGAGAGCGCTGCTCATCCCCTGAGGACCTGCGGGAGCACTTGTTCAGCCACGCCCTTGACCCCACCCGCCTGATGGAGGGGCTGTCGCAGGTTGGTGACCTGGATGCCGGCGTGGAGGAGGGGCCAGCGGGGGCCCGGGAGCAGCTAGACGCTGGCTGCCTGGAGGAGGCTCTAAGACAGAGCCAGGCGCTTGCTAACCAGCTAGCTGCAGAGTTGAGGAGGAGCCGGGGTGGGGGGGGCAGTCCCACTGCCGCCATCCTTCACTCCCGTAAACGTAAGATCGCCTGCGCGGTGTGCAGCCTGCGTTTCAGCCACAAGAGCCAGCTGCAGGAGCACATGTACACCCACACTGGCAAGCCATCCCGCCTCCACCGCTATAACCGCCTCTGCAACCAACTCTTCCAGGCCTCCGCCCACTTCTGCGAGGGCGCCGCGGAGCCCCGCAGGGAGGGGGGCGGGGCTTCGTCTGGTGCCACTGTGCTCGCTGAGGAGATCAACAGGGACACTCAGGACAACGGCAGCTCATGCTACTCCCTGGACTCTGAGATTTCCCAGGAGAGCGTGGACGGCGTCCCTGTGGAGTGATGTCACCTCTCTGGACTGCTGGTGTTGTTTCCGTCTCTGCTGCTGTCTGCTGGTCCCGTACCTGTGCAGGTGTGTGTGGAGATCAGGTGATCATAGTGAGGTCATCGGATCGTTCAGGTCATTAACTTCAGAGTTAATCAGTGGAGAGTTGAAAAGAAATCTTTGGTTTCATGTGAATATTTTCTGTTTTTATAATAAATTTCTTCTTCAACAATAAAACAAATAAAAAAATAAACAATATGATCAGTAACTAATCATTAACATCTGGTCCACAATCCTGATCTTCCACACTCACCAGTGGACAGTGAAGGCCTCAGCCATGCGTGACGTAGAACGGGAGGAAGTGATGAAATGTTCCCTTAATGTAACACTATAGAGTTTTATTGTGAAAGGACACAGCAGTGCATTCCTGCGGTTTGATGGTTTGTGTCCTTTCCATCAGTGAATTAACGCTTCATGACAATCTGAACTGTAGCTGTAACATTTCCTATCGCTGTTTGCAGTTTGTTTTTTGTTTATTGAACAAAGAGATGAATGAACAAGCTAGCTAGCACCATCTGCAAACGAGCATTCCCTCCTGTGTTTGACAACAACCGTAGAAAAGGTGCAAACTGTGTATAAGTAGATGCATCGTCACTGTGACGACACCTTTGGTTTGCTTTGAAGCCATGAGTTCAGCATTTTGTCTCCATCTTGAGTTTCTAGGAGAAGTCAGCTCAGTTTCTCATAGACTTCTATAAATCCAGAGGAGTCGCCCCCTGCTGGCTGCTTCAAGAGGAGGAGGTTGACCTTTGACCTCTGGGGGAAGGATGGCAGCCAACTATCAACGTTTCTCAAAGACGTCCGAGAAAAGGAGAGATCGTCCGTTCACCAGCTGGTGCACTCTGTAGGAAACACCTGAACAGGTGAACATCAGTATTCATGTGCTGATTGGATCACTTCTATTAAATTTGTTTTTCACAGGGTGTTCCTTTATTCTGAAAGTGGATTAACAGAAGCAATGTTACGATGCTTTAACTGAGTCCTCTACTGCCATCACAGGACCAGCGTCCATTGATCAGGAGTTCAGATGTTATTGATTATTTATTGGTGAATGTCATCTTTATTCTCTTTCACTGTCAAAAAATCCAAACAGGAAGTTTTGTGTTGTTTTGTACATAGATGTCTGGAGTCTTTTTCCACTTGAGATGGAACTGCATACAGGAAGTGATTTAAGAAAAAGACATTCATATGGATGTGCAGTTAATGATCTTTTCACTGTTGATGGAATTATTAAAAAGGACTGCTGCTCATCTTTGATATTCAAATTATTTGAAAAAAAAATCACTCATAAAAAAAAAGAAAAGAATAAACTGAATTGATTGAGAAAGTGTCCAGTGAATTTAATGAATGATATATGTATGATATATATACCGTATATTTACTGCTAGAGAGGACACATTGCTTGGAGAGACATCCTGCTGGTGGCTTGGGAGGAGGGAACGATTAGCTGTAAGTAGATTAGCAGTGCAGGCTAACGGTGCCTCAGGACTCCCTCCCAGTTCCAGAGCTGTGAAACAGAAGCCGCAGGACGAAGACCGACTGGTTCAGGTAAACTTCTGTCTTTGTCTTCCTGTCATCTGATTGGCTGATTGAACCGAAGACTCTTCTGAGCTTGAATTCATTATTATTGATCAACCTGATTTATCAGAGCTATTGATCATTTTGAGTTCATATCCTTGACATAGAACTGTTTCAGAGACAGAGGATCAGTTCCTGAGGGTCTTCTGAGCACACTCACTACGTTCAGGTTCTGATCAGTATGATTCTTGTTAATTATCTGATGATCAAATGCTTCCTGAATCAGTTTCACTCTGACCTCATTCCTGCAGAGATCACATCCTGGATGTGGAGTTGTGGAGCCTAAAATAACTCGCTAAGCTCCTTATGGTGCTTTGGGACCTGAACCCAGAACTTAGAGCCCAGAACACAGAATCCTGTATCCTGAACCCAGAACCTTGAACTCTGAACTCCAAACCCTGGACCCAGAACACTGGAACCTGACCACTGAGCCTCTCTGGATCTGAGGACGACAACTTGGTTTACAATGGATGGATTTTAAGTCAAGTTTATGCTCAGAGAGTAGACAAGAACTTGCAAATTAAGATCAGTGGGTGTGGACCAGACAACAGGAAGTGGAACCTGATTGGCCCAAAGCATCCCAACCCGACTCGCGCTCTGGTATCGGCCATGTTTGCAGCTGCAGGGACGTGATAGACACAGCAGGACTGACATGGCAGTCGGAAAGCTGACCTTTACCAAGGCAGAGAGAGAGAAGCTCGCTGAGGTCCTCTGGCTGCTCAACTGGATCTCCGTCCTGACCGGGGCAGTCCTCCTTGGGCTGGGCTTGTTCCTCAAAGTGGAGATCCAGAAATGGCAGGAAGTGATGTCAGACCAGGGAATCCTCTACGTGCCACACATGCTAATCGCCACGGGCTTGGCAGCATGCTGCATCAACTTCCTGGGTGGAAAGATCTGCCTGGACTGTGCTGACACCAACAAGTTCCTGCGCTGGAAGCTGGTAATGATGCCGTATATCCTATGCACCTTCTTCTTCACTTCTTGCGTCCTGGCGGGGGCGCTCATGTGCTACAGCATCGGCAGTCAGCTGGAAGAGTCACTGCTGCTGGGCCTGAGGAATGCCATGAGGTTCTACAAGGACACAGACACCCCAGGCCGCTGCTACCTGAAGAAAACCCTTGACTTGCTGCAGATCCAGTTCCAGTGCTGTGGGAACACCGGGTATCGGGACTGGTTCCAGGTCCAGTGGATCAGCAACCGGTACCTAGACATGACCAGCAGCAGCGTAGTGGAGTAAGTGGAGCCAGATCTGCTGGATCTTTGTTGTAAGATGTAAACCCTGTTCGAAGAGCTCCACTGATGTTAAGCAGTTAAGCTATTCAGTTTGAACTGACTAGAGTGTTCCATGGCTCTGTGGTAGATTCCAGGTGGTTTCACCCAAGTCCAACCCATCTAACTGGAGTTTTAAAGATCACCTCATATTTAAAAGGTGAGTTCAGACTGAACATTACAGGAAAGTCACTTAAATGTAGTGAAATCTGGAGAAAGTGTTTGATTCCATGTAATGGACATCCAGCTAAAGTTAATGCCAATGCTAAAGCTACTATCAGCTGATTGGCTGTTTGTGGTGAAAACAAACAAATAAGTAAAGCTTCAGAAATCTGCTTCCTGTTCATTCTGAAGACACCTTTATAGGCTCTAGTGGAACTCCATGGATACTGGTGGACTCTGGAGCACCTGGATGGAGTCCATAGGACTCCAGAAACAAAAGGAACAACTAAAGTAGAACCCAGCTGTACTTTTTGTGGATTCTGGTGAACCAGCCAAGATT
>CM056570.1:72500-132500 GCA_029721515.1 Synanceia verrucosa
TCTGTTGACATCCTCAGCCAATAGAAAGAGGAGGATGCTGAGGAGGGCTGTGATTGGCTGCAGGCAGGAGTAGGGTGACCTCACGTCACTGCAGCTATGAAGATACTGGGTTTATACTGGATTTATATTGGTTTATATATATATATATATATATATATATATATCCATCCATCCATCCATTATCTACCGCTTATCCTCATAGGGTCGCGGGGGGGCTGAAGCCTATCCCAGCTGTATTAGGGCGGAAGACAGGGTACACCCTGGACAAGGACAAGGGCGCAGGGCACATAGAGACAGACAACCACTCACATTCACACCTACGGTCAATTTAAATTAACCAATTAACCTAATCCCCATGCATGTTTTTGGATGGTGGGAGGAAGCCGGAGAGAACGCACGCAGACACGGGGAGAACATGCAAACTCCACACAGAAAGGGCCCGGGCCCGGGATTCGAACCCTGTACCTTCTTGCTGTGAAGCGACAGTGCTAACCACTACACCACCATGCCGCCCATATATATATATATATATATATATATATATATATATGTGGGCTACTGTATATATATTTCCTGGTCTCCGCTCCTCCTCTCACTGAGCTCAGTTGTCAATAAATGATGGGGTCTCTACTTGGGGGAGGGGAGGTCCGGCAGAACAGGTGAGACCTCAGTGGATTCTTCAGACCTCAGTGGATCCTTCAGACCTCAGTGGTCTCACAAACAACAGCTGATTAATTTAACACACAAGAGCTGTAACTATGACATCACTCTGCTAATTAGCCATAAGCTAACACTCAGCTGGGATTTTATATGATGATAGAACCTGAACTAACCACAGACCTGACCGTCTGTTGCTCAGAGGCACTACAGCAGAGTTGAGAGAGTAAGAGAGGGAGAGAGAGAGCGAGAGAGAGAGAGAGAGAGAGAGAGAGAGAGAGAGAGAGATTCACATCACATGACCTTCCATCCAATGGAATGAATGGACTGTAAATAGGAGCCAATCAGGAGCAGTGGGCGGGTATAAAAGGCTGAGAGTCTTGGAACCAGCAGCAGAACTGAACCCACTTCAGACAACATTCAGCGGACTGAACCAGCAGGTAAGAACACCTTTAATTCTGACCAATCACATCACTGCTGATCAGGTCCTCAATACACCAGGAGAGGATGGAGCTCTGCAGTCTGGAGGGTTACTGAACAAAGGAGGAGACAGACAGGTGGATGTTTAAAGAATGCATGTCAACCTGTCTCTCTGTCCTCCTGTCTGTCTCTCCTCCCCTTTGTCCTCCTGTCTGTCTCTCCTCCTCTCTGTCCTCCTGTCTGTCTCTCTTCCTCTCTCTCCTCCTGTCTGTCTCTCCTCCTCTCTGTCCTCCTGTCTGTCTCTCTTCCTCTCTGTCTCTCCTCCCTTTTGTCCTTCTGTCTAGCTCTCCTCCTGTCTGTCCTCCTGTCTGTCTCTCCTCCCCTTTGTCCTTCTGTCTATCTCTCCTCCTGTCTGTCTCTTCTCTTCTCTCTCCTCCTGTCTGTCTCTCTTCCTCTCTCCTCCTGTCTGTCTCTCCTCCTCTCTGTCCTCCTGTCTGTCTCTCCTCCTCTTTGTCCTCCTGTCTGTCTCTCCTCCCTTTTGTCCTTCTGTCTAGCTCTCCTCCTGTCTGTCCTCCTGTCTGTCTCTCCTCCCCTTTGTCCTCCTGTCTGTCTCTCCTCCCCTTTGTCCTTCTGTCTATCTCTCCTCCTGTCTGTCTCTCCTCTTCTCTCTCCTTCTGTCTGTCTCTCCTCCTCTCTCTCCTCCTGTCTGTCTCTCCTCTTCACTGTCCTCCTGTCTGTCTCTCCTCCTCTCTGTCCTCCTGTCTGCATCCTAACGACCTTGCGCTCCGTCCTGTCTGCAGGTGTTCTGCAGTTTTCGGAGGAGAGACGCAGATCGTCTCCTCTCGTGAATCCTCGTTAATCCTCGCACATTAAAACACGTGACATCATCAAGCGCGATGATTATTTAAACGCGCAAAAACTGTCCTTAAAAGCTTCCACCGTAAATCCAGTCAGCTGTCTAATCACATCTCCATCGAACCGTTGCTCAGATTAAATGTGGAACTGCGCATGCTCTCCGGGTTTATTTCAGTATTATTTTAACGGGATAATAGCGGATTATGTTCCGTTATTCCGCCGCTGCAGAGTCATCCCTGCTTCGTTTAGCGAGCCCGTCATGAACCCGGTACTCTGCCGGTCGGTGCGTCATGGACCAGATCGGTTCTGCTCGGTAGAACCCGCTGAAGGTGACCGGGACAAGGCGCGGTGCGACAAGCGGCTGCTGCTGCGTCACTCGGGCCTGCTGGCCCTGGTCAGACCCGGTTTAGAGTCCGAAACCAGATCCTGCATCAGTTCATGATGATGAAAATGATTAAGTAGTACCCAACTGCTTTATACTTTATAATAGTAGGCCTACTTTATACTGCTGCCTTAGTTACAGAGCCCGCACCTCTGTAGCCTACAAAAGGTGATAATAAATATGATTCTTTAAAAATTAAAAACACATATTGCTACATACATATACAGTATATTCATTATCACATCATTACTAAATTATGTATGAAAACAATATTTTAATACATGCATAAAGTGTGAGTGTACATTTTGATGCTAGTGATATTCTACTTTAACAGGAGGAACCCGATCAGAGAACTTTTCTTTTTATATCTTTTAATATGTTTCTGGTTTTGGATTTGTTAAAATGTTGAATGTAAATAAAATAAAAACAATTATGAATCATAATATATAGAAATGATAATACTCATGGGAATTATTTTAAATGAATGAACACTGCTGTTGCAGACATTCCATAAAATATAAGATTTATCAGTACTTACTCTCTAAATATGATGACAGGATTAAATCAACAGTAAAACTTCATAAACTAAAGGTAAACAATATTAATCTGTTAATAAACTATAAATAAACAATATTAAGCTGTTAATAAACTATAAATAAGATGTTTATAAGCTGCTAATACAGTACAACAGTAATTTATTAACAAGCTGTTGTAAACTACGACTGAACTTTATTATTAATAACCTGTTAATACAGTATTAATAAACCCACAGTTAATTATTAATAAGCTTACAATAAACTATTAATAAACCCACATTCAGCTGGTCATTGGTCGAACTGTCCCCAGGTCAGCCACCGGACGTCACCATGCCTTTTGGAAACACCCACAACAGGCTGAAGATGAACTACTCTTCAGATCAGGAGTACCCAGACCTGAGCCAGCACAACAACCACATGGCCAAGGTGCTGACCCCAGACATGTATGCCTCCCTGAGGGACAAGGAGACGCCCAGTGGGTTCACCCTGGATGACGTCATCCAGACCGGCGTCGACAACCCAGGTGCAAGACACTAGACCGGCCTCTAGACCAGCTAACCCTCTCCCCCAGACCAGCTAACCCCCTCCTCTAGATCAGACCCGGTAACTCGTGGTGTTCTGGGTCACGTTGTGTTCTGGACTTCAGCTGCTGCTTGATGATAAAGTTCTTAATTGGATTGTATCATTAGAGCAGGTTAATTTCTGCTCGTTAATCCTCCAACGGGACATCATGTCTGATCTTCTGGTCCTCCTCACATCGTCTTTAATGCAGCACCATGTGATGAAAAAAATCAAATCACTAACTGGAAAACACATTGATAACAACAAAGTCCCTTCAAAATAATTGACACTCTTATTTTGAAGGAACACTTGAGCAGCCATTTTGTGTCCCCGCAGGTCACCCGTTCATCATGACGGTGGGATGCGTCGCCGGTGATGAGGAGACGTACGAGGTGTTCAAAGAACTGCTGGACCCAGTGATCGAGGACCGCCATGGAGGATACAAACCATCAGACAAGCACAAGACGGACCTGAACTACGAGAACCTGCAGGTAAAACACACTGAGAGACCAGGTCCAGTCCGGGTCCAGGTCCAGGTCCAGGTCCAGATCCAGGCTAGACTAGGCTAGACTATTAAAAAAGCCCAACCTGCTGAACAATCAGAGGTCAGTTCACAGATCACATGAGAGGGGGCGGGGTTTGCACAAAATGGGGAGGGCCAGTAAACTAAATTGTTATGTTACCAGAGACCAGAACAGAACCAAAACAGAACAGAACAAGATTAGAACAGAACCAGAACAGGCCGCGACCATTGCACCAGCAGTGACACAAGGTCCTGCCTGGAACCATCCCTTGGCTAGAGTAACCAACTTAAGCTGAGCCATGCTAGCCCGTCAACTGAGCCATGCTAGCCTGTCAACTGAGCCCGTTAACTGAGCCATGTTAGCCTGTTAGCTGAGCCTGTTAACTGAGCCATGTTAGCCTGTTAGCTGAGCCTGTTAACTGAGCCATGTTAGCCTGTTAGCTGAGCCCGTTAACTGAGCCATGTTAGCCTGTTAGCTGAGCCTGTTAACTGAGCCATGTTAGCCTGTTAGCTGAGCCTGTTAACTGAGCCATGTTAGCCTGTTAGCTGAGCCTGTTAACTGAGCCATGTTAGCCTGTTAGCTGAGCCCGTTAACTGAGCCATGTTAGCCTGTTAGCTGAGCCTGTTAACTGAGCCATGTTAGTCTGTTAGCTGAGCCTGTTAACTGAGCCATGTTAGCCTGTTAGCTGAGCCCGTTAACTGAGCCATGTTAGCCTGTTAGCTGAGCCTGTTAACTGAGCCATGTTAGCCTGTTAGCTGAGCCTGTTAACTGAGCCATGCTAGCCTGTTAGCTGAGCCATGCTAGTATGTTAGTGGAGCCTATTAGCTGTGCCATGCTAGCCTGTTAGCTGAGCCATCAGTTACGAAGCTGAAGACCTGCAGGTAAAGGTGTGGTTCTGGTTCTGGACCGTGATCTCTGCAATCCTCCTGTCTACTGTGTTTCAGGGAGGAGACGATCTGGATCCAAACTACGTTCTTAGCTCTCGGGTCCGAACAGGAAGGAGCATCCGAGGGTTCTGTCTGCCGCCGCACTGCAGCCGTGGAGAACGCCGCACCATCGAGAACCTCTCCATCGAAAGTATGACATCACTTCCTGTGTCTCTGCACAGAGAGGGATAAAGAGAGAGAGAGGGAGAGAGAGTGATAGAAGGAGAGAGAGGTAGAGAGAGAAGTAGAGACAAATGTCTTGATCTTCATAATGTTTAACATTTGGTAGGTCAGTCTGATGGTGCGTTCAGGGACGGTCTTCATCAGCTCAGTCTGGTGGTGCCTTCAGGGTGTGATGGCAAAAATAAGAGTTCGATCCTGATCACCTGACTGAAGACTAAAGTCTAAACATAGACTGTAAACACGTAAATAGTGGGTGGAGCTATCATGAGTCGCTCGTTGGTTTGTGAACAATGAAGCCCACAGGAAGTAACTTCACCTTCATTCTCTTTCACAGCCAGCAGGGGGCGGTACTGGTGCTTTCAAAAAGAAGTCTTTGGAAAAATGACCCTTTTCTCTCCTGCTTTTTTATCTCTGTAAACACTGTAAATATGAGTTTATGGTCTGAATGCTTGGCTTAAATAATGTTTGATCCATCAGGATGTTCATTTATTGAATTATGGATACTGTTAGCATAGCAACTGCTATGTTATCAGCTAACGCTAACACTAGCGAGCTACATGATGTTACTTAGTGGTAAACGGTGCCAGTGTCTCCTCAGATGAAGGAAACGAGCTGAGAGCTCAGACCATCAGTGCTCCTCCTCTTCAGCAGAGACCTGTCAATCACACTGTAGCCACGCCCCCAAGCTTTATGTGTTATTTCATCATATATTAGAGCATAATTCAGTAAATGAACATCCTGATGTTTTAAAACATTATTTAAACTATCCATTCAGACCATAAACTCATATTTATAGTGTTTACAGAGGTAATAGAGCAGGAGAGAAAATGGTCATTTTCCCATACACATGAATAGAAGCAGAATTCTTTTTAAACCTTCAGTATCGCCCCCTGCTGGCTGGTGGAGAGAATGAAGGTTTAGTTACGTGTTGGCTTCACTGAACAGACCCCGGTGTTGTCCACCGAGTCTAACTCGTAAGCATCAGACCTTTATTTTGAGGGACTCTCACCTGTTTCCTCGGTGACGTCTTGCAGGTCTGGACATCCTGGATGGAGACTTAAAGGGGAAGTACTACGCGCTGAAGAACATGACAGAGGAGGAGCAACAGCAGCTGATCGATGATCACTTCCTGTTCGACAAGCCCGTTTCCCCGCTGTTGCTGGCATCCGGGATGGCTCGTGATTGGCCCGATGGCCGTGGCATCTGGTCAGCTGACAGCAGTGATAGTAGTCCAGGACTTCCTGTCCCTGTGGTGTTAACCCTTTGCTCTGACCTGCAGGCACAATGACAACAAGACCTTCCTGGTGTGGGTGAACGAGGAGGATCACCTGCGTGTCATCAGCATGCAGAAAGGAGGCAACATGAGGGAGGTGTTCACTCGCTTTTGCACTGGACTCACCAAGGTGCTCACCTGAACGCTCACTTCCTGTTTCTGGTGACACCACCAGCGGCCACCACCTCACTTAATCGCCTGTCTCTCTCTCTCTGGCAGATCGAGGGCTTGTTTAAGGAGCGAGGCCACGAGTTCATGTGGAATGAACACCTGGGCTACGTCCTCACCTGTCCGTCCAACCTGGGGACGGGACTGAGAGCCGGAGTCCACGTCAAACTGCCCAACCTCAGCAAGCATGAGCAGTTTGGCGAGATCCTGAAGAGACTGAGGCTGCAGAAGAGAGGCACAGGTAGGGAGACAGGTGGAGAGAGTGGAGAAATAGAGAGAGAGAGAGAGAGAAAGAGAAAAAGAGAGAGACAGGTAGGAAGACAGAGAGAGAGAGAAAGGGAGAGAGAAAGACAGGGAGCATAGACTGTAAATAAATAGTGGACGGAGCCATCATGACGTCGCTCGTTGGTTTGTGAACAACATCAATGAAGCCCACAGGAAGTAACTAAACCTTCATTCACTCTAACAGCCAGCAGGGGGCGATACTGGTGCTTTCAAAAAGAACTCTGTTTGCGTTGAAGTCTATGGGGAAATGTCAATCACAGTTCATGTGAATTATGGAGGCTCATTGCTAACCAAGCTAGCTTGCTAGTGTTAGCTGATAACATAACGGTTGCTATGCTAACAGTGTAGTATATATCTGTGTCTACCTTCCTGTCTGTGAAGAACTGATCCTCCTCAGTGTTTCTGTACGTTGTGATGTTTGTTCACCTTTTACTTTTTCATCATGAGTGAGGAGCTAATGTTAGCATCACAGTAATACATGCAACACAGGTTAACGGTCTCTGCGGAAGAGGAGCAGCAGAGACCTGTTAATCACACAGTAGCCACGCTCCCAAGCTTTATGTGTTATTTCACCATATATTAGAGCATAATTCAGTAAATGAACATCCTGATGTATTAAAATTATTTAAACTATCCATTCAGACCATAAGCTCATATTTACAGTGTTTACAGAGGCAATGGACTTCAATACAAACAGACTTATTTTTTAAACCACCAGTATCGCCCCCTGCTGGCTGTTAGAGCGAATGAAGGTTAATTCACTTCCTCTGTGTTCTGGTGCTGCGCACTGGTAAGGAGACGGACAGGTAGACAGGAACAGAGCATGTTGGTGACATTACTTCCTGTTTGCCTCAGGGGGTGTGGACACGGCGGCAGTGGGTGGAGTCTTTGACATCTCCAATGCCGACCGTCTGGGCTTCTCAGAGGTGGAGCTGGTGCAGATGGTGGTGGACGGAGTCAACCTGCTGGTGGACATGGAGAAACACCTGGAGGCTGGGGAGGGCATCGATGACATCATGCCCGAGCAGAAGTGACATCATCATTGTAGCCTCTGACCCCCACCCCATGTAACCAATCAGAAACATTTAAAGCCGCTCAGCTTCAGTCTTCCAACGTTTTCTATTTCCTGTTGGACCCGTCTAACTCCTGAAATAAATAAAGCCTGTGGCCCCACTAAACCGTCATGACACCATAAACTGTCTGTGTCACTTCATTGTTTCCTCTGACTGTGAAACATTTATATGATTTATTGTTTCCCACATGAAGAGAAGCAGGAACATAAACACTACAAGACTGGATTCAGGAGAATTATTCAACATTCAACAGATAAATACATGCGTTTGTTTTTTGGGGGGGTCCATATTAACATGACAGCATCACTCAGCTGCTGCTCTGTTCCTCCACATCCCAAAGGTTCTACTGGACTGAGATCTGGTGACTGTGGAGTCCAGAGAACTCTTTGTCATGTTCTAGAAACCAGTTTGAGATGATCTGAGCTTGAGATGATCGGAGCATTATCCTGCAGGAAGTGTCCATCAGAAGATGGTCCACTGTGGTCATAAAGGGATGGACATATCAGTAACACTACTCAGGTAGGCTACAGCGTTTAACCCATGATCAGTTGGTTTCTTGGTTGAACCAGTGGTTATTTCACTTCCTTTCTTTCTATCATTTCCATCCAGTCTGTCCATTCTCCTGTGACCTCTCACACTGGATATTTCCTCTTTTCTGGACCATTCTCTGTAAACCCTAGAGATGGTTCTAGTGAAAACCCCACTAGATCAGTTTCAGTTTGTGAAATACTCAGAGCATCTTTCTTTTTCATCCTGATACTCAGTTTGAACTTCAGCTATTTGTCTTCATCACGTCTACATGACTGAATGCTGCTGCCCTGTGATTGGCTGATTAGATATTACCATTAACAAACAAATGAACAGGTGTACCTAATAAAGTGGCCAGTGATTGTATATTCAAAAAAATCTTATTGAGATATGTATAACGGTATATATAAATCTTATTTATTTAACCAGACAAGGCAATAAAACTACTGAAATACTGAAATAAAATGATGACATTTATTTTGGGTATCTGTATCATTTCAATGCAGGTTAATGAACATGAGGAAAAATAAAACAGTCATTTTATCTCAGCCTGGCTGTTAGCCTGGTCTGGAGCAGGCTAGCGGCACACAGTAAATCTCCATGGTAACTGATGATGTGCTCCTGCTTCAGTGAAACCAAGGCTAAAATAAGCCAGGATAACTGAGATATCCTGGATTAATCCCTTATCCCAGATGTGTCAAACAGCCCTCAGGTGAACTAACTTTATTAGAAACATGTGACAGCAACAAGCACAGAACGACAAATAAAACAGTCTATATTTAGTTGAACTCACATCCTCTTTGTGCTGAAGTCCTGATGACAGGACCAGAGGCTCATCTGACCCGCCTGGGCTCGGCTCGGCTTCTAGTCCAGCAGTCTTTTACTCAGGATGGATCCAAACTGAACTGGAGCAACAGCTCCTCTATATCGCTAAATTATTAGCTAAGTTAGCCAGGTAGCCTGTAGCAGCTCTGCAGGGCCAGGTGAGAATGTTTCGGGGACCAGAGCAGGTCCAGGTTTTGCTGATGGTTTCAGGTTCAGGTCTGTTCAGCTCCACCTCATTCTCTCTGGAGACTCTGCTAGCTGCTAACTAGCTGCTACCTAGTAGCTACCTAGCCACAGCCAAGCTACAGCACTGCAAAGACACAGCACACTGACAGGATTGTCAGGAGCAGCGAGCCACCTGATTGGTTAATCAAGCAGAGCTGCTGTGTCCGTTGTTCCCAGGGTGACTGGATAGAAACATTCTATATTATATAGATGATATAACTATAAAATATTAGAATTGTGTTCTAATTCTAAAGTATATAAAAGTGATCACAGGTTGATCATGATGCCAGCAGGGGGCAGCAGAGGGTCACACACACCTGGACTGACTCACCTGAGGAATCCCTCCTGAACCTGCTGAACTTTATTTTGAAATTTATTAATTTCTATATTTAGTTTTTGTTCTGTACAGGATAATTTAATATATTCATATTCAAGCATCAACAGATGCAAACCACTAGCATTTTATTATACTCTACTTTATTCTATTTGACTCTTCTCTTTGTTACTCTATTCTACAGTACTCTATTCTATTCTACTCTATTCTATTGTACTATACTCTACTCCAGGGGTGTCAAACAGATGGCCCGAGGGCCAGAACCGCACCGCCAAGCAAAAGGTTTTCCAAGAAAAATGGACCAATTTCTTTGGTGAAGTAAATGCACTGTGCATCGTAAAGGACAATATTCAGAGAATTTAGGACATCGGTGGACAGAAAAGATAAATGATTTGTTGGCAGGTTTGCAGTCTGTTTTTAGCTGTAGCCAGGCTGTTCATCAGCTGATGTGTAATGGATTGTTCATTAACAGTTTATGTTGTATCTCTGCACCCTAAAGAAAAACATTATTATTGAAAGGTTATTCAGCACTGGTTTAACTGGTCCGGCCCACTTCAGATCAAACTGGGCGGGTCCCAGGAGCTAAAGTACTCTATTCTATTCTAACTAATCCTAACTGGTGCTAACTGATGCTAACTTGTGCAAACTCACCAACACACTGAAAGCGATCAGGTGTTCAGTCCCATCTGATTCATCTTATTATTGATCCATTTCACTTTGAGCTTGGAGAAGAACGGAGGGCTCTGATTGGTGGAGACGTCGAGGAGGCGGTTCTCCTCCACGCTCTGCCTGATGGAGCGAATGTCAGCAGCTGATAGGCCGGCTTTCAGAGACAGCAGTGCCATCACGTGAGCGTCACTGAGGAGAGATCAATACAACATGATCAGCTGGTTTACACCTGAGTCTGTAACAACCATTGGAACAACAGGAGCCTTAAAATCAGACGAATATAAACCAAAAACAAAAAAAAAATTATAGAACATCAACAAAAGCTCCAAACAGGAAGTGAAGGAAGAAACAGCCAATGACAGCTTCTGATACAAACTAAGATCTCTGTCAAAATAAAGGCAAAAAAAGAAACGTAAAGCAAGTGTAATATAAAGTGACAAAAAAAACAAACTGTCAATTTGATCCTAACTGTAGAACAATATAATAAAACATCTGTTGTGTCCCATTGTTGAGTACTAATGGGACCCTCCAAAATGGGCTAAATCACTCTTCAGGCTTCACACTATATTCATGTCCTCTATGCATTTCTACACTTCACATGTGCCCCTCGGTGTACAATTCACCGCCGTTTTTTTTTTTTTTTTTTTTAAACTTAGTTACTATTTTCACTCCTTTACTCATTTCAGGGATATTGGGTGATGGGATCATCACAGCAGCCCACACTGTTGATTTCTAATGGCACTGCCTGCTTGTACCCTTCCTCACCCATCATATCTAGTCTTGCCTATCATTTGTTTGTTTCCCCTTCAATTCATAGTAGAGCAGCATTTTGCTCTCTGGCTCTTAATAAGAAAATCCAATAAAGAATGACAAATTAGTTTCCAGAGAGGGCAGATGACAATCACACACATGCACAAAAATATTATTATACTTTTATGCATGATTAAAAAATGCACTCATAAAAAGTTGATCCCTCCCATCTTGTGGTGTTTAACAATGAGAATGGGTGCTGAAAAGAAAGAAAAATATAATAAAACATATAATGTACAGATGTACTGTTTAGTAACATAAATACTGTAAATTATATCTAAATATGTACTGTTTATTGACATAAATATATAATATCTAGGGGTGTGCTTTTAATTGACATGAATATATAATATCTAGGGGTGTGCTTTTAATTGACATGAATATATAATATCTAGAGGTGTGCTGTTTATTGACATAAATATATAATATCTAAAGGTGTGCTGTTTATTGACATGAATATATAATATCTAGGGGTGTGCTTTTAATTGACATAAATATATAATATCTAGGGTGTGCTGTTAATTGACATGAATATATAATATCTAAAGGTGTGCTGTTTATTGACATAAATATATAATATCTAAAGGTGTGCTGTTTATTGACATAAATATATAATATCTAAAGGTGTGCTGTTTATTGACATAAATATATAATATCTAAAGGTGTGCTGTTTATTGACATAAATATATAATATCTAGGGGTGTGCTTTTAATTGACATGATTATATAATATCTATGGGTGAGAGTTTAATTGACATACATATATAATATCTAGAGGTGTGCTGTTTAGTGACATAAATATATAATATCTAAAGGTGTGCTGTTTATTGACATAAATATATAATATCTAGGGGTGTGCTGTTTATTGACATGAATATATAATATCTAGGGGTGTGCTTTTAATTGACATGAATATATAATATCTAAAGGTGTGCTGTTTATTGACATAAATATATAATATCTAAAGGTGTGCTGTTTATTGACATAAATATATAATATCTAATGGTGTGCTGTTTATTGACATAAATATATAATATCTAGGGGTGTGCTGTTTATTGACATGAATATATAATATCTAGGGGTGTGCTTTTAATTTACATAAATATATAATATCTAGAGGTGTGCTGTTTATTGACATTAATATATAATATCTAGGGGTGTGCTTTTAATTGACATAAATATATAATATCTAGGGGTGTGCTTTTAATTGACATGAATATATAATATCTAAAGGTGTGCTGTTTATTGACATAAATATATAATATCTAAAGGTGTGCTGTTTATTGACATAAATATATAATATCTAAAGGTGTGCTGTTTATTGACATAAATATATAATATCTAAAGGTGTGCTGTTTATTGACATAAATATATAATATCTAAAGGTGTGCTATTTATTGACATAAATATATAATATCTAGAGGTGTGCTGTTTATTGACATAAATATATAATATCTAAAGGTGTGCTGTTTATTGACATAAATATATAATATCTAAAGGTGTGCTGTTTATTGACATAAATATATAATATCTAGGGGTGTGCTGTTAATTGACATAAATATATAATATCTAGAGGTGTGATGTAAATTGACAACAATATATAAACTCTAGAGGTGTGCTGTTTATTGACATGAATATATACTATCCACAGGTGAGCTGTTTATTGACATAAATATATAATATCTAGAGGTGTGCTGTTTATTGACATAAATATATAATATCTAAAGGTGTGCTGTTTATTGACATAAATATATAATATCTAAAGGTGTGCTTTTTATAGACATGAGTATATAATATCTAGGGATGCGCTTTTAATCGACATAAATATACAATACCCACAGATGCGCTGTTTATTGACATAAATATATAATATCTAGAGGTGTGCTGTTTATTGACATAAATATATAATATCTAAAGGTGTGCTGTTTATTGACATAAATATATAATATCTAAAGGTGTGCTGTTTATTGACATAAATATATAATATCTAGAGGTGTGCTGTTTATTGACATAAATATATAATATCTAAAGGTGTGCTGTTTATTGACATAAATATATAATATCTAGAGGTGTGCTGTTTATTGACATAAATATATAATATCTAGAGGTGTGCTGTTTATTGACATAAATATATAATATCTAAAGGTGTGCTGTTTATTGACATAAATATATAATATCTAAAGGTGTGCTGTTTATTGACATAAATATATAATATCTAGAGGTGTGCTGTTTATTGACATAAATATATAATATCTAAAGGTGTGCTGTTTATTGACATAAATATATAATATCTAGAGGTGTGCTGTTTATTGACATAAATATATAATATCTAAAGGTGTGCTGTTTATTGACATAAATATATAATATCTAAAGGTGTGCTGTTTATTGACATAAATATATAATATCTAGAGGTGTGCTGTTTATTGACATAAATATATAATATCTAAAGGTGTGCTGTTTATTGACATAAATATATAATATCTAGAGGTGTGCTGTTTAATTGACATAAATATATAATATCTAGAGGTGTGCTTTTAATTGACAAAAATATATAATATCTAGAGGTGTGCTGTTTATTGACATAAATATATAATATCTAGGGGTGTGCTGTTTATTGACATAAATATATAATATCTAGAGGTGTGCTTTTTATTGACATAAATATATAATATCTAGTGGTGTGCTTTTAATTGACATAAATATATAATATCTAGGGGTGTGCTTTTAATTGACATAAATATATAATATCTAGAGGTGTGCTGTTTATTGACATAAATATATAATATCTAGGGGTGTGCTTTTAATTGACATAAATATATATTATCTAGAGGTGTGCTGTTTATTGACATAAATATATAATATCTAGGGTGTGCTTTTAATTGACATAAATATATAATATCTAGGGGTGTGCTTTTTATTGACATGAATATATAATATCTAGAGGTGTGCTGTTTATTGACATAAATATATAATATCTAGAGGGTGTGCTTTTTATTGACATAAATATATAATATCTAGAGGTGTGCTTTTTATTGACATAAATATATAATATCTAGAGGTGTGCTTTTTATTGACATAAATATATAATATCTAGAGGTGTGCTGTTTATTGACATAAATATATAATATCTAGAGGTGTGCTGTTTATTGACATAAATATATAATATCTAGGGTGTGCTTTTTATTGACATGAATATATAATATCTAGAGGTGTGCTGTTTATTGACATAAATATATAATATCTAGAGGTGTGCTGTTTATTGACATAAATATACAATATCTAGGGGTGTGCTTTTAATTGACATGAATATATAATATCTAAAGGTGTGCTGTTTATTGACATAAATATATAATATCTAGAGGTGTGCTGTTTATTGACATAAATATAGAATATCTAGGGGTGTGCTTTTAATTGACATAAATATATAATATCTAAAGGTGTGCTGTTTATTGACATAAATATATAATATCTAGAGGTGTGCTTTTAATTGACATAAATATATAATATCTAGAGGTGTGCTTTTTATTTACATAAATATATAATATCTAGAGGTGTGCTGTTTATTGACATAAATATATAATATCTAGGGGTGTGCTTTTTATTTACATAAATATATAATATCTAGAGGTGTGCTGTTTATTGACATAAATATATAATATCTAGGGGTGTGCTGTTTATTGACATAAATATATAATATCTAGGGGTGTGCTTTTATTGACATGAGTATATAATATCTAGGGATGCGCTTTTAATTGACATAAATATATAATATCTAGGGGTGTGCTTTTAATTGACATAGATATATAATATCTAGGGGTGTGCTTTTAATTGACATGAATATATAATAGCTAGGGGTGTGCTTTTTATTGACATGAATATATAATATCTTGGGGTCCGCTTTTTATAGACATGAGTATATAATATCTAGGGATGCGCTTTTAATTGACATAAATATATAATATCTAGGGGTGTGCTTTTAATTGACATAGATATATAATATCTAGGGATGCGCTTTTAATCGACATAAATATACAATACCCACAGATGCGCTGTTTATTGTCATAAATATATAATATCTAGAGGTGTGCTGTTTATTGACATAAATATATAATCTCTACGGATGTGCTGTTTGTTGACATAAATATATAATATCTAGAGGTGTGCTGTTTATTGACATAAATATATAATATCTAGAGGTGTGCTGTTTATTGTCATAAATATATAATATCTAGAGGTGTGCTGTTTATTGACATAAATATATAATCTCTACGGATGTGCTGTTTGTTGACATAAATATATAATATCTAGAGGTGTGCTGTTTATTGACATAAATATATAATATCTAAAGGTGTGCTGTTTATTGACATAAATATATAATATCTAGAGGTGTGCTGTTTATTGACATAAATATATAATATCTAGAGGTGTGCTGTTTATTGACATAAATATATAATCTCTAAAGGTGTGCTGTTTATTGACATAAATATATAATATCTAGAGGTGTGCTGTTTATTGACATAAATATATAATATCTAGGTGTGCTGTTTATTGACATAAATATATAATATCTAGAGGTGTGCTGTTTATTGACATAAATATATAATATCTAGAGGTGTGCTGTTTATTGACATAAATATATAATATCTAGGGGTGTGCTGTTTATTGACATAAATATATAATATCTAGAGGTGTGCTGTTTATTGACATAAATATATAATATCTAGAGGTGTGCTGTTTATTGACATAAATATATAATATCTAGAGGTGTGCTGTTTATTGACATAAATATATAATATCTAGGGTGTGCTTTTAATTGACATGAATATATAATATCTAGGGTGTGCTTTTAATTGACATAAATATATAATATCTAGGGGTGTGCTTTTTATTGACATAAATATATAATATCTAGGTGTGCTGTTTATTGACATAAATATATAATATCTAGAGGTGTGCTGTTTATTGACATAAATATATAATATCTAGAGGTGTGCTGTTTATTGACATAAATATATAATATCTAGAGGTGTGCTGTTTATTGACATAAATATATAATATCTAAAGGTGTGCTGTTTATTGACATAAATATATAATATCTAGGGGTGTGCTGTTTATTGACATAAATATATAATATCTAGGGTGTGCTTTTAATTGACATAAATATATAATATCTAGAGGTGTGCTGTTTATTGACATAAATATATAATATCTAAAGGTGTGCTGTTTATTGACATAAATATATAATATCTAGAGGTGTGCTGTTTATTGACATAAATATATAATATCTAGAGGTGTGCTGTTTATTGACATAAATATATAATATCTAGACTTTTTATACATAAATATATAATATCTGTGCTGTCTGTAATATATATAACATAAATATATAATATCTAGGTGTGCTTTTTATTGACATAAATATATAATATCTAGGGTGTGCTGTTTATTGACATAAATATATAATATCTAGGGGTGTGCTTTTAATTGACATAAATATATAATATCTAGAGGTGTGCTGTTTATTGACATAAATATATAATATCTAGGTGTGCTTTTTATTGACATAAATATATAATATCTAGGGGTGTGCTGTTTAATTGACATAAATATATAATATCTAGGGGTGTGCTGTTTATTGACATAAATATATAATATCTAGGGTGTGCTGTTTATTGACATAAATATATAATATCTAGAGGTGTGCTGTTTATTGACATAAATATATAATATCTAAAGGTGTGCTGTTTATTGACATAAATATATAATATCTAGAGGTGTGCTGTTTATTGACATAAATATATAATATCTAGAGGTGTGCTGTTTATTGACATAAATATATAATATCTAGGTGTGCTGTTTATTGACATAAATATATAATATCTAGGTGTGCTGTTTATTGACATAAATATATAATATCTAGAGGTGTGCTGTTTATTGACATAAATATATAATATCTAAAGGTGTGCTGTTTATTGACATAAATATATAATATCTAGAGGTGTGCTGTTTATTGACATAAATATATAATATCTAGGGTGTGCTGTTTATTGACATAAATATATAATATCTAGAGGTGTGCTTTTTATTGACATAAATATATAATATCTAGGGTGTGCTGTTTATTGACATAAATATATAATATCTAGAGGTGTGCTGTTTATTGACATAAATATATAATATCTAAAGGTGTGCTGTTTATTGACATAAATATATAATATCTAGAGGTGTGCTTTTTATTGACATAAATATATAATATCTAGAGGTGTGCTGTTTATTGACATAAATATATAATATCTAGGGGTGTGCTTTTAATTGACATAAATATATAATATCTAGAGGTGTGCTTTTAATTGACATAAATATATAATATCTAGGGGTGTGCTTTTAATTGACATAAATATATAATATCTAGAGGTGTGCTGTTTATTGACATGAATATATAATATCTAGAGGTGTGCTTTTTATTGTCATAAATATATAATATCTAAAGGTGTGCTTTTTATTGACATAAATATATAATATCTAGAGGTGTGCTGTTTATTGACATAAATATATAATATCTAGGGGTGTGCTTTTTATTGACATGAATATATAATATCTAGGGTGTGCTGTTTAATTGACATGAAATATATAATATCTAGAGGTGTGCTGTTTATTGACATAAATATATAATATCTAGAGGTGTGCTGTTTATTGACATAAATATATAATATCTAGAGGTGTGCTGTTTATTGACATAAATATATAATATCTAGAGGTGTGCTGTTTATTGACATAAATATATAATATCTAGAGGTGTGCTTTTAATTGACATGAATATATAATATCTAGGGGTGTGCTTTTAATTGACATGAATATATAATATCTAGGGGTGTGCTTTTAATTGACATAATTATATAATATCTAGGGGTGTGCTTTTAATTTACATAAATATATAATATCTAGAGGTGTGCTGTTTATTGACATAAATATATAATATCTAAAGGTGTGCTGTTTATTGACATAAATATATAATATCTAAAGGTGTGCTGTTTATTGACATAAATATATAATATCTAGGGGTGTGCTTTTAATTGACATGAATATATAATATCTAGAGGTGTGCTTTTAATTGACATAAATATATAATATCTAGAGGTGTGCTTTTAATTGACATAAATATATAATATCTAAAGGTGTGCTGTTTATTGACATAAATATATAATATCTAAAGGTGTGCTGTTTATTGACATAAATATATAATATCTAAAGGTGTGCTGTTTATTGACATAAATATATAATATCTAAAGGTGTGCTGTTTATTGACATAAATATATAATATCTAGGGGTGTGCTTTTAATTGACATAAATATATAATATCTAGAGGTGTGCTGTTTATTGACATAAATATATAATATCTAAAGGTGTGCTGTTTATTGACATAAATATATAATATCTAGGGGTGTGCTTTTTATTGACATGAATATATAATATCTAGAGGTGTGCTGTTTATTGACATAAATATATAATATCTAAAGGTGTGCTGTTTATTGACATAAATATATAATATCTAAAGGTGTGCTGTTTATTGACATAAATATATAATATCTAAAGGTGTGCTGTTTATTGACATAAATATATAATATCTAAAGGTGTGCTGTTTATTGACATAAATATATAATATCTAGAGGTGTGCTTTTTATTGACATAAATATATAATATCTAAAGGTGTGCTGTTTATTGACATAAATATATAATATCTAGGGGTGTGCTTTTAATTGACATAAATATATAATATCTAGAGGTGTGCTGTTTATTGACATAAATATATAATATCTAGGGGTGTGCTTTTAATTGACATAAATATATAATATCTAGCGGTGTGCTTTTTATTGACATCAATATATAATATCTAGTGGTGTGCTTTTAATTGACATAAATATATAATATCTAGGGGTGTGCTTTTTATTGACATAAATATATAATATCTAAAGGTGTGCTGTTTATTGACATAAATATATAATATCTAAAGGTGTGCTGTTTATTGACATAAATATACAATATCTAGGGGTGTGCTTTTAATTGACATAAATATATAATATCTAGGGGTGTGCTGTTTATTGACATAAATATATAATATCTAAAGGTGTGCTGTTTATTGACATAAATATATAATATCTAGGGGTGTGCTGTTTATTGACATAAATATATAATATCTAGGGGTGTGCTTTTAATTGACATAAATATATAATATCTAGAGGTGTGCTGTTTATTGACATAAATATATAATATCTAGGGGTGTGCTGTTTAATTGACATAAATATATAATATCTAGAGGTGTGCTGTTTATTGACATAAATATATAATATCTAAAGGTGTGCTGTTTATTGACATAAATATATAATATCTAGAGGTGTGCTGTTTATTGACATAAATATATAATATCTAGGGTGTGCTTTTTATTGACATAAATATATAATATCTAGAGGTGTGCTGTTTATTGACATAAATATATAATATCTAGGGGTGTGCTTTTTATTGACATAAATATATAATATCTAGAGGTGTGCTGTTTATTGACATAAATATATAATATCTAAAGGTGTGCTGTTTATTGACATAAATATATAATATCTAGAGGTGTGCTGTTTATTGACATAAATATATAATATCTAGGGGTGTGCTTTTAATTGACATGAATATATAATATCTAGGGGTGTGCTTTTTATTGACATAAATATATAATATCTAGAGGTGTGCTGTTTATTGACATAAATATATAATATCTAGAGGTGTGCTGTTTATTGACATAAATATATAATATCTAAAGGTGTGCTTTTTAATTGACATAAATATATAATATCTAGGGGTGTGCTTTTAATTGACATAAATATATAATATCTAGGGGTGTGCTTTTAATTGACATAAATATATAATATCTAGGTGTGCTGTTTATTGACATGAATATATAATATCTAAAGGTGTGCTGTTTATTGACATAAATATATAATATCTAGAGGTGTGCTGTTTATTGACATAAATATATAATATCTAGAGGTGTGCTTTTTATTGACATAAATATATAATATCTAAAGGTGTGCTGTTTATTGACATAAATATATAATATCTAGAGGTGTGCTGTTTATTGACATAAATATATAATATCTAGGGTGTGCTTTTTATTGACATGAATATATAATATCTAAAGGTGTGCTGTTTATTGACATAAATATATAATATCTAGAGGTGTGCTGTTTATTGACATAAATATATAATATCTAAAGGTGTGCTTTTAATTGACATAAATATATAATATCTAGGGGTGTGCTTTTTATTGACATGAATATATAATATCTAAAGGTGTGCTGTTTATTGACATAAATATATAATATCTAAAGGTGTGCTGTTTATTGACATAAATATATAATATCTAGAGGTGTGCTGTTTATTGACATAAATATATAATATCTAGGTGAGTGCTGTTTAAAGACATAAATATATAATATCTAGTGGGGTGCTTTTTATTGACATCAATATATAATATCTAGAGGTGTGCTGTTTATTGACATAAATATATAATATCTAAAGGTGTGCTGTTTATTGACATGAATATATAATATCTAAGGTGTGCTGTTTATTGACATAAATATATAATATCTAGAGGTGTGCTGTTTATTGACATAAATATATAATATCTAAAGGTGTGCTGTTTATTGACATAAATATATAATATCTAAAGGTGTGCTGTTTATTGACATAAATATATAATATCTAGGGGTGTGCTTTTAATTGACATAGATATATAATATCTAGGGGTGTGCTTTTAATTGACATGAATATATAATAGCTAGGGGTGTGCTTTTTATTGACATGAATATATAATATCTTGGGGTCCGCTTTTTATAGACATGAGTATATAATATCTAGGGATGCGCTTTTAATCGACATAAATATACAATACCCACAGATGCGCTGTTTATTGACATAAATATATAATATCTAGAGGTGTGCTGTTTATTGACATAAATATATAATCTCTACGGATGTGCTGTTTGTTGACATAAATATATAATATCTAGAGGTGTGCTGTTTATTGACATAAATATATAATCTCTACGGATGTGCTTTTAATTTACATGAATATATAATATCTAGGGGTGTGCTTTTAATTGACATGAATATATAATATCTAGGGGTGTGCTTTTTATTGACATAAATATATAATATCTAGAGGGTGTGCTGTTTATTGACATAAATATATAATATCTAAAGGTGTGCTGTTTATTGACATAAATATATAATATCTAGGGGTGTGCTTTTAATTGACATAAATATATAATATCTAGGGGTGTGCTGTTTATTGACATAAATATATAATATCTAAAGGTGTGCTGTTTATTGACATAAATATATAATATCTAGAGGTGTGCTGTTTATTGACATAAATATATAATATCTAAAGGTGTGCTGTTTATTGACATGAATATATAATATCTAGAGGTGTGCTGTTTATTGTCATGAATATATAATATCGAGGGGTGTGCTTTTTATTGACATGAATATATAATATCTAGGGGTGTGCTTTTAATTTACATAAATATATAATATCTAGGGGTGTGCTTTTTATTGACATGAATATATAATATCTAGGGGTGTGCTGTTTATTGACATGAATATATAATATCTAGAGGTGTGCTGTTTATTGACATAAATATATAATATCTAGGGGTGTGCTGTTTATTGACATAAATATATAATATCTAAAGGTGTGCTTTTAATTGACATGAATATATAATAGCTAGGGGTGTGCTGTTTATTGACATAAATATATAATATCTAAAGGTGTGCTTTTTATTGACATGAATATATAATATCTAGAGGTGTGCTTTTTATTGACATGAATATATAATATCTAAAGGTGTGCTTTTAATTGACATGAATATATAATAGCTAGGGGTGTGCTGTTTATTGACATAAATATATAATATCTAAAGGTGTGCTTTTAATTGACATGAATATATAATAGCTAGGGGTGTGCTGTTTATTGACATAAATATATAATATCTAGGGGTGTGCTTTTAATTGACATAAATATATAATATCTAGAGGTGTGCTGTTTATTGACATAAATATATAATATCTAGGGGTGTGCTTTTAATTGACATAAATATATAATATCTAGGGGTGTGCTTTTTATTGACATAAATATATAATATCTAGAGGTGTGCTGTTTATTGACATAAATATATAATATCTAGGGGTGTGCTGTTTATTGACATAAATATATAATATCTAGGGGTGTGCTTTTTATTGACATAAATATATAATATCTAAAGGTGTGCTGTTTATTGACATAAATATATAATATCTAGAGGTGTGCTTTTAATTGACATAAATATATAATATCTAGGGGTGTGCTTTTAATTGACATAAATATATAATATCTAGGGGTGTGCTTTTTATTGACATGAATATATAATATCTAGAGGTGTGCTTTTTATTGACATAAATATATAATATCTAGGGGTGTGCTTTTAATTGACATGAATATATAATATCTAGGGGTGTGCTGTTTATTGACATAAATATATAATATCTAGAGGTGTGCTTTTTATAGACATGAGTATATAATATCTAGGGGTGTGCTTTTTATCGACATAAATATACAATACCCACAGATGCGCTGTTTATTGACATAAATATATAATATCTAGAGGTGTGCTGTTTATTGACATAAATATATAATATCTAGGGGTGTGCTTTTTATTGACATGAATATATAATATCTAAAGGTGTGCTGTTTATTGACATAAATATATAATATCTAGAGGTGTGCTTTTAATTGACATAAATATATAATATCTAGGGGTGTGCTTTTTATTGACATGAATATATAATATCTAAAGGTGTGCTGTTTATTGACATAAATATATAATATCTAGAGGTGTGCTGTTTATTGACATAAATATATAATATCTAGGGGTGTGCTGTTTATTGACATAAATATATAATATCTAGAGGTGTGCTTTTTATAGACATGAGTATATAATATCTAGGGGTGTGCTTTTTATCGACATAAATATATAATATCTATGTGCTTTTAATTGACATAAATATACAATATCTAGGGGTGTGCTTTTAATTGACATGAATATATAATATCTAAAGGTGTGCTGTTTATTGACATAAATATATAATATCTAGAGGTGTGCTGTTTATTGACATAAATATATAATATCTAAAGGTGTGCTGTTTATTGACATAAATATATAATATCTAAAGGTGTGCTGTTTATTGACATAAATATATAATATCTAGGGGTGTGCTTTTAATTGACATAAATATATAATATCTAGGGGTGTGCTTTTAATTGACATGAATATATAATATCTAGGGGTGTGCTTTTAATTGACATGAATATATAATATCTAGAGGTGTGCTGTTTATTGACATGAATATATAATATCTAAAGGTGTGCTTTTAATTGACATAAATATATAATATCTAAAGGTGTGCTGTTTATTGACATAAATATATAATATCTAGAGGTGTGCTGTTTATTGACATAAATATATAATCTCTACGGATGTGCTGTTTATTGACATGAATATATAATATCTAGAGGTGTGCTGTTTATTGACATAAATATATAATATCTAGGGGTGTGCTTTTAATTTACATGAATATATAATATCTAGGGGTGTGCTTTTAATTTACATGAATATATAATATCTAGGGGTGTGCTTTTTATTGACATGAATATATAATATCTAGGGGTGTGCTTTTAATTGACATAAATATATAATATCTAGGGTGTGCTTTTTATTGACATTAATATATAATATCTAGGGGTGTGCTGTTTATTGACATAAATATATAATATCTAAAGGTGTGCTGTTTATTGACATAAATATATAATATCTAGAGGTGTGCTGTTTATTGACATAAATATATAATATCTAAAGGTGTGCTGTTTATTGACATAAATATATAATATCTAGAGGTGTGCTGTTTATTGACATAAATATATAATATCTAAAGGTGTGCTGTTTATTGACATAAATATATAATATCTAGAGGTGTGCTGTTTATTGACATAAATATATAATATCTAGAGGTGTGCTGTTTATTGACATAAATATATAATATCTAGGGGTGTGCTGTTTTATTGACATGAATATATAATATCTAGGGGTGTGCTTTTAATTTACATAAATATATAATATCTAGGGGTGTGCTTTTATTGACATGAATATATAATATCTAGGGGTGTGCTGTTTATTGACATGAATATATAATATCTAGAGGTGTGCTGTTTATAGACATAAATATATAATATCTAGGGGTGTGCTGTTTATTGAAATAAATATATAATATCTAAAGTTGTGCTTTTAATTGACATGAATATAAAAAAGCTAGGGGTCCGCTTTTTATAGACATAAGTATATAATATCTAAAGGTGTGCTGTTTATTGACATAAATATATAATATCTAGAGGTGTGCTTTTTATTGACATGAATATATAATATCTAAAGGTGTGCTTTTAATTGACATGAATATATAATATCTAGAGGTGTGCTGTTTATTGACATTAATATATAATATCTAAAGGTGTGCTTTTAATTGACATAAATATATAATATATAGAGGTGTGGTGTTTATTGACATAAATATATAATATCTAAAGGTGTGCTGTTTTTTGACATATATATATTATATCTAAAGGTGTGCTTTTTATTGACATGAATATATAATATCTAGGGGTGTGCTGTTTATTGACATAAATATATAATATCTAAAGGTGTGCTTTTTATTGACATGAATATATAATAGCTAGGGGTGTGCTGTTTATTGACATAAATATATAATATCTAAAGGTGTGCTTTTTATTGACATGAATATATAATATCTAGAGGTGTGCTGTTTATTGACATAAATATATAATATCTAGGGGTGTGCTTTTTATTGACATGAATATATAATATCTAGGGGTGTGCTTTTAATTTACATAAATATATAATAGCTAGGGGTGTGCTTTTAATTGACATTAATATATAATATCTATGGGTGTGCTTTTTATTGACATGAATATATAATATCTAGAGGTGTGCTGTTTATTGACATAAATATATAATATCTAAAGGTGTGCTTTTTATTGACATAAATATATAATATCTAAAGGTGTGCTGTTTATTGACATAAATATATAATATCTAGAGGTGTGCTGTTTATTGACATAAATATATAATCTCTACGGATGTGCTGTTTATTGACATGAATATATAATATCTAGAGGTGTGCTGTTTATTGACATAAATATATAATATCTAGGGGTGTGCTTTTTATTGACATAAATATATAATATCTAGGGGTGTGCTTTTTATTGACATGAATATATAATATCTAGGGGTGTGCTTTTAATTTACATAAATATATAATATCTAGGGGTGTGCTTTTTATTGACATGAATATATAATATCTAGGGGTGTGCTGTTTATTGACATAAATATATAATATCTAGAGGTGTGCTGTTTATTGACATATATAATATCTAAAGGTGTGCTGTTTATTGACATAAATATATAATATCTAAAGGTGTGCTGTTTATTGACATAAATATATAATATCTAAAGGTGTGCTTTTAATTGACATGAATATATAATAGCTAGGGGTGTGCTGTTTATTGACATAAATATATAATATCTAAAGGTGTGCTTTTTATTGACATGAATATATAATATCTATAGTTGTGATTTTTATTGACATAAATATATAATATCTAGGGGTGTGCTGTTTATTGACATAAATATATAATATCTAAAGGTGTGCTTTTAATTGACATGAATATATAATAGCTAGGGGTCCGCTTTTTATAGACATGAGTATATAATATCTAGGGGTGTGCTTTTTATCGACATAAATATACAATACCCACAGATGCGCTGTTTATTGACATAAATATATAATATCTAGAGGTGTGCTGTTTATTGACATAAATATATAATATCTAAAGGTGTGCTGTTTATTGACATAAATATATAATATCTAAAGGTGTGCTGTTTATTGACATAAATATATAATATCTAAAGGTGTGCTGTTTATTGACATGAATATATAATATCTAGGGGTGTGCTTTTAATTGACATAAATATATAATATCTAGGGGTGTGCTTTTAATTGACATGAATATATAATATCTAGAGGTGTGCTGTTTATTGACATGAATATATAATATCTAGGGGTGTGCTTTTAATTGACATAAATATATAATATCTAGGGGTGTGCTTTTAATTGACATGAATATATAATATCTAGAGGTGTGCTTTTATTGACATAAATATATAATATCTAAAGGTGTGCTGTTTATTGACATGAATATATAATATCTAAAGGTGTGCTTTTTATTGACATAAATATATAATATCTAAAGGTGTGCTGTTTAATGACATAAATATATAATATCTAGAGGTGTGCTGTTTATTGACATAAATATATAATCTCTACGGATGTGCTGTTTATTGACATAAATATATAATATCTAGGGGTGTGCTGTTTATTGACATAAATATATAATCTCTACGGATGTGCTGTTTATTGACATAAATATATAATATCAAGGGGTGTGCTGTTTAATTGACATGAATATATAATATCTAGGGGTGTGCTTTTAATTTACATAAATATATAATATCTAGGGGTGTGCTTTTTATTGACATGAATATATAATATCTAGGGGTGTGCTGTTTATTGACATAAATATATAATATCTAAGGGTGTGCTGTTTATTGACATAAATATATAATATCTAGAGGTGTGCTGTTTATTGACATATATAATATCTAAAGGTGTGCTGTTTATTGACATGAATATATATAATATCTAAAGGTGTGCTGTTTATTGACATAAATATATAATATCTAGAGGTGTGCTGTTTATTGACATAAATATATAATATCTAAAGGTGTGCTGTTTATTGACATAAATATATAATATCTAAAGGTGTGCTGTTTATTGACATAAATATATAATATCTAAAGGTGTGCTGTTTATTGACATAAATATATAATATCTAAGGTGTGCTGTTTATTGACATAAATATATAATATCTAAAGGTGTGCTGTTTATTGACATAAATATATAATATCTAAAGGTGTGCTGTTTATTGACATAAATATATAATATCTAGAGGTGTGCTGTTTATTGACATAAATATATAATATCTAAAGGTGTGCTATTTATTGACATAAATATATAATATCTAGGGGTGTGCTGTTTATTGACATGAATATATAATATCTAAAGGTGTGCTATTTATTGACATAAATATATAATATCTAAAGGTGTGCTATTTATTGACATAAATATATAATATCTAGGGGTGTGCTGTTTATTGACATAAATATATAATATCTAAAGGTGTGCTATTTATTGACATAAATATATAATATCTAAAGGTGTGCTATTTATTGACATAAATATATAATATCTAGGGGTGTGCTGTTTATTGACATGAATATATAATATCTAAAGGTGTGCTGTTTATTGACATAAATATATAATATCTAAAGGTGTGCTGTTTATTGACATAAATATATAATATCTAGAGGTGTGCTGTTTATTAACATAAATATATAATATCTAAAGGTGTGCTATTTATTGACATAAATATATAATATCTAGGGTGTGCTTTTATTGACATAAATATATAATATCTAAAGGTGTGCTATTTATTGACATAAATATATAATATCTAGGGGTGTGCTGTTTATTGACATGAATATATAATATCTAAAGGTGTGCTGTTTATTGACATAAATATATAATATCTAAAGGTGTGCTGTTTATTGACATAAATATATAATATCTAAAGGTGTGCTGTTTATTGACATAAATATATAATATCTAGAGGTGTGCTGTTTATTGACATAAATATATAATATCTAAAGGTGTGCTATTTATTGACATAAATATATAATATCTAGGGGTGTGCTTTTAATTGACATAAATATATAATATCTAGAGGTGTGCTGTTTATTGACATAAATATATAATATCTAAAGGTGTGCTGTTTATTGACATAAATATATAATATCTAGGGGTGTGCTTTTTATTGACATAAATATATAATATCTAGAGGTGTGCTGTTTATTGACATAAATATATAATATCTAAAGGTGTGCTGTTTATTGACATAAATATATAATATCTAGGGGTGTGCTTTTATTGACATAAATATATAATATCTAGGTGTGCTTTTAATTGACATAAATATATAATATCTAGAGGTGTGCTGTTTATTGACATAAATATATAATATCTAAAGGTGTGCTGTTTATTGACATAAATATATAATATCTAGGGGTGTGCTTTTAATTGACAAAAATATATAATATCTAGAGGTGTGCTGTTTATTGACATAAATATATAATATCTAGGGGTGTGCTGTTTATTGACATAAATATATAATATCTAGGGGTGTGCTTTTAATTGACATAAATATATAATATCTAGCGGTGTGCTTTTTATTGACATAAATATATAATATCTAGAGGTGTGCTGTTTATTGACATAAATATATAATATCTAGGGGTGTGCTTTTAATTTACATAAATATATAATATCTAGGGGTGTGCTTTTAATTGACATAAATATATAATATCTAGGGGTGTGCTTTTTATTGACATGAATATATAATATCTAGGGATGCGCTTTTAATTGACATAAATATATAATATCTAGGGGTGTGCTTTTAATTGACATAGATATATAATATCTAGGGGTGTGCTTTTAATTGACATGAATATATAATAGCTAGGGTGTGCTTTTAATTGACATAAATATATAATATCTAGGGGTGTGCTTTTAATTTACATAAATATATAATATCTAGGGGTGTGCTTTTTTATTGACATGAATATATAATATCTAGGGGTGCTTTTATTGACATAAATATATAATATCTAGGGGTGTGCTTTTAATTTACATAAATATATAATATCTAGGGGTGTGCTTTTTATCGACATGAGTATATAATATCTAGGGGTGTGCTTTGAATTGACATGAATATATAATAGCTAGGGGTGCGCTTTTTATCGACATAGATATATAATATCTAGGGGTGTGCTTTTAATTTACATAAATATATAATATCTAGGGGTGTGCTTTTTATTGACATGAATATATAATATCTAGGGGTGTGCTTTTAATTTACATAAATATATAATATCTAGGGGTGTGCTTTTAATTTACATAAATATATAATATCTAGGGGTGTGCTTTTTATTGACATGAATATATAATATCTAGGGGTGTGCTTTTAATTTACATAAATATATAATATCTAGGGGTGTGCTTTTTATTGACATGAATATATAATATCTAGGGGTGTGCTTTTAATTTACATTAATATATAATATCTAGGGGTGGGCTTTTTATTGACATGAATATATAATATCTAGGGGTGTGCTTTTAATTTACATAAATATATAATATCTAGGGGTGTGCTTTTTATTGACATGAATATATTATATCTTGGGGTCCGCTTTTTATCGACATGAATATATAATATCTAGGGGTGTGCTTTTTATTGACATGAATATATAATATCTAGGGGTGTGCTTTTTATTGACATGAATATATAATATCTAGGGGTGTGCTTTGAATTGACATGAATATATAATAGCTAGGGGTGCGCTTTTTATCGACATGAATATATAATATCCAGAGATGCGCTGTTTATCAACATAAATAGATAATATCTAGCTCTTCAGCCTGCAGCCTTTGTCATGAACAGGACTCTCAGTGTTTTTCCATTCACACCTGTGACACCTGAACCCCACCAGCCACACCCACCGTCTCCTGGGCGACCAAGTGTTTGTCCTTCACTTTATTCAGGTCACTGTGATAACAGTGATACCTGAGATTTAAACCAACAAAGGCCAGGAATGTACAGGAGGTAGTACAGGTAGTACAGGAGGTAGTACAGGTAGTACAGGCAGTACAGGAGGTAGTACAGGCAGTACAGGAGGTAGTACAGGAGGTAGTACAGGTAGTACAGGAGGTAGCACAGACAGTACAGGTAAAACAGGAGGTAGTACAGGCAGTACAGGAGGTAGTACAGGCAGTACAGGTAATACAGGAGGTAGTACAGGTAATACAGGAGGTAGTACAAGTAGTACAGGAGGTAGTACAGGAGGTAGTACAGGTAATACAGGAGGTAGTACAGGTAGTACAGGAGGTAATACAGGAGGTCGTACAGGAGGTAGCACAGGTAGTAAAGGTAGTACAGGAGGTGGTACAGGTAGTACAGGAGGGAGCACAGGTAGTAGCACAGTTAGTAAAGGTAGTACAGGAGGTAGTAAAGGTAGTACAGGAGGTAGTACAGGTAGTAGCACAGTTAGTAAAGGTAGTACAGGAGGTAGTACAGGTAGTAGCACAGTTAGTAAAGGTAGTACAGGAGGTAGTACAGGTAGTAGCACAGTTAGTAAAGGTAGTACAGGAGGTAGTAAAGGTAGTACAGGAGGTAGTACAGGTAGTAGCACAGTTAGTAAAGGTAGTACAGGAGGTAGTAAAGGTAGTACAGGAGGTAGTACAGGTAGTAGCACAGTTAGTAAAGGTAGTACAGGAGGTAGTACAGGTGTGTACGGGGAAATATGTCAAACAGTAAAACATAAATATCATATAAATATAACATAAACATGATAGCTTTATGGAAAGGTGAAGTGTACCTGAGGTCAGGAAAGCTTCTGGACAGACTGACGACCTCCAGCTGAACACTTCCTGGATCCTGCAGCCGCAGAACCTCAGCGAGGCTGAAGAGCACCTGAGACAGTACCTGAGGAGACACAGTATTGCCATGGTACTACTGCAGCACCTGAGACAGTACCTGAGGAGACACAGTATTGCCATGGTACTACTGCAGCACCTGAGACAGTACCTGAGGAGACACAGTATTGCCATGGTACTACTGCAGCACCTGAGACAGTACCTGAGGAGACACAGTATTGCCATGGTACTACTGCAGCACCTGAGACAGTACCTGAGGAGACACAGTACTGCCACGGTACTACTGCAGCACCTGAGACAGTACCTGAGGAGACACAGTACTGCCACGGTACTACTGCAGCACCTGAGACAGTACCTGAGGAGACACAGTACTGCCACGGTACTACTGCAGCACCTGAGACAGTACCTGAGGAGACACAGTATTGCCACGGTACTACTGCAGCACCTGAGACAGTACCTGAGGAGACACAGTACTGCCACGGTACTACTGCAGCACCTGAGACAGTACCTGAGGAGACACAGTACTGCCACGGTACTACTGCAGCACCTGAGACAGTACCTGAGGAGACACAGTACTGCCATGGTACTACTGCAGCACCTGAGACAGTACCTGAGGAGACACAGTATTGCCATGGTACTACTGCAGCACCTGAGACAGTACCTGAGGAGACACAGTACTGCCATGGTACTACTGCAGCACCTGAGACAGTACCTGAGGAGACACAGTACTGCCACGGTACTACTGCAGCACCTGAGACAGTACCTGAGGAGACACAGTACTGCCACGGTACTACTGCAGCACCTGAGACAGTACCTGAGGAGACACAGTACTGCCACGGTACTACTGCAGCACCTGAGACAGTACCTGAGGAGACACAGTACTGCCACGGTACTACTGCAGCACCTGAGACAGTACCTGAGGAGACACAGTACTGCCACGGTACTACTGTAATACTGCTGTAGTTCTGGTGTAGTACTACAGCATCCAAGAGAGACCCTAGGGAGACAAACAGTACTAGTACTATAGTAGTACTACTAGGAGGCAGTGATGTGAAACAGTCACAAAAACTCACTTTCCCAGAGTTCCTTTTGGGAACCACAAGAACTGGAGTAGAACACACCAGGACCTGAGTGTGCACGTGTGTGAGTGCACGTGTGTGAGTGCACGTGTCTCACCCCCTCACTGAAGAAGGCATTGATCTTCCGGCCATCTTCAGTCATCCTCTGAGCTCCACTCAGCTGCTGCTCTCGGCTCTTCCTTCTCATCTTCATCATCCTCCTGACGTATTGCAGGACCAGGTCCTCCTGCAGGACACCCAGCAGGACCTGGACAGGTGAGCAGAGGCCTCATGTATAAACGTAGCGTTCTTCCAGCTGAACAGATCAACATTAGAGCAGTTTGCAGTGATAGCTGGATTCTGATGTATTCAGCGCGATCGACGATGGAATAAAAGCATCATGTCAGGATGAAAATGTTCACGGTTAACGTTACGTTACGGTTCATATGCAGATTATTTGTGATGCACAAACGATCTGACCAACATGTGGCTCAACGATTCGTCCATCCTGAAGAACGGCATGGTGGGAACAGGCTGCAGTGAATGAGCAGACGGACTCACCTGTCTGCAGGCTGGTTTCAGGTCAGTCAGGTCAGTCAGCTGTTGATTCAGAAAGTCCAACAGAGAGTCGATGACAGGAAGTGACCCGTCCAACCAGCCCAGCGTCCACAGCTGACTGAGACACACCTGGACACGTCGATCAGCTGTTATTGATTATGTGAGCTGCTGATCGTTGGTAATGAATCGGGTATGACCCCTCCCTCTCTCTACCTTCAGTTGTGTGTGGATGGGAAATGTGAGACACCTGTACCCACAATCCCTCAGGCCCGACAGAGTGTCCAGACAGCGGTGTCTCTGTTCCTCCGACAGACTTCCTGATAGACTTATGATGTAATCCCTGAGGACGTCACAGAGAGCCAATCACAGAGCAGAAGACATCAGCAGGGACTTCCTACTGTTCCCACAATGCTTCAGGAGTGACAGGTGTGAAATGTACCTGAACTGCTGCTCACAGACCAGGTGAGCTTTGACCACTGAGCGGATGTTGCTATGGTTACTTTTCATGAACTCCTCTACACACGTCTTATAACTGAAACACACACAGGATATTAAGCACCTGAATCACATCTCATTAATATTCATAAGGTCAGAGAGTGGAATCTACCTGCTGAAGAAGCTCTCCAGGTGAGCAGTGATCCTCTGAGCTTTCCACTGATCTCTGATGACACACCTGAACTCAGTCAGGGAGCTGTTTATCACCTGGGGATACAAACACAGAGATGTGTCCAGATACAGCTGCCGCACACCTGGTTTTCTAGTGTTCCACACAGAACACCTTAACTGATTGTATTTCAACTGTCTCACCTGTACTGTCCGTGTCTCACCTGTTATCTCACCTGTACTGTCTGTGTCTCACCTGTATGACGTCTATAGCCAGTGGGCTGAAGCAGTACTGGTCGATGAGCTCAGGTGAGGCTCCGCTCAGCCAGCTCTCCTCCTCTTTCTTCAGAGCTGTGCTCAGCCACAACTTCACTTTGTCCTGAAGGAAAAACTGTTTAACTTCTGAACTCAACTTTTACTTTTAGTAAAACTTTAGAACTTTTAGTTTGAACACCTCACCTGTTCACGAGACACTTCAAACCCTGACTGTTCAACAAGAAGCATTTAAAATAAGCTAAGCTAAGCTAAGATAAGATCCATCCATTTTCTCCCTCTTATCCTCTCATAGGGTCAGGGGGGCTGGAGTCTATCCCAGCTGTCTTAGGGTGAAAGACAGGGTACACCCTGGACAAGTGTCCAGTTCATCACAGGACACATAGAGACAGACAACCACTCACACTCACATTCACACCTACGGTTAATTTAAATTAACCAGTTAACCTAATCCCCATGCATGTTTTTGGATGGTGGGAGGAAGCCGGAGTACCAGAGAGAACCCACACAGACATGAGGAGAACATGCTAACTCCACACAGAAAGACCCCGGGCCGGGAATCAAACCCAGTACCTTCTTGCTATGAGGTGACAGTGCTAACCACTACACCACCGTGCCGCCCTCTAAGCTGAGATAAGATAAACTGAGCTAAACTTTTATTAATCCCACAGTGTCCACAGTAGCAAAGGTAAAGTGACAGAACATTATACAGTTTAAGTAAAACATGAAAATATAAAAATAATACAAAAAAATGACAAAAACATCAGAGAACATTACTGGACTGGACTGACTGGAACCAGGTCCGATTCAGCTCCAGTCTGCTAGTCTTCACCTGTCTGTGGGTGAGGTACTGGTCCTCCAGGCGGTCTAGGTGGTCCTGGGGCAGCAGAGAACCCAGACAGGCCACCTTGATCCTCCCCTCCAGTTCTTCATGGTTCAGAATTTCACTGCAGGAAGAAACAAACACACCTGTGTTTACAGGTAGAACTGGTTCCAGATCAGTGATTCATTGTGAAATGTGACTGAATGATGATGTGCTGTTGTAACACGTTCTGTAACCACGGTAACTGTGTTTATTATTGACACGAATACTGCTGTATTTAACATATCAGAAATACCTGTCAGTATCGCTGTATTTCTATATTCTACCACAGTAGTACTCCAGTACTCACTGAGGATAGTAGTGGTTGATCCAGAACAGCAGGTAGCTGCAGTCGTCTGGTTCTGGTCCAGAAGCAGCAAGTTCAGTCACACGAGCAGAGAAGCTGTGATGGAAGAGTCCGGAATACAAGTTCAGGATGTCCATCTGTGGAGGGTAGCAGTCCTGCACGGTCCGGACCACCACAAGCAGGTCCTCCTTTACACACCTTCCCACACGACACACCTGCACAGGTACATCAGGGACATTAGCTCTCTACACGACACACCTGCACAGGAACATCAGGAACATTAGCTCTCTACACGACACACCTGCACAGGTACATCAGGAACATTAGCTCGCTACACGACACACCTGCACAGGAACATCAGGGACATTAGCTCTCTACACGACACACCTGCACAGGTACATCAGGGACATTAGCTCTCTACACGACACACCTGCACAGGTACATCAGAAACATTAGCTCTCTACACGACACACCTGCACAGGTACATCAGGAACATTAGCTCTCTACACGACACACCTGCACAGGTACATCACGGACATTAGCTCTCTACACGACACACCTGCACAGGTACATCAGGGACATTAGCTCTCTACACGACACACCTGCACAGGAACATTAGCTCGCTACACGACACACCTGCACAGGAACATCAGGGACATTAGCTCTCTACACGACACACCTGCACAGGTACATCAGGGACATTAGCTCTCTACACGACACACCTGCACAGGTACATCAGGGACATTAGCTCTCTACACGACACACCTGCACAGGTACATCAGGGACATTAGCTCTCTACACGACACACCTGCACAGGTACATCAGGGACATTAGCTCTCTACACGACACACCTGCACAGGAACATTAGCTCGCTACACGACACACCTGCACAGGAACATTAGGGACATTCGCTCGCTACACGACACACCTGCACAGGTACATCAGGGACATTCGCTCGCTACACGACACACCTGCACAGGAACATCAGGGACATTAGCTCTCTACACGACACACCTGCACAGGTACATCAGGGACATTAGCTCTCTACACGACACATCTGCACAGGTACATCAGGGACATTAGCTCTCTACACAATACACCTGCACAGGTACATCAGGGACATTAGCTCTCTACACGACACACCTGCACAGGTACATCAGGGACATTAGCTCTCTACACGACACACCTGCATAGGAACATTAGCTCGCTACACGACACACCTGCACAGGAACATTAGGGACATTCGCTCGCTACACGACACACCTGCACAGGTACATCAGGGACATTAGCTCTCTACACGACACACCTGCACAGGTACATCAGGGACATTAGCTCTCTACACGACACACCTGCACAGGTACATCAGGAACATTAGCTCTCTACACGACACACCTGCACAGGAACATCAGGGACATTAGCTCTCTACACGACACACCTGCACAGGTACATCAGGGACATTAGCTCTCTACACGACACACCTGCACAGGAACATCAGGAACATTAGCTCTCTACACGACACACCTGCACAGGAACATCAGGGACATTAGCTCTCTACACGACACACCTGCACAGGTACATCAGGGACATTAGCTCTCTACACGACACACCTGCACAGGAACATCAGGAACATTAGCTCTCTACACGACACACCTGCACAGGAACATCAGGAACATTAGCTCTCTACACGACACACCTGCACAGGAACATCAGGGACATTAGCTCTCTACACGACACACCTGCACAGGTACATCAGGAACATTAGCTCGCTACACGACACACCTGCACAGGTACATCAGGAACATTAGCTCTCTACACGACACACCTGCACAGGTACATCAGGAACATTAGCTCTCTACACGACACACCTGCACAGGAACATCAGGGACATTCGCTCTCTACACGACACACCTGCACAGGTACATCAGGGACATTAGCTCTCTACACGACACACCTGCACAGGAACATCAGGAACATTAGCTCTCTACACGACACACCTGCACAGGAACATCAGGGACATTAGCTCTCTACACGACACACCTGCACAGGTACATCAGGGACATTAGCTCTCTACACGACACACCTGCACAGGAACATCAGGAACATTAGCTCTCTACACGACACACCTGCACAGGAACATCAGGAACATTAGCTCGCTACACGACACACCTGCACAGGAACATCAGGAACATTAGCTCTCTACACGACACACCTGCACAGGTACATCAGGAACATTAGCTCTCTACACGACACACCTGCACAGGAACATCAGGGACATTAGCTCTCTACACGACACACCTGCACAGGTACATCAGGGACATTAGCTCTCTACACGACACACCTGCACAGGTACATCAGGAACATTAGCTCGCTACACGACACACCTGCACAGGAACATCAGGGACATTAGCTCTCTACACGACACACCTGCACAGGTACATCAGGGACATTAGCTCGCTACACGACACACCTGCACAGGTACATCAGGGACATTAGCTCTCTACACGACACACCTGCACAGGAACATCAGGGACATTAGCTCTCTACACGACACACCTGCACAGGTACATCAGGAACATTAGCTCGCTACACGACACACCTGCACAGGAACATCAGGGACATTAGCTCTCTACACGACACACCTGCACAGGAACACCTGCAGGTGGAGTACTCACCTCCCTCTTCAGAGGAGACGACAATCCTCCCGTCTCGGTGTCGTCCTCTGCGGCCTTCGTCAGTCTGGACTCCACCATGTTCTGCAGCAGAGAGTTGTGAGTGCTGAGATACTTCTGAGGACGCCACTCTGGGATTCGAACCTCTGAACAGCCCGCCCAGCGCCGGTCCTGCTCCTCCTGCTGCAGGATGGAGACCACAGCACTCCTCAGGATTTCAGAGGAGGAGGAGGTGAAGGTGTTGTGGACGGCCATGCACAGCTGCAGTCTCAGAGCCTCAAAGTCTTTCTGCAGCTGGTCCTCCTCCTCCTCACTGTGGGAGTCCTGACTGAAGAGCTGCTCCTCCCTGATGATTAGCCTCCTGCTGACCTCCTCCAGCTGCTCCTGCTCCGGAACCTCCTCACAGTCCAGCTCGTCTTCTGCAGCAAAAAACACATTCAGCTGTTGTGAGTTCTAGATAGATAGACTGACTGATTGATATTTTATTCATCTCACAGAGAAATTCACAGTTCTGGCAGAACCTCACACTCTGACACCACACAGCCAGAACTGATCAGAGATATTCTTTGTCTGAGGTTCTGTTGGTTCTGACCTGCTGTGTCGGTGAGGTTCTGTTTCTGGCGGTTCTTCCACATCTTGGCAGGGTTCTTCAGTCTGGGCAGCCTCCTCTGTTCTCTGTCTCCTGCTGAAAATTCAACACCAACACGTATTTACATGTTCTGTTAATAACCCTAAAAAGTGTCAGAGACAGAACCAGGGTTTGAATGGAGTCTGGCTTCCAGATAATTGATTTAATATGAGGACAATCATTATATGTAAACTCCGGATCCCATATAAAAGGTAAAAACAGGATTAGTCTTAAACTAAACAGAAACTTGTTCTGGGTTGCTTAAAATGCTGAAACAGGATCAGATTTCCTCCACAGCTCCTCACTAAACCTCTCATTAACTTATTAAACTATAAATAATTAATATAAACCCCAGACACGTTTCACACTTTGTTATGGATCCACTTCAACAGAAGTACCTCGAAGTTTTTCCGTTCAAAACGGATCAATAAACTGATCAGGATCGTATCTGGTGAAAAACAGCCTTCATCGTGATTCTTCTTCGGCCATCTGATCGGAAATAGACCGTCCTTCAGAATAAAGGCAGCCACATTAAAATGTGTGAGTTAAAAAACAAAATAAAGCAGCAGCTTCCTACCTTTCATCTCTGCAGCGTTTCACTCTGTGGTGGGGCAGCCCGGAAGGGCGGGGTTACACTCACAGCTCACATGAATATTAATGAAGAGCGAAATCAATTATTTATCTTTTCCCTCTTTATTCATTTTATGTATTTTTTAAAAAAAATCTATTTATTTCATGATGGTGTCTCACATAAACGCTTTGTTTTCTTATTTTCTTATTCTGGAGGAGGATCCTCCTGGTCTGAATCTTCCTGGTCTGGACCCTCCTGGTCCGAATCTTCCTGGTCTGGATCCTCCTGGTCTGAATCTTCCTGGTCTGGATCCTCCTGGTCCGAATCTTCCTGGTCTGGATCCTCCCGGTCTGAATCTTCCTGGTCTGGATCCTACTGGTCTGGATCCTCCTGATCTGGATCTTCCTGGTCTGGATCTTCCTGGTCTGGATTCTCCTGGTCTGGATCCTTCTGGTCTGTAGCGCCTCCCTGAGGTCAGCAGTTCTCAGTGCAGGATCAACTTCTCTAATTGTAATTGGAATTTAGAAGGAAACAAACCTGTCAGACTCAGCTCTGGGTGAAGTAAGCCTGACTGAAGACATCACAGAGACAGTAACCAATCAGAAGTGATCTTAGCCAGAGGGCCTGTGTGTATATCAGCTGTTAATAATCAATGCAGTTGTGATCAATAATAGATAGAGGCTGACAAGATCAACTCAACTGTCTCACCTGTCTCACCTTTATATCACCTGTCTCACCTGTTGAGGAACAGCCCTGAACAGACAAAAGTCCAGAACAGTGCAGGGCAGCAGAGTTTTCACTGTATGGGAACCAAATGAAACCAGATCACACAGATTGAGTGAAACCAGGACGTCATGCAAAACGACGCACACACGCACGCGTGCGTGTGTGCACCTCAACTCTCCTGTTTCCACCAAAACTGTCCGTCTGGACCTCCACAGGGTCAATATCCATGGCCGGGCTGCTACAGACAAACCTTTGGTCACTCGTGCCAATGCCAAATGTCGATTTCAATGGTGCCAACAGCGAAAATCTTGGGCTGTGGACATGGATGTGAAACATGTCTTGTTCTCTGATGAGTCCACCTTTACTGTCTTTCCCACATTCAGGAGAGTTCTGGTGTGGAGAAGCCCCAAAGAAGCGTACCACCCAGACTGTTGCATGTCTAGAGTGAAGCATGGGGGTGGATCAGTGATGGTTTGGGCTGTAATATCATGGCATTCCCTCGGCCCAATACTTGTGTTAGATGGACACGTCACTGCCAAGGACTACCGAACCATTCTGGAGGACCATGTGCACCCAGTGGTTCAAACATTGTATCCTGAAGGTGGTGCTGTGTATCAGGAAGATAATGCACCAATACACACAGCAAGACTGGTGACGGAGTGGTTTGATGAACATGAAAGTGAAGTTGAACATCTCCCATGGCCTGCACACTCACCACATCTAAATATTATTGAGCCACTTTGGGGTGTTTTGGAGAAGCAATTCAGGAAATGTTTTCCTCCAGCAGCATCACATAGTGACCTGGACACTATTCAGCAAGAAGAAAGGCTCAAAATCCCTCTGGTCACTGTGCAGGACTTGTATCTGTTATTCCCAAAACAAACTGATGCTGTATTGCCCGCAAAAGGAGGCCCTACACCATACTAATGAATTATTGTGGTCTAAAACCAGGTGTTTGACTTTCATTGTCCAAACCCTGTACATATTTACATTCACTTCAAGTATTTTAGTCCAGTCAGTTTTATGATGCTGCAGAACTCTGAAACTGACTGAAGATCAGTTTGTGGTTGAAAACAGGAAGTAGAGAAGGTAAAATGTCAGTGTTTGTCAGCTGCCATGTGTTCATGCTTGGTCCTCCTCATTAATCATGTTAAATAATAACAATAATCACTATGAAAGAGTTCACGTTAACTGAAGGACTCAGAAAACAGAGAACGATGACCTGAGATAACAGGTTGAGGTCAGAGAGCCGTCAAAGTGTCCAGAAAGATCAAACCCTCATCTGGAAGCAACTGAAGCCGTTCATTCTTTCGTTCATTCATTCGTTCATCATGTTGATGAGTCACTCTTACCTGACAGTCAGCAGTGAGGGTTTTACTCCATCAGTTCACAGGTGATGTCATAGATCCCAGCATGCACTGGGGTAGACAGAGCTCATTTTCATGGATTTGACTGCAGAGGCTCTCTACCTGTGTATCTGTCTACCTGAGTTATTCAGATTATTTTATTTTGGTTGGTCTCAGCTTCCTGTTTCCTGCTGTCTCTGCATTCTAATTGGCTGACATGACGCAGGTGGTGACCACCTGTTATTCAACAGTGGGCGGAGCTTCAGGAGATGTTCTGGCCCTCCAGGTGAACTCAAATACACTTGCTAACTTCCTGTAAAGAAACATTCCCCTGAACAACCAGTCAGTCTGGTCAAGTCAAGGTGAGGTGAGGCCAGGTGCCTCGATAGGTGATAGGTTCTCTGATTGGGCCTCCTTCTCCAGGTGCAGAGTTTTCCCAAACTTTCCACGTGTGTCCCATCCATCATGGTGGATGATGGAGAGCGGTGAGCTGCGCTGGCCACCTGATTGTCAGCATTGATGTCAGAAAAAGCCACACCCAGGTGACAGGTGAGGTTATTACCTGAAAGGAACATTACGTATTATTACAGCTTATTTTATGGCTCAGTGATAATCAATAATAATAGGTGGATGTACCTGAGCTGGAGCGACATCGTCAGGTGTTTTTCCCAGGTGTACCTGTGGAGGAGGTGGAGCCAGAGCAGCAGGTGATGGGTGGGCTCAAAACATCTGTCTGACCTGTCCTCTTCTTCAGCCAATCAGAATGAAGAACTCCCCCCAATGCCAGGGGCGGAGTCAGATCAGGACTGAGCCAATCAGAGAGGAAGAATTAAATGAAAACGTTCAGAGGCTTGGAGGGTCAATGAGCCCCAGAGGGTTCTGGGACGCATATATTCAATTATATAAACAATTATAACATACATTAATTTATTTAAGATCATATTATATTGATTTATGTAATGTTGTATTACATAATGTTATATTGCATCAAATTAAATTATATTAAATATTGGGTTAGGGGGTTAGGGGCTAACCCTAACCCTAAACAGTCCTGAAAGTGAAGCATCAACTTTATTTTGTTAAATCTGTTATTGTTCACAATGAGGCTGTTTGACCTTTTATTAAATATGTAAAGTTTCCAGCTTGAGGTATTACACCTGTACTTATAGTATAGTATTAATACGTGGTATACAAAATATATAAAACTGACCTCACGTTAAAACATAAATATATACTAATATAACAGAATAATATTAAAATTCTGCATAATGAAAACTTTCACTTTTGACACTTGTAGTTCATGTAATGCTGATACTTTTAACAATTTTTATAGTTTAATTTTAATCTGTAAGAGTCTCTGAGTTTTTAGAAACTTAATCAATACAATTTATTCATACTTATTATTAGGATTTTTTTCAGGAATTTTTCTATATTTCTCTATAAATCCAGAGATTATTTTTGCAGATTGAAAAAAGTTACAAATAAGCTAATGGATGCGGATTAGAGACATGAAAAAAAAAAACAAAGTGCATGAAATCAGTTTATTACAGATGACACAATGAAAGAAAGAAACCACATGAGTTCAGATGAATGGATTATTACCAGATATTTTTATCAGATATAATTATCAGAAGACACATAATTACCTTTGTACGCTGCGTACAAAGTTTTGATAACAGGAAGTTGACTCATGCACTGTAACTGAAGGAAAACTGACCAATCAGCAGCAGTTACATCATCACAGCAATGGCCAATCAGACTCGAGTAATGGTCAGGTGATGAATCAATACATTCTTATTGGCTGCAGAGCACTAAAAACGCCAAGACCACCAAAAATAAAAACCTCAGCTTCACCCGTTTTCACGAAGCGTTTGTTGAATGGAAAAGTGCACATTTGGTGAACGAGCCTCAAACTGTCAGCGCCTCAATCTACAGGAAACAAGCACTTAACAAAATAAAAGATTTTACAGCGACGGTTTAGATAAATCCACTCATGAGTGATACCAGGAGAGTGTCCAGTGTTTGTGCTAAGCTAGGCTAACAGGATGAGGAGGAGGAGGACGGGTCTACATGTTGTCTGATATCTGACCTCCAAGATCTAGAACCACCTTTACGCTGACGGTACGGCCAGATCTGGTCTGATCCGGTCTAGTGAGGTCTGATTACTAAACTGGTTATTAAACCAGTTATTATTATTATGAACCACAACAGAACAGCAGCTGGTCACTATGAGGTCAGGATCACTGCTCTTTAGTTCGGACCAGTTTTAAAGTCTAAAGTACAGATCGGCTGAGCGGAGCATTTAAGGACCTGCAGGAACTTTGGTGTTCCATCAGATTCACATTCAACGACATTCAGCTACAACAAAACCTGAATTTCACAATCACAGCGACATGGAGAGATGAGACCATACGGTGTCCCGTCTCTAAAAACAGGAAACTGATTGATAAACAGGAAGTACTGCAGCGAGCAGCGGCTTCTTTTTCAGATAAACGTTCAGCTGTTGCTAAGCGGTCCTACATAGTCCTGATGGACTGAGTCACTGGAGATGGTTTCTTTGGATCCACACCAGGAGCAGAGCCAGCAGCAGGGGGATGTGAAGTGGATCACTGGGGTCATGAATGTCCCACTAAAGTCTGCTGAACCACTCCTGGTTCCATGTAGACTCTCTGGACTCCAGGACAATGGTCTGGGAATGGTTTCTACAGGATTTTTTTTCTGCATTTTTAAACTGGACATTTTGGCTGCTTCTGATCAACAGATAACCAGAATTAGCAGAACCGGGTCCTCGTCCTCAACCTCAGCTAATGAGATGCTGTGGTCTGCTATCACATGATGTGCTCTTAGCATGAAACAATGCTAACTGCTAATCCTGCAGACTGCTGGTCTGTAGCTGGAAACTGAGACACAGGATACATATAATAATATAATAATTTATAAGAGGACCAAAATCCGCTGCAGGACCATGAGTCTCTTTTCTGTGATGCTGACACTTTCTTTAAATGAGTTAAATGATGGGAAAGCTCCGCCTCTTGTGCTACAGCCAGTGATCTGGACCAATCACTGGACGGAGGCGGGGCTACTTGCTGCCAGCAGTGTGGATGCACGGTCTGCGTTACGGTGGCCTACTCAGGCCATGTAGTGGGCCCCGTCAGATCCACGAGGCGGCGTTTTGGTGCTTGTGTTGGCGTTAGAGGTCAGGGGGGTGCCGCGGGGTTTGGCAGCAGGTTTCTTCTCAGTCAGGGAAGGTCGGCTCTGACCGAGTGACGAGGTCCTGACGGCTGCAGCCTGCAGAACCCCACTGGGCTCCACGATGGTGTTGATCACTAAACCAGGGTCAAACAAAATCCACTTCAGTCTCAGAACCAAAGCCCAGTCCAGGACCTTATAGTTATGGCTCGTTTCCACAGGCACGGTACGGCATGGCTCTACACGGTTGTGGCGGTTGTACCAGTACCCGGTACCTGGTACTAGGTACTTTTTTTCGTACCTCCTCAGCCCTGGTTCCAAGAGAGCCAAAGCGATACTAAACGTGACATTGTCCACTTCCACTGATTGGCCAATGAGTGTCGTCATTGGAAGCGTCTGACTAGACTGTAAAAGCCAAACACAACTTGTCCCCACCATTTTTAAAACTGGCAACTGCTTCATTATTGTTACACAAGAAGATGAGTTTGTTCTTCTTCTTCTTCCCGGTTTTCCGTGTCACATGTAAATACAGTTTCGCATTGCCATATGACGACCCTGCCCACACCGAGGAGGTACTATAGGTACTCAGTTGTAACGGAAAAGCAACAAAACTGTGCCGTGCCGTTACTGTGTAGTGGAAAAGCACCATTAGTCTAGCCTAGTACTGCTAGCTGAGCACTGAGACTTCAGTTAGATTTATTAATAGATTTTCTGTTTAATAAACTGAAAACAACCTTTCAGGCGGCAGAAATATTCTTGATCTGTCATCAATAAGTGTCTATATTTATAGAGCTTTAAATTAAATTGAATAACAAATACATATCAAGCCGTGACATCAATAAACAAGTAGAACAAGTACAAAAATATAAATTATGTAATAACATATATAAATCTGTTAACCTTCGAGCTGCCGCTGGACTCTCCTAAGCTCTTTCAGGATGGAGGTGATTTCCTGAAACAGGAAACAATTCAGAGCTCTCATCACTTCCTGGCTTTATTTAAGGTAAATTAAAGTTTATTTAAGGTTACTGAAGATGATTCAAGGTTAATAAAGTTTATTTAAGGTTATTAAAGATTCTAGAGGAACCTTGTTAGAGGTCTTCAGGATGGGAACTTCATTCTCGGCGTTGATCTTGGCCTCAATCTCCTCCCAGACGTCCGCCTTGTTCTGGAACAGGACCCTGAAAGGACAAACACACCGCAGGATTCTTCTGGGTCCTCAGAACCATCACTGGACCCCTAGACCTGAACCCCCCAGACATGGACCTCATGCTTACTTCATCTTCTGGGCCAACTGCTCTGTGTTCTCCCGGATGGCCTGAGACAGCTGAGACACCGGGTTCAGCATCAGGTTGTCCAGAATCACCTGAAAGAGTCAATTCAGAGACAAAAGAGGAACTGGATCAAGTCCAGTCCGTATGGTGGACCTCAGCACTGAGCATGAACAGCAGTTCCCAGCACACCAAAACTAACGGCAGCAGTGACCTTTAGTCTGATGAGTTCAGGGTCCGTTCACACTGCAGAAGCTTTTAATCTGTCCACCCTACAGGGGGTGTGGCCTGAGTAGAGTCCAGCCAGCTCATTGGTCCAGAAACACTAACCTGTCCCCATCCATTTATTCTTATTCTAGCTGGCTAAATACTGTGCCAGCAGGTAAGCTAGGTATGCGAAACACTAATCAATGCATTGATCAGGTGACCAGCAATCAGACCTCCATCCACCAGATGCTTAGTGAAGAGAAAGCAGTGAGTTCTTGAGCTGCAGTGTGAACGTAGCCTCACAGGGATTAGACAGTGACCTCTTCACGGTTCCACAGACGGCGTTGTTTAGAACTGGGCTCAGGCTCATTCATGTTTGCGTTCAGGTCCGGGACGACAGCAGAACCTGGAGGAACCTTCTGGTAGTTTAAACTGGCCTCAGGGATATGTTGGACCAGCTGGAAAGAGAGTAAAGGGTTCTGGTGATCCAACCACTGAATAATTGTCATGAAGCCAGCGAGCCGGCAGCGCTCTGTGAACGCATGCACCAATCAACATGCAGCTGCAGAACAGTGGAGGGCAACAGGGTATGCAGTGAATTTTAGTAGTGCTGGGATCCAGCAGGTCAGCAGAGGAGCTCCATGAACTAACCCCAATCCAGTCAAACCAGTTCATTGATGGTGCAGGCTGATGGGCATTAATGGACAAAAACTAGTGAGGAAGCAGGAACATAAAGAGAGCACAGGAAACAATGTCATAAAAAATTCTGATTGGCTGGAGAGCAAATCTTGAAATGAAAAAGATGATGAACTCAAATGTGCTCCAGAGGAACCCACATGGAGGTGGGGCGGGATTAGGATCAGTGATGGGGAGGGATCAGACACCTGAGATGGTCGAACCCCATGGCAGTATGGGTAAGCTGGCCTCTGCAGCACAACAGAGAGATGAGTCATGAACCCAAGACACTGAAACATCCTGAAACATCCTGAACCTGGAGCCTCGCTGATGGACCAAACTACAGTCATTTAAACTGAGAGATATGACATGATGTTAAACAGTTCTAAACTGCAAAATAACAACTGTGTGGTCCTGGTGGTGTAGTGGTTCTGATGGTCCTGGTGGTGTGGTGGTTCTGATGGTTCTGGTCGAGTGTTTGAGGCAGTACCCACCTCCTCCCTGGCAGAGATGGTGGAGGCCGGAGTGTTGGGCTGTGAGCTGGGGGAGGTGGTGGTTCCCATGCCGGAGCTTGGTGAGTCTCCATCCCCTGCCACATCGTGGATCTCCTTTGCTAGAATAGCCAGGTCTTTAGCTAGGTCCTGGCTGAGCCTGCAGGAGGACACAGAAACATGAAGACCTGGACTGTACCAGACTGACAGACCAGGATCTGTTTTATCTGTGATATGAAGGTAAGGTTGTTATGTCTCTTACTTGGCGATCTCGGCGCTGTGTGTGGACCAGTTCTGGTAGGGGTCCACCTCGCTCTGGTCCTCATCTTCCTCTGTCTCCAGGGAGACTGACTTGGATTGGGTGGTGGCTGTCCGGTGGCGTGGCGTCTGGGAGGAAGTGGAGGGGTGGGAGGAGTGCTTGGCTTTGGGGTTCCCGGTGTTCGTCTCATATTCTTCCTCGGAAGATGAAGAGAAGTCCGAACCCTTCTGTTTGCGACGAGAACCTGAGAAACAATTAGATCCAACAACCAACAACCAGACTGAGGACCACGTGGAACCATGACAGTCTGAGACTATGAGACTGAGCTGAAACCAGCCAATCAGAGAGGAGCAGGGAAGTCCAACAAATTCAACAAATTTGAACCAATTCACTTTTTGTTTATGAATGTGGTACAGCTATGATGTCACAAATCAGTTTCCATGGAAACAGCTGATGGCTGCGTTAACATAGTGAATTCAGTACAATGAATTCAAAATGTTGTAATAACAATAATAATAATAATAATAAGTATGGCTGTCAAAATTAATGTGTAAACGTGCATTAATCCATCGTCATAATTAATCTGATTAAATATTTTAACTCATGAACCATCTGCAGCAGAATGACTCTGAATGTTGGTTCCAGTAGAGTCAGTTGATCCAGTAGAGACACCAGACTGGTTTCTTCTTCTGGTCTGGACTCAGCAGACCTCTAACAGACCAGCTGATGCTCCTCAGTGGTTGGTCCACACCGAGGCTCTCTGTCTGTGAGCGACCATCAATGTCTGACTGATATCCACTAATAAACTCCATCAATCGCCCTCATTGATCACTGTGGCTGCTCTGATCGAGGCTTCCTGAGCAGTTTAGGAGCTTCCACAGCCACCAAATATCCACTTCTATAGTCTCCAACTGGAGGAGATGCAGCATCATTCAACCCTAACGACCAAGTATAGAGGAGCAGATAGACGAACAATGGTGGATTGATGAGAAATGATTGATTCAAACTAAGAGACTAAACATTGTTCAGTTGTTGAAACTGTTGAAGGTGTTTCAGAAACACATTCAGTGCAGATATATTCCCTTCTTTCTGATTGCTCATGCAAAATGAAACACGATTAATATAGATTAAACTGAATGATATTTAATTGTGGTTAATCTAAATTAATTTACACAACCCTGTGATCAATGTAATTACAAATTTTAATCGTTTGACAGCACTAATAATAATATATCTGGTATATGTAGCTTTATGTGTTGTGTTATCACATGGTGACGACGTGATGGAGGCAGGTGGAAAAACAAAGCACAAAAAACGAAGCAGGTGAAGAGCCATGAGAATATAATATATATGTGTCTATGCTCTATCCTGTAAACTGGGCCAGGACTCACCGGTGCTGGGGTACTTGGCTCCACTGGACCGGGTCCGTGGTTGCTTTCCCAGACTGCCACCTTTGCTTGCTGCCTGGTGGGTGTCACTCACAGACATCTTCCTGGAGGACTCGGAGGTCCGGTTAGAAAACCCGGATCGAGCTGTGGAGGAGGTCTCTGTGTCACTGGGGGTCGTGAAGGACCCGGTTCGCTTCCTAGGCATGGCTAAGATGTCCAGTCTGGACAGCTTCTTCCCCTCGGCAGAGGCTTTGGACGACACAGTGATGTGGTCTGAATTCTGGGAGGCCCGGTCAGTCTCAGCGCCCTCATTGTCTGAGGCCTCACCCAAGCGGGCTCGGCGGAGCATGGAGGCCCGGGTTGGCCGTGGCGCCGACAGGCTGTTGGATCGCATCAGAACCTGCTGGGTTGTCTTGTGCGTCTTTCCATTGTCTTCTTTCTGAAGGGGGGCGATGAGCTTCTTGCTACGGCTGGACGGACGGTACGTTTCTTGGTCAGATGATGTAGTCTCTGTCCAGTGTGGACCAGAACCCGGCTGGCCCTCTGACAGGTCCAGAGACCCACGGTTTCCAGCACTGCGGCGCATCTGTAGGCGCTTCGTCCCCTCTGTCTTGCTCGATGCATCTGAGGTGGTCTGGTTTCGGCGTTTCTCAGAAAGGCGCTCACAGGCAGAGAGCTGGCGTCCCTTCTGCTGGATGGATGGGCCGGTCAACGACTTGTCCTTCTGGAGGACGCTGATGGCGGGACGCTTTTTAGAGACGGAGGCTACTGGAGCGTTTTTGCTGCTCACCTGGCTCACAGTGCTCGCTGTGTCCACGTCTGACTCACCAGAGAGGGAGTCATCCATGTGGGTGGATGAGCCTCCTTTTTTTGAGCTTCGACCAGAACCAGACGAGGGAAACCTGGAGTCCAGAGAGGATAGAGGTCCCTCTGACTCCTGGAGGAAGGACTGCATGTCCTGGATGTCCCTCCTCTGCTCCATGTCTCTGATGGATGGGTGGCTGGAGATGTGGGGGAGCTTCTTCATCTGGATGGTGTCACTGGGCCGGTCTTTGGTGAAGCTCTCCTGTCGGACAATAGATGAGATGCAGCCGTCCTTACTGGGGACAGAATCCTGGATTTGGAGATTTGGAGCCGAGCTGTTGGGTTTGACACCTGTCTTCTTAGGTTCATGCCCACTCAGGTGTCGAATTAGGACGGTGGTAGGGGGGGGTTTTGCACGGGGTGTCCTTTCAGACTGTATTGGGCTCCGGGCTTGGTCTGGTTTGCTTGAACCGTCTTCAGAACCAATATAGAAGGACGTGGATTTGGCAGAAGGGGACATTTTCTCTGGACCCTCAAACTGAAACCCAGAGGACAAAGACCCTGTCCTGACCTGGCTGCTCTTGGTTTTCTCCAGAACAGGAATGTCATCCGAGCGACTGGCATCGCTCAGGCTGTCTGGATCCACATCGTCCTGAACAGACAGGTGCTGGGTGGCATCCTGCAGAAGGGAGGGATCCTGGTCTTGGTAAGGTTCGTGACGAATCAGGATACTCGAGGGAATGCTGTCCAGCTTTTCTGGGGGCACCTGAGGCAGCAGCCGTCGTGTCCTGGAGCTGAGGCCGGACTCAGACTCAGAGACATCGTAGTTCTGAGTTCCCATCGAGCGGCTCAGGAAGCGCAGATCTGTTGAAACAAATAAAACAGCTTCGACTTTGTCTTCATTGTATTTCCCAAACAAAAAAATCCAAGACCAGAGGAGTAGTCTAAAGTAATTCAGAAACAGACTGCAGGTTAACATAAGGTGGAAACAGTCAAACAGTCTTAAGTTGTCTTATCACAATTCACCCTCCAGACTTTCCCCTTGAGGTGGAGTGGATCCAGGTTCAGCATAGCTGTCTGCCAGACTGGCCCAACGGGAAACCCACTTAGGTCCTTCCAGACCAGCTGCCTGAGCAGATGGTACCTAGAACAGAAACACAACAGATAAGTCAAGCCATGCTAACAGAGCCAGATATGAGAGGGAATTACACCACCAGTCTATATGCACTGGGACCACTGCATGCCACATGTGTTTGTCCAGGTTCTGGTTCTGGACTTTTACCTGTACTGGGCTGGTTTGGGGGCCGCTGATAGCAGCCGGGGTAAAGCCATGCAACGGGTCCAGAGTGCTACCTTCACTAGGCGGGTTAGCTTGCTCATCTGTGCCATCGTTTATTACAGGTCTATTCACACCACTGTACTCTGGAGAGTCCAGGACACCGAACACCTGTCAGATCACAGGGCATGCGGGGGGGGTTAACACGGCAACAGAAGGAGCAAAAGGACAAGAGGTTTCATGCATCCCTGAAGCAAGAAAACACACCTGACATGAAAACAGCCTTAGCTAGATCATAAACCTGTCTGTGATACTGATGGGTTTATTCCGGACTGACCCATTTATTTCATATTATAATGCAGTGAGGTCTATTATTTCTGCCACCTAGCCCTAACCTGCAGTGTTTGTTTTCTCTTCTGATGCTAGCTTGGTTGTTTCATCAGTAATGAATGGAGATTTCACATTTGTCTGGTGACTTCCTTTTTTGACTGTGTTTGCCAGTGTTTTGATGATTATCTGACCCCAACCTGATTGTCTCCTGTGAATCCTTTCCTCAGTCCAAGTTGCCAAATAGTAGTAGTAGTAGTAGTAGTAGTAGTAGTAGTATTACCTCCGTACTACGATACTACTGTATGTACATCTCTGACAGCTCTGTCTCTATTCACTGCTACTCACAATTAAAATGAACTTCAGCAGTTTTACCATGTCCATTAGATCATGTCTGCTGCCACTGAGGTCTGATCTAGGTCTCCAACTACCAGGACCAGAAGTCAGTGTCTCTAGTTAGGACCCAGGGTCTTGAGTTCACCTGATCGATCATGTTGCGAGCCTCCTCCACCTCTTTGTCCTGTGTCTCTGTCTCAATGGTGTAAGTCCCGGCGTCACTCAGGCTGTCGTCTTCCTCATTCCTCATCATCCTCGGGGAAGCTTTGGGGTCTCCTCCTGGGCGCATGCCCAGGGGCAACGTGGGAGGTCCAGGGGAGGGTACTGAAGAGGCAGTCTGGTCTGAAGACTTTGCTGGAGGCTGTAAGGAGGAAAAGGGGTAGGAGACTGAGGAGGGTGGCATTTCATGGGGGGAGGGGATCCTGGCCTGAGGAGGCAACAACATAACCGGCGGTGCAGAGATCGGGGGGGAAGAAATCTTGTCCCTGGTTGGGGAGGAGTCCTGTTGACCAGAATCCTTCAGGAACTCAGCAGCAAACTCCTGGACAAGCTTGGACTTCTTCCCAACGCTACCAAAAGGTCTGATGGTGATACCGGAGGATGTGCGAGAGGAGGAACCAGAGGAGGCTGCCTCCCCCTCTGTCTTCTCCCGCTTCAGAGAGCTTGACCTTTGGGGACCGCTGTGTCCTTGACCCTTCAGGGGTACTGTCACCTGTTGGGTGGGGGGGACATGGCCATGCACTGATGCAGGCCTCTCCCCTCCTTTCCGCCGCTCCAGCTTGGCCTTTAGGGCGGAGTACGAGTCAGTGTGGGCAGGGTTGTGCGTGAAGGACTGCGAGCGCTTTTTGCGCGGGTTGTCATCAAAGAACTCAATGATGAAGGCCTGCTGAGTCAGGTGCTCGAGGGGGGGGGACTGCTGGGAGGGAAACTGTCCTTGAGGAGAACTCTGGGACAGTGGCTGCTCAGGAGCAACAGGTGAGATGGGTCCAGGTGGAGAGTCCTGCAGCGGCTGCTGGAGCACCTGAACTGAAGTCGGCGGGCCATGGACTGGAGGACCAGACTGGACTATCAGCTTTGACTCCTCAGACTGCTCTGATTGGATAGAGTGATGAGATTTACTCTTGCTTCCTTTCAGAACTGGGTCTTCTGAGTCACTCTGGGTTCCATCTTCATGGTGGTGACCTGACAAGAAAAACATTATTAGTCAGCGTTGGACTGGACCTCCAGGACCAGGCCTGGAGCCCTGAGGAGACACCGGTGAGATTCTCACCTTTCAAGGTCTTGATGTTGATGGCGAGGTCGCTCTTGGTGCTGTAAACATCGTCACACTTTGGATGTCTTCTCATCATGCTGACGTCAGTGTGGACCAGCCAATCTGCCACCTTGCTCTCTGCTGACATCATATCTGTAGGCGTGGCCGTAATGGCAGAGGTCTTATTGGGTGGAGACAGCTGCTTCCTCTGGCGGGTGGAGAACTTGGTGACGTGGTCTTTGATCTTGATCTTGCCAGGCATGCAGTCATCAAACTCAATGGTGAAGGAGGCGTGGCTCTGAACAATGGGTGGCGTCGGGGTGGGGGGAGACAGTGGCACTGAGGGTGTGTCCGTGTCCTTGGTGGGGATCTCGTGAAGCTCCGCCCCCAAAGTTTTAGGATGCTGGAAGTCCTTTGTTGGGATCTCGAAGTAGCTCGGTTCATGGTTGTATAAAGGCAAGGAGGTCTTTGGTTGAGGGTCTGAAAGAGAGTCCCTCTGGACTTCTGACAGAAAGAAACACTTTGCTGTTTATAATAATAATATTATAATAATAGTAATAATAATAATAATAATAATATTATAACAGCAACATTTTTTTATTGTATAATGTCAATAATGTTAATCTAGTGATAATAATAACAACCATATATAATTATATATTATAATTCTATAAGAACTGTAATAATAATAATAATAATAATGATGAGAAGACAAAGACAGAAGATATGCAGAGAGGGAAACCAGTCTGTATTGCTGCCATTTTGTTTGTTTGTTTGTTTGTTTTATTAGCACAGTTCTCAATAAAAACAGTGTTCAAAGAAGAAAACTATAACAGGTGTGGATTTCAAATAATTTAAATAGTATTAATAATTATCAATAACAATAATAGATGAATGTGATCATAATCAGAATGAAAACATTACTGTTAATAATAATAATAGTTAGAATGGTTGGTATGCAAACCCAGTAAATAAATAAGTAAATAAACTAACAGATATCAAAGACAGCAAGAGTGGATGATGCATCATATACAGTAAAATAAAATAATATCTGTTATAAGGTTTGGTTTTTTTTTTTTACCTGCATCACTGCTCTGAACTTTACTCCCATAATCCTCCTCTCCCCACCAAGATGGCTGCCCGTATAGAGGAGTGGGCCGACTCCCAGGAGCCTCTGCAAACACAGTTTTTAAATACCAATATATCGAAAATACAAACTGACTTGATGTTGGTTAGCAGTTGAATCGTTGATAAGTAGTAGTAGTAGTTGTAGTATTCGCAGTACTTTGTATATACCTTGTGTACTCTTTGTACTCTGAGTTTTCTCAGCTCTTGTTCTCTCGTCCAGCTCCGTCTTCTTCTCTGAAGCCTTCATGCTGATCTGCAGCTGGCTGCTGTACTTCTCATGCTGAAACACCAGGAGGTGCTGATCAATCACTGATCACTGGATCACTGGATCAGTGGTCAGACACACAGGGGGATCAATAGCAGAGATGTCACTGACCTTCAGAGCCTCCTCTGGGACTTTGTGTTGACTCTTCTCCAAAACGTAGACATGAGAATGTGAGGAGGCTAAGAAACATAGTGATGTCATGACACACACACACACACACACACACACACACACACACACTGATGATGATGATGTCATCAGAAGGATATCATATCCGAAGCGGATGATGTCAGAGAGTTTGAGGGTGATGTAGGTCTGATCAGGAATCCTCAGGTCGTTCACAAACGTCTGCAGTCAGAACACATCCAGAAAACATTATATTCATATTTATAAACTGTAAATTTTCATGTATATACATATATATATATATATATATGTATATACATGAAAAAAATATATATATATATATATATATATACATATATATATTTATATTTATATGTATATATATATATGGAGAACAGCCCAAAGTGTCTCAATAATATTTCGATGTGGTGACTGTGCAGGCCATGGAAGATGTTCAACTTCACTTTCATGTTCATCAAACCACTCTGTCACCAGTCTTGCTGTGTGTATTGTTGCATTATCATCCTGATACACGGCACCACCTTCAGGATACAATGTTTGAACCATTGGGTGCACATGGTCCTCCAGAATGGTTCGGTAGTCCTTGGCAGTGACGTGTTCATCTAGCACAAGTATTGGGCCGAGGGAATGTCATGATATTACAGCCCAAACCATCACTGATCCACCCCCATGCTTCACTCTAGACATGCAACAGTCTGGGTGGTACGCTTCTTTGGGGCTTCTCCACACCAGAACTCTCCTGAATGTGGGAAAGACAGTAAAGGTGGACTCATCAGAGAACAATACGTTTCACATCCATGTCCACAGCCCAAGATTTTCACTGTTGGCACCATTGAAATCGACATTTGGCATTGGCACGAGTGACCAAAGGTTTGTCTGTAGCAGCCCGGCCATGGATATTGACCCTGTGGAGCTCCAGACGGACAGTTTTGGTGGAAACAGGAGAGTTGAGGTGCACATTTAATTCTGCAGTGAGTTGGGCAGCTGTGCTTTGATGTTTTTTGGATACATCCCTTTCAGACAGCTTCCTCTTGCGTCCACAGTTCCTCCTGTTGGATGTGGTCCGTCCTTCTTGGTGGTATGCTGACATTACCCTGGATACCGTGGCTTTTGATACGTCACAAAGACTTGATGTCTTGGTCACAGATGCTCCAGCAAGACATGCACCAACAATTTGTCCTCTTTTGAAGTCTGATATGTCACCCATAATGTTGTGTGCATTGCAATGTGTATGTATGTATGTATATATATATATATATATATATATATATATATATATATATATATATATATATATATATATATATATGTATATATAGACGGCACAGTTGTTGTGCAGTGGTTTTCATGTTCTCCTCATGTCTGCTGGGTTTCATTATTTTCATTTCATTATTTCATGGGTTTAATTTCATTATATGTTTTTGTTATATTTTCATAATATACTTTTATTATATATATTTTCATCCTCGGAAGCACGGTGGTGTGGTGGTGTAGTGGTTAGCACAGAAAGAAGGTACCGGGTTCGATTCCCGGCCTGGGGCCTTTCTGTGTGGAGTTTGCATGTTCTCCTCATGTCTGTGTGGGTTCTCTCTGGTACTCCGGCTTCCTCCCACCATCCAAAAACATGCATGGGGATTAGGTTAACTGGTTAATTTAAATTGACCGTAGGTGTGAATGTGAGTGTGAGTGGTTGTCTGTCTCTATGTGTCCTGTGATGAACTGGACACTTGTCCAGGGTGTACCCTGTCTTTCACCCTAAGACAGCTGGGATAGGCTCCAGTCCCCCCTGACCCTATGGGAGGATAAGAGGTAGAAAATGGATGGATGGATAGATGGATGGATGGATGGACTTTCATCCTCTCAGGAACCACGCCGTTCCTCGCTAATCGCTGATTGGCTACTTCCTGTCTCACCCCATTCAGGCTGCCCAGGTCTTTGACCAGGTGTTCGTCAGTCGTCTGGTTGTAGTTGATGACGGCGTGCTGTTTGTCCACGCTGCGAGACTGAGGACACATGAGACACAAGGACAATTTTAGACCCAGACCAGGTCTGCTGGACCCTGATCCTGATTCTCACCAGGTGATCAAGTTGGATCAGGTGTCTCACCTGCAGCATGAGCTCACAGTCCTCACGGCCAACAAAGATCATCTCTCTGGGGAGACGGTGTCGAGTCCCTGAGCTGCTCACCAGGAACCAGGAAGTCACACTCATCTTCACAGGCCTGCTGGGGAACCCCAGGGCATTCTGGGAAATGTAGGACAGACAAGTGAACAGAGGAACAGGTCGAGGCTCTGTGTGTGAGAGTCATTGAAGGTAAAAACATTATATTACTATTACTAAATATGTTAACAAAAATAGCTGCAGATGGCTGTATTTCACAGTATTTCATAGCAGAGGGACCATCCAGATGCCTTCTTCATAGCAGCTGGAGATTTCAACCAGACAAGTGTTAAATCTGTTCTGCCCAAATTCTACCAACATGTGAATATTGCAGCCAGAGGAGAGAACACACTAGACTTGGTATACACTAACATAACAAAGACTCATATAGAGCAGCCCCCCTCCCACATGTTGGAAATTCAGACCACCTTGTTGTTATGCTCACACAGCATACAGACCCAGGGTGAAACAGGACCAGCCGGTGGTCAGAGAAGTCAGACTGTGGCCACAGGAAGCTACTTCAGCACTGCAGGACTGTTTTGAAACCACACAGTGGAACATTTTTAGGGAAGCAGCAACATATGACAGCGTTCCTGTCTACATAAATAAATGCATTGATGATGTGACAGTGGTCAGAACCATCAAGAGGCGTGCCAACCAGAAACCATGTCTGACTGCAGGGGTTAGCACACCATTGAGAGCCTGTAATGCTGCATTTAAATCTGGAGATCCAGATGCATACAGAGTGGCAAAGAAAAACTTGTCCCAGGGGATCAGGGAGGCAAAGAGGCTGTACGCACAAAAACTGACAACGCTTGAGGCAGGGATTCCAGAACATCTCTGACTATAAGCCCCTCCCCTGCAGACATGCCCCAATGATCCCTCTCTACCAGATGAACTGAATGATTTCTATGCACGTTTTGAGGCTAACAACAAATGCTCCCACCATCACCCAGCGACCAGGTTCTTCAGGTTTCTACAGCTGGAGTGAAAAAGGTCTTCACCAGCGTCAACCCACGCAAAGCTGCAGGACCAGATATCATCCCTGGATGTGTTTTGAGGGACTGTGTTGAGCAACTGAAAGATGTTTTTGTGGACATTTTTAAAACCTCGCTCAGCCAGGCAGAAGTGCCCACCTGGCTCAAATGTGCCACTATTATTCCTGTCCCGAAGAAGCCAAACCCGGTCTGCCTCAATGACTTTCGCCTGTGGCCCTCACACCAATCCTAATGAAACGTCTGGAGCGGCTGGTTATGCAGCACATTAAGACCTGTCTCCCGGCAAACCTGGGCCCCTTACAGTTTGCATACAGACCCACAACAGCTGGTGGAAAAGCTGAGACTTCTGGATGTCGACACTGGAACCTGTAACTGGATCCTGGACTTCCTCACAAATCGGTAATAAACAGTCAGGGTGGGTAGAGACCCAAAACCCATCTCAGTGAGCACAGGCTCACCCCCAAGGCTGTGTCCTGAGCCTCCTGCTGTTCAGCCTGCTCACACATGACTGCACTGCCAGACTCAGCACCAACCACATCATAAAGTTCGCTGACAACACAACAGCGGTGGGCCTCATCCATAACAATGACGAGTCTGCTTACAGGATGGAGGTGGAGCAGCTGACAACATGGTGCAGAACTCACAACCTCACTCTCAGTGTGGACAAAACCAAGGTGATTGATTTCAGGAGGTCTGTAAAAAAATCATCAATTGCCTCTAAACATTGATGGGGTTGCTGTGGAGAGGCTGAACAGCATTAAGATCCTGAGAGTCCACCTAGCTGACGACCTGTCCTTCTCCACCAACACCACAGCAGTCATCAAAAAGCACTGCAGTGGCTCCGGCCCCTCCGTAGACTCAGAAAAGCGGGTCTCCTCACCACCTTCTGCAGGGGCACCACTGAAAGCATTCTGAGATACAGCTTCACTTCCTGGTTTGGGAGCTGCAGAGCCTACGAACAACAGCAGCTAAACAAAGGTCATCAGCTCAAGTGATGAGGTCATCAGCTGTTGCCAGTCGCTCTGTCAGAAACTGACTTCCTCCTGCTGCCATCTTGGTTTGTTTGTGTTTTGTAATGACGTGTCAATCAGCAGGTGAATTTCTCAGTTTTATCCTTGTTGTAAATTAATATTTCTATATAAGGCAATTTAGGCAATTTATACTTATTTTTCTATTTACATTCTAAGATTTATGTACTTATTCATCATACTTATTTCTTATTTTTATTTATTTATACTTATTTTATTCTTGTGCACTGAAAAAGGAGAAGCTCTACATACATACATACATATATATATATATATATATATATATATATATATATATATATATCTTCCTGACAGGAATTGCCCTTGGAGCAGGTCAATTTGTTCATCTCTGTGACATCATCATCTCACCTGAACCGAGCCACACCCAGTAGTCTACAACACACGCGCGCGCGCGCGCGCGCGCACACACACACACACACACACACACACACACACACACACACACACACACACACACACACACGCGCTCTCTGAATGAACCGCAGCTGCTCTTGAAAAAATCCCGGCCGGCCTGCAGCTCCTCCTGTTTCTCCTGTGAGGATGAAGAGAGACAGGAAGCCGACAGACTGGTCGGTCCTCCTCTCTCCTCTCCTCACCACCTCCCCCTCTCTCCCTCTCCTCCTCTCCTCCTCCTCTCACCTCCGCTCCAGATGCTGCCTCCGCTTCTCTCCTCCGATTAAAGCTTGAACTGACGCGCGAGACGGGCCGAGCATGAGAGGCGCCTCGGTACGGATCAGGTACGGATCAGGTCCTGGATCAGGTCCTGGATCAGGTCCTGGATTAGATGCTGACGGTCGGGATGCGGCTCCTGACGCACCCGCTGCGTCAACACGCACCACAGCATGCGCGACACCGGAAACCTTCAAAACAAAAGCCTGAGTCCAGCTCAGACTCAGACCTGAGGACTCATGATGTGTTATCATATCCAATAATTAGAATTAGACTTAATTAATAGACGTAATTACACTAGTCCGAGCATTATATTTCCACTTCCTAAGAATGAACATGAAGTGGACTCTGACTGAGTTTATTAGTTTATTTCACGTTTCATCCTGGTTTGTTTCAATTATTTTAGGAATTAAAAACCTGGACCTTCAGGACCCTGGTTAGAGATCCAGTCTGGCTGATGGGGCACCACTTTAAGAGAACAACACAAAGTTCGTATATTTTATCATCACGAACAAATCAGAAACCTTAATAAAATATCTGCACGTTATTTTATTGTCATTGATTTGATTGTGGTTTGTGCTCTTATTGTGAAGGCAGGCTAGTTTCCGAGCTGAGGACCGTCCGGATCTTATATGTATAATATCACATCAGGTATTAGAGTATTATTATTATTAATAATAAAATAGTCTAATATCTCACGTGATAATAATAATGATACTACTAATAATAATAATAATAATAATAATAATAATAATAATACATAATAGAACTGTTACAATGTAAGGATCTCAAGCAAGAGGATATAAAAGTTGAACCAGTATTTTTTGGGTTAGGGTAAATTACTAGTAGCCTACAGTACGTAATGAAATAACCACTGAATGACAGGTTATTTAGGCTACTTTGTTTAATAAATCAAATGAATAAATGAATGAATAAATCTAAAGAGAGATACAATCATGACTAAAATATGCCTTACCTGTTTGAATGATCTTATGTTTCATGTTAAGCTGCTTCCAGGTCAGTTTTTCGTCTGTGGGATTACACCTACATGATAATCAGATTTTAACCATAACCACTTTTCACCTGTGTCCAATGATTTCAGTGAACCTCCAGTTCTACAGGTGTAAAACATGTTGATGGTGTCTTTTTCTCTCTGGTTTCCATGGTGAACCATCAGAGTTGATTGAACTGATTAAGATCAGCTGTTCTGGAAACGGATAGGCAGAGCTTCATCTCAGTTCAGTCAACTCAGAGTTCAGGATTAGCTTCTTAGCTACTAGCTGGCTACTTAGCCTGTTGTCCTCCCAGGGAGCCGTAGCCGTTGGCTAATCTGGTCCCTGGAGGTCATTAACGTTACAAAGTTAACATTTAGAAACTAGAAACTAGCAGACCCTCTCCAGTCCACCATGATCCTACATAACCTGAACTGGTGCAAGATGAGCAGCGCTGGGTTTAAAATAAACAGGAAATATTTAGACTGAAGGGAAAGAGATTTATTTATTTGCTCTTTT